>CM051625.1:4354735-4417235 GCA_028020825.1 Podargus strigoides | reverse complement strand
TCCCACTTCATATCACTTTTTCAAGAGAAAAACAAAGGAGTTAGTTACAATCTAAGTAGAACTCAGGACCAAAGCTGCAGGACTTATAAACTAGGCTGGCAATGATAGAAACAGGAGTCTCTATCAGTAGGACATGCAGAGTAGAAACAACTACAACTTCTACCTGTCACTCCTACTGAAACACCCCATTACTGACTTAGTGAGTCCTCAGTAACTTAAGATCTAATCCTTAATAGTGCATTTTAACAATGTTTATTAGATTGAACTAAGTAAGCCTTGTTTATTCTTTTCATGTACTCTTTAGTAGAAAATGGGATTTTAGCTGAGATACAAAGACTCATAGCTTTCTGTTGGTGCAGTCATAAAGTATGATTCACTTCAATGACAAACAGAACAATTTCAAAGACAATATAGATGTCAAGATCTCCTACATTGCCTACAAATCAGAAATCAGAAGAATTCTTTATTTTCTTTGGATAGTTTTTTCTGTGCTGCAGATCTGCTGTTCCATTTCACCTCAGGGTGAGTTTGTGTGGTGGAAGAAGCATACAGTGTGTAAGCTCTTCTGGATAAAGACAGTCTGTAACTATACAATAGCCTTATTGGTATGTCCCCTTGTCTTTCATTTAAGGATGAGTTTTTGATGAAGCTGTATGGGTTATTGCATATAATCAATTGTTCCTCATCTAGGAACATATTTTTCGTTAGACAGGAGGTGGAGGCCACCAAAAAAAATATTGCTGATCAGATGAAGAGTAAACCTACCTCATCACAAAGATAACATGTAAAATGCTTCCAGTTTATTTATGGCAAACAAAAAATATGACTAGGCTTCAAGAAATGATGAAGATAAGCAGACATAAAAGACAGTTTTATTCTAAGTGTAAACTATCATTAAATGTATTTAGATTTACATCCTATAATTATTATGATTGTAGCAATTAATCAATCAACTGATTAACATGTAGGGTCAGCAGGACACAGTGATCTTATCTTGAAACCTGAATTAATTAATTATTCGTTACTCTACATTATTATTTTCTACTTGTGTATGTTTCCTCAAAGTGTCCCTATTGACAAAATAGAGCTGTTGGGTTTTTTTTCTATGATGTATTGAGTCAAGTACAGGAAGTTACTGACGTACATTTAGTAATTTGCCATCAGAATTTCAAATTAATTAAAAGATTTTTAAAGCATTGCATAATTTTTAACTACTTGTTATATTCTAATTAGCCAGGTTCAATTAAATTGTTTTCAACGTAGCAACTTAAGAGCTCTCATCTCTTCAAGTGGAGTCAAATTCAGCGGGTGTATATTGTTGCAATGATATAATTCTGTGTTCATTATACCACAAGCCAGCAAAGTCTTTCTGCTCAGAATATTTGTATCCTATCTGTGGCAGTGTGAGGATTTTCCAGTTCCACAGGCAATCTTGCTGTCAGGAGCTCTTCCTGAAATTCAGCTACATTCCAATTTGCTTTATTTAAAGGCATTGCTTCCAATATCCTCTTCTTTGTGCTGAACATTTCCTTTGTCTTCTTGCAGTAGAATTTGAGTCACGCTGAAGTCACTAACAAAACTCTTGATGGCTCCAGAGGAGACACTGCCTTATCCTTCATGTTTGCTTACTTCCTTCATAAAGCTTCTTTTCACCTCACCACATACTTCATTGCTTCTAACACAGTATTCAAGGTTGGGGGTTTTTTTGCTTAGTGTTAGGGGTTTGACTGATGTGAGTATCCTGACCATTTTCAGTATTTTTCTCGTAATAACGGGCTCCAGAACTGGACAGGACCCATGGGTCAGGGAGAGGTGACCCTGCATCCATCCCCACCATAAACAGGGATGCCACTGTACATACTGTGCCAGATTTTGCTGTTCTGCACACCCTATTGCACCATTGCTTTGTTTGATTTCCTCTTTGTTATCAGTCCCGTGTTTGTTTGACTTTCCTGATTCTTAAGAACTTGGGTTGGGGATTTTAATTTTTTTTTCCCTTTTTCTATCTTATTTTTTCTTATCTTTTCCTTTTATTCTGTAGTTGCTAGTTTAAAGCAAGCCTACTAAGCCCTGATGGTGTTGAAGAAAGACATAAGTGCTCTGTCAGATACCATCTTATTCAGTGGCTTGCCCCAAAAAGCATTCAGATGGTCTGTGCCTGTAAACCCATGTTTCTGTGCCATTATCACCCACTGACCTGCACTTTGCTTGTTCTTTGTGGAAGAAGAATATTCAACAGACTTTACAAGCATCTGCCTCTTCTCATGTCCTGCACTGAGGACCATGAAATGGGGGCGCAGTGTGTCTGGAGCTGTTTTAGCCACTCAAACTTCTTCCCACCACTGTGGGTACAAAAGCATACAGGCTTCCCTTGTCCTACATTATGACCATCAGTCCCATGACTTGATGTCCTAAACCATCTTTTCCTTTTACTTTATTTTAGAGTGCCTTACTCACCACTTCTGTCCTGCTGGTCCTTTCCTCCTCCTCTGCCTCCTGCCATGCCCCCATGCAAACACACACAACCCATGTGTGCTTTTTTCCCCCTTTTTTTAGTCTTTTAACACCCTACTGCCGAGGGGCCATGACCTGATTGAGGCTGTTGAGCTCTACTGTTATCTATGTTATCAAAAATAAGAGAGATGCTAAAAATCCAGCTGCTGGCTCTCTCACCGAGCTTTCAGAGAGGTTCATACCCCAGCCTCTGTTGTTTGGGTTTTTTTTTTTTAAATACTAGTGTATGGTATAACAGTAATAGTAGTAGGTTTGGGGGCCCTAAATAGAAAGGGTAGGAGAAGCAGTTATCATCATGCTTTTGCTTCGAAATGTAAACTTAGCAAAGACTTCCCTGATGAAATATACATATGGAACTACAAAATGCCACTTTTTATCCATTTGTTTTCCTGACCATATCCACGTTTTCACACTGTCAGCATTTTCATTAGAAGCTCTTTTTGTCAGAGGTTTATAACGAGAATGTAAAGATTTGCTATGGGCTAAATCTCAATCCAAGAGCAAATGTTTATACCAATTCTGAAAACAATCAGCTTGCCCATTTGTAGTTATGCATGTGTTCATCATCTGTTACTGCTTGTCCAATGCTCTGCAACTTCTGGAAGGAAAAAGAGACATCTGGAGGAAAAAAAAAATGCTATCCTGCAGATAACATACTGTATGTTCTCCTGAGTTATTGAATAAGGTACCACATAAATGCAGGCTTTTCAGTTGATACAAATATTTTTTTGCTTAAGCTTGTCAAATTTACTGCAGAGAATGTTTTAACGGATGGTTTAGCCTGGTCTCCGTTTGTGCATTACTTTTACATGGAAGCTGAGTTAAAAATTCACTGGAAATTATTCACCTAATGAACTGAGCCACTTTTATGATGCCAGGCACGAAGAATTCTTTGAAAATGTTTTAGCTTATCTTGTGGACCTGAGGGTTAACAGGATCTTCCTGTCTGCCACTTTCACTGTGTATCAGTCATTAAGTCCCACAATGTTCTGTGGATGAGTTAAATTTAAGGCATGACTTACAGTCTTTATCCTTCTCTGACTCTGTTGGTTTGAGCAAACAGGTACAGGCACATAGTGTGGGCATGTGTAGTGACATAAAGATAAATTTGCACACAAAACCAGGACCAGCCTCACAAAATTATTTGTTTCCATAAATCTAACCTGTCCCAAACATGCCTTAATATAAAGTGTATATGGATAAAGTTCAGAAATAGATAAAGTCAGGTGCCTCAGTGTTAAAGTTGCCTCAATGTTAATACAGAAGGTGCCTGAAGTTGGTTGCAGAGCATATCAGGAAGTCTTGTAATACTTAGTATTTACATATAACACTCAGTGTTATAAGTATTTACTTTATAATAGTATTAAAGTGATATTTGTAACTCAGGTCTCTTTATGGACTATGTTACACATTAGTGCTGCAGTGAATGAGGACTTTTTACTTGCTGGAAAGCAATGGGTGGGTTGAGGTGTCAGAGCTACCATGTCCTGCAGAAAAGGACACGACCACCCAAGCCCAGGAGAGAGGCAGAGGCTGGGAAGAAAACCCAGACATTAGAACCTAGGAGAAGATTTTCTTCATGGCTTCTCTGCTGTTGGTGGCTCTGTGTGTATTTACAGGTTTGGGTCAGTCCAGGCTGCTGGCTGCACTTGTGCTGAATGTCTCTCAATGCTTTAACCAGGGGCTCTGAGCACCTCACTGATGGTTGAGAGTCCCATCATGGTTGCCAAGAACACAAAAATTAGGCTCTATAACACTCACCATGTAGTAAATAAATAGTGTAAAACCTATTCAACAAAAAAAACCCCCATGCAACCCTTCAGAGACTTACCCCTACCCCATGCTTCCTCAAACAGAAAACGGTGCCCAGCTGTGCCAGCAGCCTGCCATGCCTGTACCGGCCAGCACAGCTGGGGCTGTGGCACTGCTGCCAGCACAGGAGACACCTCCAAGTTTACCCAGTAAACCTCAGGAAAAAAAAAATTGTGGCCTTCATTAGAGTTTCTCAGTGGAGCACAGTCAAAATTAATTGAGTCGCTCCCCTCCTAGATAGGGGTAGGTCTCTGATGGCATTGCACCAAAGTGGCTGCATTGGGTTCCAGCTATAGTTAACAGCAGTTTGAAAAGTGCATATAGACCAGCCTGTAAAACCATTAGGGAACTGATATTTTTTATTTTTTTTTTTTCTTTCCCTTTGGCAAATAATTCATGAACAGTTATAACTGGTTGACAAATCATTGTGCAAACAATGAGAAGAGTTTTTCAGGCTGGTCATGAGCACACATCTGGTATGAATGTTCTCGGAAATACTTCTCCATGCTGGCATGCACAGCCCTTTTGTCTTTGGGAGATTTTCAAGCGAATAAAAATGCTCACCTGATTATTTGTGAGCATGCAGGCACATCAGCGGATCTTCCTTGGGAAAAAAAAAAAAAATACATCACACTGTTCTTTCTCTTTTGGCTTTATTCACCCAGCTCTGCTTTCATCCAGGAAGCTTTAAGAACCTAATTAATTATGAGATAATTAACTAAGCTTTGCAAAGTCACTGTGAGATTGCTAGCATTAATATAAATATTTCACAGCAAGGAAACTGAGGCACGCAGATTAACTCGTGTAAATCAGGTACTGAAGCAAGCAGTGACAGCAGCAGCCCTCTCATTTCCATTCCCCTACTCTACAAACATTTTCACTATACTTTTGTGCTCCTTCCAAGCTTCACATCTATCTAGTAAGAGTTAAACCAAGATTTAAAATCCTATATGAAAACTGTGCAAATATGTGTTCTGCATAAATCTGGGCCACAAAATTAATATACTTGTATACATTTTCCCCATCTGCTATATTGCTGACACATCCAACTTGTGGCCCAGAATGTTTTAGGGAAGAAAGGGCCATCTCTATGTTTAGTGCAATAGTTCAAGTGGAGTTATAGACATACTGGTGCACTCAAGCTTCTCCACTAAACATAGAAAGCAGCTTGGAGCACTTAGAAACTTTTCTTCAGAAAACTCCAAACCGCTGGGTCTTGGTGAGGGAAGGAGTGGTATTTTGTTTAGCTTTGCTTTTTTAATATATGAGGAATTAAATTGCATATTTAGTGAAAAAATAAGTTTCCCTTTGTACTCTTATATTCATGTCAGCTATTGTAATATTGTTTTGCCAGTCACTAGGCCTAGCACAAAGGATGCAGTCAGCAGAAAAACAAACCAGTAACCAGATTCTATTGCACATAAGAAAGTCAGTGTATGGGTGATCACTGGGGGTACAAACAAGTCAAACAGGTCACACATTACAGACATCAACCCCAGCGACCCCAGGGATGATACAACACCGCCCACAATCGGTGGAACAAACAAAGCAACAAAGTCTCCCATGGCAGAGATGGGAGACAGCCAAGCCAATAGACTGATCATATAGGAGAGAGGTAACCACAGGTTGTTCTCACAGAGCCCATGTTCACCAGCACCAAACCTGACCAGGGCCCAGTTGCAGGGAGAGTCAGGAGGTCCTTCCCCAAGAGGGAAACTCTGCACAGTGCATCCACCTCACACACAGACACTGCACCCTTCCTGCAGGGTCCCAGCTTTTATCCCCACAGCAGGACACCTGGCACTCATTGACCCAATGCAGGGCACCTGGGGCTTGTTTACCCAAGGGCTTTCCTTACAAGGAGGAAAGCCAAAAGGCAAACTCATCCCCTCCTTTTGAAGGACCATGGGAACCACCCATATGTCAACCTTAATTCAGGGCTTGGGGTTCAGACCCCAGCACTTCAAATATGTATGTGTGCATGTGTAGGTATATACATAACACACATATATTTTCAATTTAAAAAAAAAACAAAAAAAACCCACAACAACAAAAACAAACACAACCATTCAGATAAGGCTACAACCACCTCAAACATCCAAATAGTGTAGGAGTAATTTTAGGGACTGTGAACTGGGAGACACAGCTCCTTTTTTTTTTTTAGTTTATGACCGCAGACTCCCTTACCCCAGCTCTGTGCCTGTAATAGATTTTCCTACATCAGGAGGTAACAGGTGTTCACTTGAAGACAACATGCTGGAGAAATAATGTAGACATGCTTTGTCCAGAGGCTTCAAGGCTTTACTGAGAGCTATATTGCGTGTTAGGAGATTGTGCCCTGTCCGGTGTGAGGCTGCCACGGTGTGTTCCCCTGGTGCACCAGCCTGCCTCTTCTGCGGATGCGATCAAAGTGTGTTTTCCAGGAGGATGGTTACATATCCTTGGGAGGAACACTGGCTTTTTTTTTTTTTTTTTTTAATTCTTTAATTCATTCACCTTACCATACTTTTTTTTTTTTTTTGCATTGTTTGGCCATAGATGCTCAATATACAATGTAACTTCTAATTTCCTGAAATTCCCTTTTCCCAATTAAAACAAACAAACAAAAAAGAAAAAAAAGAGTACTACATTTGCTTTTTTTATTTTTTTTTATGGCTTTTATTAACACTCTGCTGGATGTTTGTGCCTAATTAGACCTTGGATATTGTGGCACTTCTATCTTGTGAGTTTGTGGACAGAAAGCTGGGGTCTAGCTGAGCCTGCTTCAAGTCATAACTTCGGAAGAATCAGTGTGGCAGCTTTAACTCACCAAAGGACTCCTCCAGGCATGGGGATTCTCCTGTGGCTTTAAGGTCATTTCTTACTTGCAGAGCCATGTAGTTTTACGGTGACTTCTGGGAACAGGCAAAAGATCAGAAAATCTATGTATGCGTCCTAATTTCTTGATCAGTTTGTGTGCTGTGAGCTATGTAATATGTTCCTTGTCGTAACTAATAATGCATCTGCTTATAAAATGCATAATAATAGAGTGGGTAGCAGGGTTGGACTACGCTTCCTATTTTTAAGCTGTCCATTTAGCTTTCATGTTCAATATCTCAGTAAGTACCAAAATCACCCTGTGAAGTCCACCATGCAATGGCATGACTGGGTGTATTGATACAACACTGTCTTCCACTAGACAGAGAGCTCAATATTTGTCTTTTCCACACATTAGGCCTCCCCACGTAGAGGCAATGCATCACACATTTATTTGACTTCTTTGGTTTTTGCTGGTGACTCACGCTGACTGCATGATGGTGCTTTTACAGGCAGCAGGAAAATTATTTTATCACTTTGCATAGTAACTCCCATATTCAGTAAAAGGCAAAAGGCATAAGATTCTTCACCTTACCCACATGACAGATAATGGATTTATTGCTACTGAATAAAGCTTTCACTCTGTGACTATTTTTCTTTTTCATTTTTGGGATTTTTAACTTGGAAACATGAGACATGTTTGAGGAAAGAGAAAGACTGACAAGTAAAGAGGAAAGTGAGACAAGGGAGACGGATACAGTGGGAATTGGGAGGATTAGGGAGAGATTTGTGCAAAGTCAACCAAGATATTTGGGTACAAATAAGTGATTTGTTCACTTTTGCATTTTGAGACTTGCATGATGGTTGTGTACACGAATCCTAGCTGTGTTTTTGCAGGGCTCTTTACTAAGAAACACAGGCAGATCTGAAAGAGTCCCTCTCACAGGAGACAGTGTTCAGCACCATGAAGTCCAGGAGGTGATTTATTGCAGCCCGTCACCAGGTCTTCACAATGAATGACCACAGCAAACTGCATTTCCAATAGATCCCATTCTGGACAGGAGATCACTTAAAAGCACACACCAAAACATTTAGAGGGAACCTCCCAGCCATACTGTTAGGCTCTCAGGAGCTGGGGAGGTCCCACAGCTCGCTGCCATTGCTGCTCTTCCTATTGATGTTAATTAGTTCATTTCTTTCCACCTGAGTAGGAGATCTCTGGGTTGTGAGTCCCTTTGATTGACAGGGAGCCTTTATAGATATACATGGGATCCATCCTGCTCTTAAATCTCCACTGCAGGTGTTCACAAGTTTGAAACTGGTGGATACCATGTTGTTTTTTTCCACAGCCTCGAGCAAGGACAGCTCAGCTCTGCTCCATGTTCTCTTCCCTTTGGTTCAGTGCCATTTCCAGCTGCCCAACCTACATCCCCTTTAAAGTACAAAAAATAACACAGGGAAACAATCACTATTTTAAACAGCCTTAAGTTGCTTTTTCTTTAAAAGGAGGAGCATGTGGAGAAGGAGCCTCATTACCTCTGTGCATGACTCTAGGTACACCTCCATCATTATTTTATCACTTGTCATATAATCATTGTGAAACTCAGGGGGGAAACAGGCATTTATATACTCACTTCATCCTTCCTTGTATCCCTTTTGTATGTCTCTTCCCCACACACTGCTTACAGAGATGATGCCATAGAAATAGAGGCACACCATAACTGGGATGGCACTTCGTGCATTGTTCCAAGGAGGAGAACAGAATGAGCATTTCCAACGAGGACACAATACATCTTTTGCAGTGCTTTCATTTATAGCATGCCTGGTACAAAAAACAGGTTAGATAAGCATCCAGTGATGTGACTTTATTCTTTTTCTGTTTGTTCTTTACACTTGTGGTTTGTAATTGGAAAGGGGTGAAGACGCTACTCCAAAAATAGAGGGAGAAAGCCAGGTGCATGAGTTCATGTGCCATCTCAAAGAGGGAGGGAGCTTAAACTGCAGCCAACTGGGAAATTTAGGTGCACAAACTTAAAACTAATAGTAAACTATCCACATACAATGTTTTGGCAAAGCCAAGCCCCCCTCCATTTGTCCAGAGTCATATAGTGTGTGAATGGCTTTGCACGGGAAATGATTCTGAACTTTGCAAATAGCTTTTATTATAGCTCCTCTGTGACACTGCTAGAAAACAGATTAGATCATAGCTCATTTCTCTTTTATTATTCTGACAGTGATTTCATTTGTTCAGAACTTCCATTTTGCCTTTAATATCTCATATGCGGTCACATTTTGGGAGCTTTAGGATGTGTTGGTTCTGCATTCAGTGCTACATGTCTCTCACCTTAGCCAACTCATTACAGAGAAACATCCTCCCTAAATAACAAATATTAACAAACATGTATGAACTTCAGATGATACAATTCCCAGTTCATTTCCTGGGCTATGTCACTGCCAGGGAAGGATCAAATAAGGAGCCTGCCTTATCCCTAAAATAAGCATGCTAGTGTGGGAAAAGTCCTTTGTTTTATACCTATAAGGGTGAAAATATATCAAACCCTGACCATGAGAAAAATGGAGCTGAGAGTCCTCAGCTAGAACTGCAAAAATAAAAGTGTTTGATAGCCCCAAACAAGCACTTCAGCCAGCCATTCTCTCCTGCAATACATTACACGTCTGCCCTTTAAAGTCAACTGCATCAGAGCATTTGTGCCACACTGTTAATGCTCTCTCAAAATGAACCTGGCTCGCCCCAATTGAGTCCATCTTAAGACTTGCTTGTGTTTTTCTCAGCAACATAAAGTCACTGCCCCATGGTTCTTTTCCTCCCACCTATGTGATACTGCCAGAGAGGCCTGACCCGGGATTAGGTCCTTCCCCCTGGTCTCCAAATGTTACAGCGACCCTCTTGTACCGTCGGTCATTGGGATTGCCTGGAACAGACTTCAGCCTGCTCTAAAGTTATGTTGGGCAACCATCCAGCTGAAAGCTGTTCATTAGAAAAGCCTAAAGGTCATTTTGGCACATATAATATCTTTCTAACCTAGTCTACGGACAGTAATTAATGATTTTAGCCTTAAAAAACCCAGCTAAAACTGAATGCACTATAAATAAATACCAGTAGCCTACAACAACAACGACAAACCCCACATTGTGTGGGTCTAGCTCGGATCATTACAGTTAACTAATTTTTGGAAGTAGTATCACAGCAAAAAAAAAAAAGCAGTATAATTTTATTTTATGCATGTTCAACTGTGATATTATGACACTTTTTTTTTTTTCCTCTTACTTCTGGATCCTTTACCTACAAAAGCCAGCTGAGAGTGTTGGGGTTCTTTTCTTTTTCCTTTGGATCACAAGAAGATTTATTTCTGTGACTGCAGATATTTTAAAATATATTTTAAATGTTTTCTATTATTCTCTCCTTCTGCTCCCCGCACATGTTAAAATCCGTTGATAGCAAGGGTCTGCGAAAGGAGCTGGAAACAGCTCTGCCCTTTTTCGGGGGGCTTGTTTTCTTTGTGAGCCTGCAAGTACATCGCATTTGTGTGTGTGTGTGTGTGTGTTTGTGTGTGTGTGTACGTGCACAGGCTTAGTCCTCAGGTGGAACTGTGGTTCCTGTGCTTTCGTTCTCGAAGCTGTTATTCTGGAAGGGAATGGAGGCAGCTGTGTTTACAGCTCAAGTCTTGGCATACATTTACCAGAATCTATTATTCATATCGTTCAGTATCAGGGAGAGATCTCAGGCCACCTGTCTATCTGACAAATTCACCCTTTTGTGAGCTTTCTGTTCATAGCAAATTATGTTCACATTGATGAATTGAGTTTTTATGAGCATTGCTAACTAACATTCTCACAGAAGGCCAGGGGCAATAGACTGCAAGTGTTTCTGGTCCACAAGTAAATGTTAAAAAGAAAAAACTGCCAGTATTTAAAGACAATTTGCCATGGAGGAATAGTTAAAATATTTGGCAAAGCCTTGAAATTTATAAATTCAAGAATGTCCATAAATTATTACAAATAGTATGCTCATTACAAATACAAAATAATAATAATTCTATATTTCCCCCTGTGATTGTGGAAGATGCTTTAGCATTCTGTGTACTAACAGGTAGTCAGTGACCAAAGCTTTTAATAAATTCTTACTGGGGCTTAACACAAGGTAGGAACCATTTAGTTTTGCAAAGGGGATCTTCCCTTGAAAATTGTGCAGTAAAATCAGCAGGACAAAGCTAAGTAAACAAAAAAACCCGATGATTTACCTGGTCTTTTCAGCATGACACTGGTTCATATCCAACACGAGCCACCAGCCATGGGAACAGCTGTACCCTATAGATCAAAAGATCTGTAGTTATAGATCAAAATATTTCCATAACAAGAGATTTTTGTCAAGATGTGCTGGGACAACATTCCCTATGTGCACCCAAATTCTTCATGGCTCTTTCCCAACCCTTTAGCAGTGGAAGGCAACATCAGCAACGGAGTATAACCCACATCTGAGAACAAAAGCTAGTGAGCTAGATTACAAACCTGTAGATACAGTCAATCTCAAAATGAATAGGTAAATAAATGAGTGCTTGGATACATCAGATAAATATATTTACTAAAATACAATGCATCTGGTGACATTTAATATGCCTTAGAGCACCTGAGACACTGCATGAAGTGTCCCAGAAGCTCTTCACGTCTTGGCATGGTTGGAGGATAGCGTGGATCACTCTGACGTGGTTAGCTGCCAGCATTTAAGTGACTGAATCCCGCCACAACTATAATAAGGATGCTCTTAAGAGCCCACAAAAAGAGGATGGCAATATGTGACATTTCAGTGAGAGACCTGATGCTAATAGCTGTACTATGAGATCAAATTTCCAAAGGGGAAAAAATAAAACAAAAAGGGAAAAATATAAAAAAGCTTTTCAAGGGGGGAAACTGGCTTCAAGGGGAAAATGGTGCTTAAGAGTCCCTCCCTAAGACAAAGAGGAGAAAAACAGGTCTGACTGAAGACCACGACAAAGCCACCTGGCCGTGAGCACCGGACCACCTTTACCCCATCGCGAGGGACGCGGCGCAGCATCCCTCCATCCCTTCACACCCGCTCCGCTCCTCGAGCCGCGAGCGTGGCAGCCCTGCCTGTTGTTTTGATAGGTGCGAAAGGAGCGGCTGCCCCTCGCGAGCTCTATCTGCCGCTTCCAAATCTGTACCGCCGGAGAAACAGGTTGTGCAGCACGGCCTGCTGATCCGTGCCTGCCTGGCCAGTAGCTTGGACATAAGGAGCACTGCTGTTACCGCCTTCCGAAGTTTCGAGTCGAGGCAGAGGGTGATAAATGCAGTGGGTTGCTTTCAGTGTAGCAGTCGAACCACCAGTTTGGGAGACCTTTCCCGTTAAAGAGCCTTTGGATTTGAATTTCACATGTGCCAATCAGGTTGTCAAGCGCTTTGGTAGACCACCATTTTGTCAACTGGAGGCACGGTGTGAGTTTAAGTATGGCTGAAAGCCTGTTCAAGCTGGTCATTCCTTAATGGGAGAACATTTCTTTATTTTAACCCGTGCGTGCGCTAGGTATCTTCAGCAGTGTCAAACAAATTTGTAGAACTGGTGATTAGTTGCCCAAAGAGCATAATATATGCATTATTAATTATAGAAGGTAAGTTTGGCTAATTGTCATTTCTATACAGTAGCACTGCACGACGATACATTTTCACAATCTATAAATAATTGATAATTTTTTTTCTTTCATCTTCCTTCCTAGTTTGCATAAAACTAATGACTTGGTAAATGTTACTCACTTCAAAATATTCCACTGCTCCTATGAAAATTAAACTAACACTGTAACCTTAGCAAATAAGGAGATTTTTCTTCTTATTGTAGACTACCAAAAAAAAAAAAAAATATAACGCTTCCGTGTATCAAAAATCTGAGTCTGTGAAATCCAAAAGAAAATAATGCATAATATAAAAAAGTGAGTAATAAGGAGTCTACTAAAATGAATAAATTTGACTTTTAAAGGATCCAAAAAAATTCAGGAAAGTTGTGATTTTACTTTATTCTTTAAGTCTCTAGAATGGTCAGAAACGGTATTTTTTTAAGCTTTAAACAGGATAAGACTGTGACACACACACAAAAAGATAGATCAAGGAAGCCTTCAGTGTGCAGTGGTAGTATTTTCAATACTTATCAAATAACTGCATGCATAATCCCATAAATCAGGTTAGCTGAAGTCTCAAAATTCTTCTTAAATGAGGTGTTTGGGTATAGTTTCTGGCTGCTTTGTTAATATGATTACAGTACCTTGCTGGTTCCTTGAAATGAAGGATTTGCTGCAGCAAAAGTACAGTCTTTTTCTGACTTCTCTGTTATTTCTACAAATCCACAATCTGTCAGTCGCCAGCGTTATTGCACTGAGGCTTACTCGCTAATTTTCAGTGCAACTGAATACATTCCCAGAGTTATTGATGACACTATAATTTCACATTTATTTGCTGTGGACTGTGTAGTCTTACAAAAAAAGAAAAGAAAAAAAAAAAGGAAAAAGACCCGCAAACTAAGTATTGTCTACAATATCAATATGTTGTCATTTAAACCTACATAGATACTTACATATGCTTCATTATAATAATAATAATAAAAAACAGGTTGTAAGGACTGCCTCTGTGACCTTTTTTCTCATTTTAACCCTACTGATATGTCACCCATGGCAACCTTAAACCGATTTTAATAGAGTCTATCCTATTATTCATTTAAATTGAGGTGCAAGAGCACTTAGACCAGAGAAATTTGCATTCAGCAAATGGGGATTTGATGAGCAAAAATGATAAGATATATGTTGTATAACATGCCCTATTTTGCCAGCAAATAAACAGCTCTTGAAATTGATAAACTTCAGAATATTTTATCTTCAAATGTTTATACATAAATGATTAAAATGCATTAGCAATTCTGCTTTTGAAAAAAAACATATTGGGAAAACAACACAGTTGTGTTGCTTAAATTTGTAATTAACAAATTTATTACTAATTCTGTTCAGTTCTTTAATATGCTGCATTCCTGAAGAAGAACATTAATACACAATGGCAGAAAGAAGCTAATTTTAAGACTTTGGAGAAATGAATGTCTTTTAATGCTGTGTGTTTCTCTTATCTACATGCCACATTATTGTAATAAGTACATTCAGGAATAATTTCTTTTCAAATATTTTTACAAATCTTGCTCTTATTTGCATGCAAGTAAGTTGTCAGCTTAAATCTTTGAAATGCAAAATATATCTCATTTCTATATTTCATCAAGGAGCCTTTCATGTTTAATAAATTACAACTTAGATCCTCCAAGACTTTGTTTTTCATTAACTAAAAGCAAAAGGATACATTTAAAATCTTAATCACAACCTGCAAGGGTATTTGCATGTTGCTGATATTTGTCTTGATGGGACTTTTAATATTTGCAAACTAATCAGGATAGCAAGGTTATACCAATAATTTCTTCAGACAATGAAAGTTTCAGCATTTTAGTCTTTATTAACAGGATGTGCAACTTGGATGAAACTTTAAATGTCTCAGTCTTGATGCAATATAAAAATGCACGCAGATCACTTCTGAAAAGGGAGTGTGTGCAAGAGAGGGCAGCATTCCTGAGAGCTTGTAAGCGCTGCTCAGATGATTTTTACATCTGGATGAGGACGGGAGGAATGATTACTGTTTGATCACGCGTTGGGCAGGATCATTAACAAGACAGAACAAGTTAGGTGAAATCCCTGCACCCCTTGATGCTGAATAAAGACTTGCATCCAGTAGGAATTGATGAGCGTCTGTCTCCTGTATGATTTGACCCTCAGTTTAGCCTGGAGTTTTAATAAACATCCGAGTTCATCTTGCAGAAGGGTCTGCTGCTGGTCTCTGTGTAATAAGGTGGGTCATCTCATCTTATCAGACACAGAAATCCTGACAGCTGGCACTATTTCCTGATCCTGGGGGTCTCTAGGGACAACAGCAGTATGGTGTTGCAGAAAAGGCAAACTTTTGCTGAACTTGCTGCTCCAAGACCCTCAGTTAATCTTTTCTGCGCAGTTGAAGATTTAAAAAAAAAAAAAAAAACCACGAAAAAAAAGGAAAAAGAAAAAAGGCTGAAATGATTCAAAACATGCAACTAATATTGTGTGCTTAAGCTGATGTAGCATGCGTGTTGTTTTGCAAGCTAACAGGTTAAATATGGCTTTGCTTTAAGATTCCCATCAAATTTCGTTTTTATAGAGAAATCTCTGAAAGCAGAAGGGGGTTGAGGGAGGGTGAGGTAAAAAGAAATAAATCATTGTAGTCTCAGGAACAGTAATCCTTGTTGAGGATTTTGGCTGATTGATATAAATAACATCGTCCCCGCCATCTGTCCGAAGAGGGACCTTTCCAGTTAGTGTTAAGCTGCAACGGCAGAATAATTAATGAATGGTGTCCTTTGTGCTGGTAATAAAGACAAGACAAATTATGTTATAATCCAACTGCTGCTCATTTGTCACAGCCAAATAAAATGTCAAATAAAAGTGAGGGGGGCACTGTGTTTGTTTAATGGACTGCAAGCTACCTGTTTGTATTGTTGACAGACAACTACAGTGTAAGTTGGGAACGTGGAAGGCAGAGAAACGCCGAGTATCAAATTCAGCATTTCTTTCTTTTTTTTTTTTGCTGGGGGTGGGGGGAAGGAGAAGGAGGAGGGGGGAGAACGGTTCACTGGCTAGCATTAATGCAAGTTTTAATTATATGGCTATAATACCACTTTCCCCTCTGAGAAAGGTTGGTTTAGATTACATGGTGCAAAAGGAAATTGCAGAAAATAATAACTTCAAAGCAGCCTCGCTACTGCGAATTTGTAAGAATTTGGTAGCGTTCTCATCTCTCGCATTTTCAGGACAGGCACATTCATCCAGTTGCTAGGAAAACCAAATAATGAAAACATAGCTGGGATTTAGCAAGTTCCACTGGGAATTACCTATGATAGAGGGCAGGGCTGCACTTCCTCAGAACATGCTCCTGCTGTAAAAATTCACAAACCTGGCATTCATACAGGCATCTGTCGCTTGCTCTAATGCCAGTTCATAGTATACATACAAACATCTGCTTCCATGCACAAAGGGATACAGAACGCTTGACAGGTCTGTGTTAGCAGGGTTCGCAATGCCAGTTCTTTATGCAAAAACCCTAATGCTTCCCGTCAAGCCATTAGAAGTGATACAATCAGCCCAGGCCCCATTAAGCCATCAGTGTCCACCTGTGATAAAGATGGCCATTTGTTTTCTTAAAGCCCACTTAATGTCTGCTTAACTCAATTTGTCAGGAAATGTAGAACAATTTCCTCACAGCCTGAAATTTGGTAGTGGTTCAAAGTCAAAAGGCCAGGTCTAGTCTTATTCAAATGATATAATGAACAGTCTTCAAATCTAAATCTCCCTTGGGGAGATGCTGTTTACTTTTTTTTTTTAAAATGTTAGAAGGAAAAAAAAAAAAAGGAAGAAAAAATATGTATGCTTTCCTTTGATTACTAAAAATATTGAATCCTTTTAACCCCTTCATATGGGTCATCTGAGAAATGAACTTCTTTGCTTCCTTTTTTTTTGCTGGAGGTTAATATACTAAAGGTTAGACAGAGTGGAGCAAAAATACCAGATTGAATATTCACAAAATTATTTCCAGCATATTTTAAAATTCTCTTCTTAAGCATGTAAATTTACAGCTTAACCACCTAAAATATACCTCCAGTTTTCACCCTTTCTGGGATATCTCCTGGATATCACAAGGGGCCCAATCCCACCTCTTGATGGCAATGCCAAGGGGACCTTTCCCAGTCAGCAAAGTGTGAGTGCATTTGAGACCTCTGGTGTGAATTTTCCCTGGGGAAAATGGACTAAATAAACATAACAGGATATGGCCCCAGCTTTGCAATTTTTCTGGGATGGTTCCTAATTTTCATTTAAGGGGAAATCCGAGATATGCTTTGCCACTTCATCCCCATGCATCCTTCCACCCTGCTGCAGACTTTCCCCGTCCCAAATTACCGTCCAACCCCAGGTCCTCAACTGACATGGAGGTTTGGAGAACACGGGTGACGACCAGAGGGATGCCAATCAAAGCCATCCTCAGCATGGGCAGTGGGGGCAAGAGGAGGCTGTGGTGCTTGTCATACTTCCACCCCTTTGCACAACAAAAATAAGCAGTGATGTGCCACTGCTGTGGTAGGGCAGAGCACTACTGCTAAGTCATCTCTTTGGCCAAAAAAAGAATGGGGGGGAAAAAACTATATACAAAATAAACAGGATTCCTGATTTCAAAAACATCCATAATCACACACCAATAGGTTCAAGAAATTAAATTAAATTAGATATAGTGACCTTATGGATACTGCTTCTGTATCCAAAGACAGTTTTTGAAAGTGTAAGCAACTATGTGTGTTTCTCTGGAAAGGAGTGCAGGTCAAGCATCGTAGCGCAGTCTCTCTGCTGGCTTTAACTGCTGTTGGGGAGGTGCGTTACGGCCTCGAGTTGTGCATTTGCAGAGAAAATATCACACCGTCCAGATGCTCAAGTCTGCTCTTTCCATGCAGAAAACCCCACGCAAGGCTGTAACTGTATATGAAATACCAGCAAAGAGCTCGGCATAATTTTCCGAGGCTTGGTAGAAGTTAGCACTGAAGCACAATCATTTCAGTTGGGATCAAACTATCCATTATCTATCAAAGTCCTAAGTCTAATTAACCCCCAAAATTGACTGACAAAGATCATTCCTCTTTTTATGCTGTCTAACTGGTTGTATGTACGCTGGGCATGCAGTACCTAAGTCAGATGCTGCTTTGTTATAATTAGGGCAGCAAATTTTGTTTTCTGTTTGGTACTTGTTGTTACATATTGCATGTAATGTATGGCACTGTTAAGGGAAAAAAATTGGAGTCAAAGTGCCTGGAAAGTTAGGTCTGCTCTGTAGCACTGTGAGATTGTTGACATCTGCCGAGGTTGGAGAGCTCAGTAAGCAGGAAATGGGGTGTCACTCTGAGTGGTAGTTTACCATTATCCTGGCATCCTAATGAAGTGTCTGCAGTGCACAGAGCTTCTGGATGGCATCTTAACGCACGGCTAAGCAAAAGCACTTCTCTCCTTGTCACTGTCATCCATCTGCCTGCACCCTACTGTAGCCAATGGGATGGAACCATGCTACAATGTGCTATAAGCCATTTAGAGTTGCACATTGCATAATCAGTCCCATCAAATATGTAAAAAATGACTATTATTGGTTATTTCCCTCAAACTCTGGCACCTGGAGTTTGATACATTAAAGTTTAACTTTTGTAAGTGCTGTTTTTTCCCATTAATTCCACATATATTTTTGTTAAATGGGACTGAGTTGTGAACACATTGTCTTGGGTCTTGCTAATGGATCGCAAAAGTTGTATGAATATTCATTGCAAACTCCACTTTATATCACATAGGTTGAATTTATCAATTGCCCATATAGAGAGGTTTCACGCAATTCTCATTTTCTTTTGCAACATCTATTTCTGAGGCGTGAATAAAAAAGTAAAATCAATTCAGATCACAAATTGGTTATTTTCCTTATAGCAAACATTAGTTAGTTTGAACGCTTCTTATGGATTTTTTTTAAAAAACAAGAAAATATTTTACAGTGCATCTGCACGAGACGATTGCCATAGTATACTGCAAGTGATTAAAATTGGGACTTTTATGTTGCGTACAGTAACATTAAAATAGCCCGATGCTCAAAGCGATAGAAATAATTTATCTATATATTTATACATAAAAATCTGTGTATTTTAGCCAGCATGACTTCCACAATATGAAGACTTAGTGAATGAAAGCAGAGTTTTGGGCAGTTGACATCACTGAAAATAAAATCAAGCCAACAGAGCACTATCTTTTAAGCAAGTTTTAATTCCCCGATAACACCAAAGCTCTCTAGGACTGAGGTTAAGCATTGTGTGACAGGGCAAGCTTCTAAAATGGGCAAGAGCAAGATGAATTGGCTAAGTCGGGTGTTTATTTATACAAACAAGAGGGCAGAACATAATTTAGTTGCATCAGGAATTTTTCACAGACATTAAAACTATAGCAAACATAACAGCGGGGATGCTTGCACAGCAGCACAGTGGGGAAGCTCACAGAGCGTCTGCCCACACTACGGCTGGCTGTAGCCAGCGCCATAAGTCTCACAATTTCATTAGCACTCAAAAATCCACCTAACCCACTCAGTTCCGATTAAAAAACCAAAAAAATAACAACCCAAAACGCAAAATAAACAAACCAAGAAAGCCCCAGACAAGACCTGTCTTTCTCTCGGCAGCTGAATCAGTCACAAATTGTTGGAAAAACTCTTGGCAGACAGATTTTGCTGTAGCAACAGTGTGTGACGTTTTAACCACAGCAGAAATCTTATGCAAAAAACCCCACAAAACAAGGTGAGAAAAGCCATGTAAGAAAATCAGAGAAAACCATGCCTGAAAAACAACAACAGCAAAACATAGATTAGGTGGCAGATCAATAGTTTGATATTTTATGCAGATTCATAAATCACTGTTTTTCTCAGCAGTTCAGCTGTGAGGCTTGAGAGCATGAAAAGAAACCACGGCTCGTGATAAAATTAGGCATTAATGTGAGCCGTAAATGCCATTTAACATTAAACATGCACAAGACACTGAAATGCCTGGTAAAGGGAAATGGGCGCTATAGTAAAACTATACAAAGTAAGTCAGACATGAATAATGCAGGAGGTCTGAGGAGGGTCATGGGTCAGACTCCAGTACCTTGCAAAATAATGAATGCACGTCAGGTTAGAGACATACATCCCTTCCTAGCAAACGTGAGTTATTGGAGATAAACCCTGGACTTCCTGTTCGGAAACAAAGTGGCTTGTTGTAAACATCGACGTCCATGTAAAATTAATGATGAAAAGAAAGATTCGGTGGGATTTGCTTAAGTATTCTTTATGGACATGAGTGCTAAAGGTTACTTTCTTCATTCATTTTTACCCAGCCACTGTTAATATTACAGACACATCATGTTTTCTTCTGTGCTCAAATGTTTTTCCAAAGCTCATCTACAAAAGAGCTTATATAATATTAAGTGGGGTTTTTTCAATGCATTCTTCAGCATAAACAAGAGAGCATCTCCACAGTTTTGCTCCATTAAAAGGAGACAGCCCTTTTTTTAAAGACTAACCCAAATTCTAAATATATGTTCTATGAAAATATTACATGGAAAACCATCTGCGAGTCACTCCAGAGTATCCTGATCTGCAGAAATTTTCACCTACATCTTCCACATTTTGCCCAAAACATGCAAAAATTATTAACTGTCCTCTCATTCTCTGTTTGCTGCATGTGATTATGATGACCCTTTGCCTTCAGAAATCTTCACAGGGAAAAAAGAGTTTAACTTTACAAAATGGGAATATATTCCTCAGAGTTTCGCCAATTTTCACAATAAAAAGAGTATAATGAAAAATAATATTATTTCATTTTGTCAGAACTGGTCTGTTTCATTTCCTAGATTTAGCTGGAGAATTTAACAGCTGTTTAGAGTTTTTTCCTTTCTTTGCACCCTGTACTGCCAGGCTTAGCAATACGGTGCAAGGAGGGAGACAACTTCTTCACAGCTATTTATACAAACCCATGTTTAAAGATCTCCTCCCTCAATTTGAGCATGGTAAAGAGAAAACCTCCAAAAAAAAATAAATTACAAGATTTTCCTACTTAAGAATCCGAACGGGGAAAATTTCTAGAAAAGTGGAGCTCGGAGCTTTGCAGAAAGAAAGCAAATACATAGGTATTGCAAATGAAACATAAGATCTTGCATCTGATCTGTTAAATATTCCATCAACAAGGTCAAGAGGAAAGACAAGCCCAGCCACAAAAACTGAAGCGAGAGTAAGCCTTAATAAAAAAAATGAACAGTTTACCCTCTTCAGCTTCTCAAGTGGAAAAACAAATTCTTTTATACCAGAGAAAAATCAAGCGTGTATATAGCATTTAAAAAAACACCAATATCAACCATTTTAATGAAAGAGTACCCAATATTTTCATGGAACTATAAAAGGGAGCGAGACTAAGTGTTATGGCAAAAAGCCTGGGCTCAGCAGCTTTGTGTGGGAAATGGTGAAATGTGACTGTGATTTATAATGAGAAAAGGTATCTACAACATACAATTTTCTACCTAGCTGCAAATAATAATTCATAGTGATGTCCCTTCCAGATAAAATACCTTTGCAATGTAGGACTCATGTGGTAAAATGATCATGATAAATGTCAGACCAGTGCAGGTAACGGCTTTACAAACCATTAAGATTAGCTGGCTCTTTTTTTTTGATGATAACAGTAACCATGCTGTGACTCTATGTGGTAATAATATCTCAGTACTGATAAATGCCAGAGCCAGGCAGAAGTGTTTATCATTCCCAGTTCAGAAATGCTGACTAAAGTTACCACATGTTGCCTGGTTTTTCTTCTTTTACAATGGCCAAACAATTAACAAAAAGACCGATTCACAAAATAATTTTATGCAAAATTTCTATGGCTTTGGTGTCTTAATGCCTACCTGAAGATCTCTTCTGTTTATCAGTACTGATGACTTTGGTACAGTAAGTCCTAAAACAAAGCTTTCTACCCTTGCTATTCCCTCAATAAATAATTTCTTTGTCAATTAGTACTGCTTTTTTTTTTTTAAATTTTACTTCTTTTCCAAATACACCTTCTGAGGAAGCACAGCCTCTGTAAGGTAGCTGTTTCTGTAGGGAAGGTGGTTACCAAGCTGGTATCTGTGTTAATCAACACAGACCAGAGACACTTCCTTCAAGAGAGCACGATAAAGTTTTACTGTACAATATTTCCTTGCAAATGTTCTGCATCGGACAAACAGTGAGCATTTCCTTCCATTGAGTCTCCCCCTACCTCAGTGTTTCTAGTCAAGTCCATTGAATTCTCAGGAGAAAACAAAATTAAAAAATAAACTAGTTGAGAAGCTTTATTTAAGAAGATTTTGTGCAGCCAGTGCAGCCTCAATCTAAATATAACTTATCTGGTAAGATCATAGCATGTGTGTACACCAAGCAGCACAAATAAAAAGCCCACAGAATTTGTACCCCCTTCCTACAATAAATTCACTTCTACAAATTTCATATAATTTTTATCTCTAGTTTCAGTCATATTTCCACTGGACAGATTGTCCATAGGACAAAAATAAACAGTGCTAATGGCTTGTGGCAGACAATGTCAAGGGATAGCTGGGTTGCCAGGCTGGGGGAGTTTGTGCCATTCAGAAGTTAAGGCACTGTATAGGTCAAACCAGAACAAGAGTAAAATACACAGAAAGTATATTCTTTCTTTATACGTAACTTCATTATCACTACTGGCAATTGCATGGCTTCCTATAGAATAAATCCATATGAAAGTTGGGGAAATTATACCTATGCATTGACTACTTTGAGCTGTTTCATATCTGTATAAATGTTCAAATTCTAAACAATATAGATACAGGCACCTGTGTGTATGAAATATTAATCTCAGCATGAATTGGGAATATATGCTGAGGAAGGAATATTATCCTAGTAATTTTAATTTTTAAATTTGGGTCAATTGCAGGAAATTTTTGCTGGAACCTTTTCTTTTGGTGGAATCTTTTAATCAAGGCACTAATCACCATGTATGCTTATGCAGCACCTACTGCAACTGGGATTCAATCCTGATTGAGATCTCTGGGTGCTAGGGTAATATGAATATTAAAAAGGAACATATACGAAGAATGATAGGTGATAATTAAATCATAGATGATAAGATCAGAAAAGTATTCTCAGGTTATCTAGGGCATGTAACATGCAAGATGTTTTCCCTGCGTCAGACCTACTGGCACCTTATCTAATCTGTTCCTAAACGAAAGCACTGTTGTACATGACTTTGCTTGAGTTGCAACATCTTATACAATCAATGAAAATATCAGTCAAACCTTTCCCACAAAACTATGAAGCATGCTAAAACAGGAAGGTATATCTTAACAAAAAGGAGAGTAATGTTCTTATCATGCCAAAAGACAGATTAAAGCCCTGAGTACTGCATTCTTTATTACTGATTATAAATCTGAAAAACAAATTGTTGCCTACAGAAATTATAGTTGTGACATGCTACTGGTATTAGAAAATAGCCACACTGGAATAGTTTCTCAAAATAATTGATCACTAGAAAGCATGACTAAAAAGAAGCATCATGGGGTTTAATGTTAAGGATAGAGATTCATAAATACAGTTGATTAAATTACAATGAGTTAAAGACAAGGACTACCTGGAAAGTACGTCTATCACAGCAGCTGCACCTTTGGACAAATGGAATTCCAAAGTGAAATTCCACTTAAGACGTTAGTCCCTTACTACTTGGAGGCTCTTTAGCTTAGGATGATGGTCTAATAGTCTAATAAAATAAATGAAAAGCATAAGAATATAATTATGTGAACCAGAAAATGCTTCCTTAATATTATGAGCGAATTTTTAATCCTTGTAAATTACTCTCTGCTAAAGTGACAGAAAGTGTGATATATTCTGGTTTTAACCATATATTAATGATGTTTTTTCTTGTTCAGGTACAAGATACAGAACAGGGCAAAGTAATGTCCTAAACTGACACTCAAGTGGTTATTTTCTCTCTTTTTTTCTTCTCCTTAGAAATTCAGGACAATGCTGCTCGCATCAAATCCATAAGGAACCTGGTAAAAAAGCTCCCTAGACCAAACTATGACACAATGAAAATCCTCTTCGAACATCTAAAGAAGTAAGTACAGCCTTGGTACTAACAAATCGATAATTTTAGAAGGAATTGGTATGTGGTGTCCAAATCCTATTGGAAATGTCATCCAAAATACTAAAGATAATTACGTTCTTTGGCAAAACTAAGCATGATTTATGGTGTCTATATATATCCTATTCCTGCTCAAGAAATCAGTGTATCTAAGCAAAAGCATTAATTTTTCCTTTACTAGAAAACAGAACAGTTCTGTTTCTTTCAGCACAGACACATGAGTATTACTGTGCCATGGGTATACTGAATTGGGCAAATGCAACAGGTTCCAGTTTTGCATTGGTCCAGTTTGGTTTCACTTTCTCCAACAACAGACCTTTTGATCACCAAATGCTCACCATTGAGATCCTTGTCCTTCAAACTCCTTTATTGAGGCACATAATGGCAGAAATTATCTCCCCCAAGAAAATACATTATGAGCTCTTGCACCTCCTGAGGAAGCTTGGGACAACACAGAGTGTCTAAGAAACACTGAGGAGAGATTTGGAAGTGCATTTTTGCTCTCCTAATGTTACTGAGATACCACAGAGGCAGAAAAATGACACTGTACGGCTCCACTTTATCATTCCTCTGCAGTTTCTGCACTCATTGGGCTGGGTTTGCAAGAGGTGTCAGGCCACAAGGTCAACCCAGGTTCTCACGTTCACCTTGGGTTTTCTTCCCGTGTTTCTTGGCATTAACGGTAAAAATGTACATAGACCACATGCTTGCTCAGAAACCAACCTGCAGTGGTTTGACTTGCAGAATGACTGGGCAGAAGTGGCAGACCTCAAGATAGGGGCACAAGAAAGGCAGGATCCTGTTCCTCCCTTCATGGCTGTCCTGTTGGGACTAAACAGTGCCATTTTGCACAGTCACTTTTCAGCCAAACCACTCTTATAGTTGTAGGGACCAAGGCCATGAAGGCCCTGTGCACAGAGGAGTAGTTCACCCCAGGAATGATATCATGACCCCAGTGAGTCAGTAATAAAGACTCCAAATAAAAGACGACTCTCAGTTTATAATGAATGATGCCTTTATAGTGATCATTTGTGCTGCATTCTCCTGGCATATACATATAAGAGATGTAGGTCCTTTATCTTGTTTTGCAGCTTTCAGCTGAAACTGCAAAATGAAGTCCATACAGTCATAGGAATGTCCCCATTTCATTAAGCATGGAAGGATTTTAAAGAGTCCATAAAATGACTGAGTCTGGCCTTGCAGAAAAACGGTTTTCCATGTATTCATCTGATGCACCGTGTGCACACATTCTCCCCTTCAGTAGGTTATCTAGAGAAGGATGATGATTTATTACTGTCAATGGAAGAATAATAAGGGAAATTATTTCCTGGGAAGAGCCTGAGTACAAGAAGTGGGTATACGTTGTCAGCACAGATATGCCATATACAAAATTTACTGCACCATATGCGGCGTTGATCCTAACCTGAAGAAAGTTTTGTTACCATGTCTGAGGGGAGAGATATCAGGTATACACAATGAGTCTTTGATCTCATAGTTAAATCACTTGATTGAGACTCAGGAGGCATGGGTTCAGTTCTTGGCTTTGACCGGATGTTCTGGGTGACCTTGGGTAAATCACTTAATCTCGCTGTGCCTTGGTTCCTTGTTTACAAAATGATGATAATACTTCCTTTGTCTGCCTTGGCTTTTTAGAGCGTAATCTGTTCGGGACAGCAATTGTTTCCTGTTGTGTATGTGTCGAATAACTGGTAAAATTGGACCAAGACTGGTGGGTTTTGGAGAAAAGAAAATAGAAGGGAAAAAAAACCCCACCACACTAAAATACAGACAATAAAATACCAGTACTTCATATTGCATAGGTACACAATACTGGGCTCAACTACAATTCTATAGATATAGTACTACCTAAATAAGCACATGCTCTCACCTAGCTGTCACTGCAGAAAGCATGGTGAAGCTAGGGGTATACTGATGTGACACAGTGACACGGACTGACAGAAGGCAGGAAGATGTGATAGTTGAACTATTTGGGGGTCTGAGCATTATGAGAGCAATGAGAGTCTCTCTGAAGAAGTTCAGCCTTCTCTGTCACACAAACACATCCTCAGGGAAGGACAGGACTATTCGGTAAGCTTCGCTCCATTGATATGGAAACAGCAGTAGAATAGATACTGAAAACACCAAAAATCAGGTCAATAGTGGTATACTCTCTTGAAATTGCCAATGTGAAAGACAGAGGCCGGTATGAATAGCCTCGTGGCTCCATAAATAAGAATAAAGAAGCTTACATACATTGTTAGTAATGGCGAGATATTTATGTTATGCAAATATAGGCAATATTCAAGGTATTTACCGACCCAGATGATTCTGTGATTCAGTAATATGTGTTTATTTAAAATAACAGAGGGAACAAGACTAGTTTGCAGAGGTTACAGAAGGTAGAATTATATCATTTTTCGGGATTCTCTTCCGAATAGGGGTGCCGATGTGTATGGTGTGCCAACCTCACCACTGACTTGCACCTTGTGCTGTCCTCTTCAACTACAGGCTTTGCCCAGCATAAATCACAGGAGATTCAAAAGTTTCTGATTAGTTGTAAAAATAAGTAAACTGGTTTGGTTTGAGGCATATTAGTGCAGTTTTTTGAATTTGCTGGTGGAGATGGCCGTTCTTACCCAATGTTGAACCCAGCTTCAAGGGGCTTCTGATGGGGAGAAGCTGAAGGACTGCAGTTATAGTGTTTCTGTGGCATCCTCTCTTTCTCCTACCCCTTTCTTTCCATCAGACAAACAGGAGAACAGGGCTATGCAGACCTGGGCCATGGGACTGTGTAAGCCTGTGACTTCTGTACAGCACGTAGAGCATAGGTCTCACTGACACACAGGAGCTCAGCAAGGGAATACAACCTTCACCCAGAAAGCTACGTGTATCCTAAATCACTGACAGCATCCAGGCTGCACTAGGGCTTCATTCTGCATCGATCCAGTCTGCGGGAATGGGTCCAGATCAAGCCCAAATAACAACGTGAAATGCCCTTCAGAAGAGTCCTTCTTTAGAAACCCAGACAAAGCAGCTAATGAGAGAGTCTGTGAGAAAGGCCTGGCAGCAGGGATTAACACCAGTGCCATATATCTTTCTTAAACCAACTCCTCTGAAGTTGCAAGAAGTCACAGTGCAACGTATGAAGCCCACAGGAGGGGGATTAAAAGCAAAGCTTGGCGTTACAGTACCTGTTCTTTCAAGTTTTTTTGCATTTGATGAAAAAAACTCCACCGATGTCCCCTATTCATCTTTGCATGAAAATTATTCTACTACTCATAAGTACAAGAGATAAAATATGGGGCTGAACGGACATATCACATAGCTTTTGTCAGTCTAATGCCATAAGAAATTGTTTTACTAGGACTCATACTGAAAAGAGTTGAGCACAACTACTATTAGGCTTCTCATACTTCTTCCTGAAGATGAGCAAATCAAACAAATATTATACTTTATACATGAAAGAAACAACAAAACCCAAGCTGAGTAAAGATTTTCCCAAATGAAGGGCTACAGAAAATAGCCTGTTCTACTTGAATATGTTTAGAGAATATTTACTAGCTGTATCTAGCCCGTATACTGCTCTTCCATAGCGAAAACAGCACTGCAAGTCTCCAGGGCTCCACTCTTTCCTGTTGCTTATTTACAAGTTAATTTGACTCCTAAACAGAGTAAGCTGATCTCAGGTACTAGATAAAAGTGACAGGCGTTTCTAATCCTATTTTGCAGGCATATACAGGACATCAAATGACAGAGAAGCCTTATGTTGGCTCTCTGCACAAACATGAACTGAGGAACCAATCCCTGTCTGATAAATCATTATTTGTACCCAATTTACTCACAAAACTGTAATTCCAGTGAAGTAGAAGGAGCTTTTTGCTCTTTAGGGTTCCCACAGTGTTTTATGATCAGTACCTAACCTTCTTTCACAGCAGCATCTTTGAGGTAGCTATTGCACAGCCATTGGGAAACTGAGGCACGAGAAGTTTAAATGGCTTAAAGACTCATCCTAAGCCAGCAATACAATCTGAAAACCTAGAGGATGTTTGGTTTTTTCCTACAGAAGCTTACGCAGCAACTGCAAAATACTCTTTCCTCCCTAACACGAAATGCAGGAGAGGAACACCCTGGCTGGGTCCTGTGCACCACACTCCAAGCTGGCGAGGGCAGACACAGCTCTGCTCCAGAAACTCTGTGCCTGCATTATACAGCACTGTGCCTGAGCTAATAAGCTGTGCTTATTAATGTTAAATTAATGAATCTCAGCCTGCTCTGCTTATTAGGTTGAGCTCCGTGCCACCGCAAGGCAGCTCTGCGACTCCCAGACCTGAGCTGTCTCACATCTGACCAGGCTGGAGCACAGGGCAGCCAAGCTCGAGTCCATCTTCACCCATCCATGTAGACACCCCTGCAAAGGGATATATTAGAGAAAAAAACCCTCTCCTTGCTTATTATTTTCCAGCACAAAGACAGGATAATACGTGTTATTTACAAAAGTATAAAATGGATGTTGAAATAATTAAATGGGAAGACGGGGGCCAGCCTGACGTTACCATCCCTCTCCCTTACGTGGGAAGCACTGAACCCAGATGCCCAACTGTGGAAGATATTCTTCCAGCAGCAGCATCTGCCTCCTTGGCAGGCACTTCAGGCAAGTTGTCTGGGGAGCTCTGCAGTTGCCTCTTGGTTTATCACGTGGATCTGTTACTGTGGCCTATCTGGCTGCCTTCTCCAGGCAGAATCCAATTCCTTTTGATTCACCTTTGAATCCAAGATACTCCATTTTTTTTGCTCCATTTTTCCCGTACTGTACATAGCACGGCAAGACTTTTCCATTGCTATCCAGGCTTTCTGCTATTTCAGAGAGAATGGTGATTTCCTTTCTCACTGCTATCCCCCCTCCCCAAATTCTTCAGTCTTTCTAGTAATTTTTTGCATTAATTTCACTTGAAATAAGGTCCTCACTCATAGCAGAACTTTTTATCTTAAACAAACCCACTAATATTAATATATTATCCAACAAAAGTTGTATTACAAAATTCATGCTTTAGCTGTCTTGAAAAATAACCTCCCCCCATGTCCACAGCTCTATGAACAGAGAAAACCATCCAGCCTCAACAAACAGAATGCACACAACAACCCCCCCAAACCTTGCAACGTGTGGCAGCTACATTCTGAAGAGAATAGAGTTTCTGCAGTCTACATGCAACAGAACAGACTTATTTCTACCTATTAAAGATTTTTCTTAAAACAAAAAAAAAGAAGGAAAAAGCCATGCATAGACAGAAGCCCACAGTAGCCCGCACACCAGGACACGATGACAATGTGATGACAAGTCCAGCAGCAGTACCCAGAATTCTGAGGGAAAAATCAGAAAATAAAGTTAAACTATGGCATCTAGTAATACTAAGCAGGGGACGTCTGCAAACTTTTTTTTTTTTTTAAGTTGGTGGAGGAGAAATGTAGCAAACATATGTGATTTTCACTTACTAAACTATGTGTCATATCAGCAGTTTCAGGCAGGCTTACATATTAAATCTAGGCTCAGGAGAAACCTTTTTCACACAGTAGAAGAACAGATTACATTAAGAACTGTACAAGCTTTTTACTAAGAAAAAGAAGAAGAAGGAAAAAAAAAGGCTATTTTAAAGAAAAAAACAATCCTCAGAATGGAAAGACTATACAACAAATTTCTATTTGGGAAAGCTCAGGGAATCCGTGGGAGACCTACAACCCAAAGCGTGGGATGGGCATTTAAATTTTGCTTCAAGAAAAATGCCCAGATTCAGGAATGTGCAGAAGCACAGAAGCCCTTAACTGAAGGCACAAGAAAGACTATTTGTTGAAATTGTTTCCTGAATCAAGACCTTTCCTTATAACCAGGCAACTCATGAGCAGCTCTTGCTCTTCAGTCACAGAACAGCAGCAGGGAGAAAAGTTTAGCCTTGCTCTTACAAGCCTAGGGAGCAGCTACTGGAAATGCAAGGAGGAGAAATGTCCACTTGCATCTGAAGAGTGAGAAGGTGACTGGCCAGGAATGTGCAGAAGCACATTTAAAAATGTGAGTCAGTCTTAAAATGACTAACATTTCAAGATTCACATGAAGTGAATTCATCACTTTCTAGCTTGAGAAGGGCAAATGCCTATCGAGACATGCTCTTGCACACGTGCTTTTCTCTGTTTCAGCTATAGAAGTGTTTTAGAAGGGAGCTGGAGCAATGCCAGCACTTGTCCTGTTTACCATAGCTTCCTGGGGCTCATTTGGGGTGGGAAAGAGAACAATTCAACATATCCCTCTCTGCTGAAGTCCACATTGGTCTGCTAAACTCTCCTTTTCTAAAATACTGAGCACAAGTAAAAATGCACCAGGTGCAAGTGTGCACAGGACAGGAGTGATAAGAGAGGTTGAATTTAAGAGGAAAATAAATAAATAAATAAAATCTAGTCTTCTGGGAGCACTTTTATGCTTTTTTATTTTATTCCTTTAGGGGCAGGGGTGACCTGCTACCAAGGTTTTTGCAGTCATGCCTAGTCCTTTTTGCAGAATAAGACAGTTTGCACAGTTCACCTCTTCCCTGAAGAATACCTTACAGCTTAGTCTTTTTAAAGAGAAGAATAAGTAATTAAAACCAGATTTTTTCACCTGTGTTTCCATACACTTCCTATTTCCACAACTGTATTTAAAAATATAAACCCTGATTTTCATAACAATTGGGCAAATAATTACACTTGGTACTTTTCAATGCTACCAAGCTTCAAAATGTACTGAACTGGTGTATCAGCAAATAACAGAACGATAAAAATAATTAACATAGTTTTAATTTAAATATTTATGATAGGGTAGACTCTGTGGCTGTACGGCACCATTGTGCTAGGTGCAGTACACAAATACAGATAGATAGAACCCCTGTTTCAATGAGCTCCTATTGTTCATCCCACATTACTCAATATCAAACAATCTCAAAAAAGCTTTTCAAACATTAATTAAATCTCATAACTTCCTTTTCAGGTCAGTAAGTTTTATTATCCTAGTCATGTAGATGGAGAAAGTGAGGAATGGAGAGGGTAAGGCACTTGGCCACGATGACAGAGTGAACACTTCTCACTTCCACTCTCCACTTACTTCCCAATCCCCCACCCTGAGCTCCCCACGCCTTTGAAGGCTCATCCATGTGTGTGTTGGAGCTGTGGGTGTACGTGTGCATATGGCCAGCACATCTCGGGGAAGGCTGGTTACTGCTAAGTACTCTTCCGTTAATCAAGACCATGTGCGAGTCCTGCTTCTGGTTTGCACTCGCATAAGCTTGAGTAAAATATCACTGGTGGAGTTAATTTGTGTGATTTTGTAACCTCTTAATATTGCTCGGGGTTAGCGTTCTTTTAAACTTGAATGTTTTCTGTTGGTGAAAATTAAGAATGTTCAATTCATTACAAAAGGGCTTTTTTCCCCCCCCCTTCTGTTGGGTTGGGTTTTTTTGCTATTTTGAGAGATTGGTCCCTAACACATTAATGTCCAGGACCAAGTCATCAATGGATAGATTGCAATACTTTTCATTTTTCTGACTAAAGATATAGGATTTTTCTCAGAATAAGGCTGTAAAATAAATAATAAGCTTCAAGTTTCTTAAGATATTCATTGGAACTTAAAAACAAAACAAAACAAAAAAGACTTTAATACCAACATGCCAGTGTTTTGCACAAAATAATTAATATAACGCAATAGGATCTATTCTACTATCGATTGAAAGGGAATTTATGCAGGTAATTCATTAAGGCTAGTGGGAGTTTGGCATGTAAATCCCCCAGCTCTTTGATGGGAAAACAGACTCTGATGATATTTTATTATTTTATAAGCTATAAAATACATGTTTTTCAGTGGCAAGTTTAGAAAAAGAAAAAGCAAATACTTGCATAACTAGGGCAATGGATACCTCTACTCCTGGAGGCTTATGAAATGACATTAGATCAAATTATTTTTCACACATTGCAAGAGACACAACAATCATTTCAATCACCACATTAAGAGAATCAATACATTTTTTTTTTTAGCTTCCAGAGAATGGTATTTTATATTCCAACATTTGCAGGCTATCACCTTCATACATCTCTTTTTGTGGTCAAGTGCATGATTAGTACTTCTGACAGGGCATTGGCCATTTTCTTACGAAGATCTACAAATTCTTGTAAATAAAAACCAATGTGAAAAAAGAAAAAAATGAAGAGCAAATCTGTGGACTGGAATGCACCCTACTTGTAATGGGAACAAAAAGCTGGCAATGAAATATAAACCTAAATCACAGCAGAATGACCTACTTTAAGGCATTTGCCAAAGAGACAGTGTTTTAGACAGCTCCTCTGAAGTAGCGTCTTTATGTCTATGCCATCTGCAGATTTATTATTGTGCTTTAGGAAAAAAAAAAAAAGGGGGGGGAGTGGTGAAGGAAAGAAAAACCTACAGTATGGCTGAACAAAACTCAGCTTCATCTATAGGAAAGATTCCAGTACTGTGGGCACCACACCCACACCTACTGATGTGGTCCAAGTTTTTTCTTTAGAGGCACCTAATTAAGAAACCCTGACTCATTTATATGGATACGTTTGATCTAAATTACACTCCAAACCACACCAAATTAGGAGCATCTGTGAATGCGAAGTGTTTGTTCCCAGTGACTGGTAGAATAGGGCCAGTTCTGGACGGCACATGTTCAAGTGACGAAAAATATTTCAGATGTAACATACTTCTGAGACCCACTTTTCCACTAATAATTCATAATGAGTTAAACCAGTATCTCTGCTTGAACAATTAGTTCAGGCTGGGAAAAAAATGTCATTTTACTTTTAAAAGGAAGAGAGGGGGAAAAAATGGGGGTAGACAACCACCTAGTTTGGTTGTTGTCACTGAAAAAGGGCCTTAACACAACTGTTACCTGCACTTTAAATGTGTGCAGTGGGTGTGTTATCAGATATACATTGCCCCTGAAGCTGGGAGTAAAGGGAGGCATCTATGAATGATTAGTTCTTGGTCACAGACAAGGCCTTCTGCTCCAATGTATGGTCTTCTCTCATTAGTCCACTGTGCTGGCTTTCCTAACGAGTCCGAGTGAGGAGCAGGGTCTGAGCCCAGTGAGGTGGTACCCTACGTGCTGGACAGCATGAAAAATTCAATCCCACCAGATCTGAGAGCAGTGTTTCTTTTCAGGCTGTGTTGCTGGTGCAATTTGCAATTTGACTACTCTGGTTTGTGTCCTAGAAGGTCACTCTGTACAAAAACAGGTCCTGTGGCAATTAGGGAACTTTTATCCCACTTTCCTGTCTCCTGGAAAGAAGGAGCAGAGGGTGCTGCAGAAGCTACTGATTGCTGATTTGCTGCCTTGCAGCCTAAACTGACAAACTAAAAAAAATGATATATATCCTTTATCTCTAATTTGAGTCACAGAAGCAGCCCAAGCACCAGGGAGTGCAAATCCGAATTCCATGCTGGGTTGGCACTCCCAGTCCACTGGCGTAATTTGGCACAACCTCCGGGTTTGGCCCACGGTGCTTGGCAGCCACCTTTCATTCTTCCCATCTTTTATACTTTGTGAATAGTCTAAGTTACATAATACCAGTGACAATTTGTTTATGGCAAGCATTAGAGGCACTGTTTTATGATTACATTCAAACTTGAAGCCACATTTTGACATCTAAGGATCATCTTGCGTTCTCATATATTTTATACAATGAAGGTTTGTGTTCCAGTAAGGGGGGTGAGGAACTTTATAAATAACATGACTCCTTTTGTCTGAAGAGATTTTAATACATTTGTGTGATCTACTGTTTTTGCAGTAGCTAGAATATAATTTGAATATATTAATATTTTCAGCAACTGTGCTCAGGGAGCCCAGTTAATAACTTATGCATGGATATATAGATACACTTCAGACAGAGGTAATGTTTTTAGCCCTTATGTTGGTAATACTTAGAAACACACAATGAAAGAGCCTGTTCTTTCCTCCTCTTTGTTGTGGGCATGCATTGTGATGGTATGGAGCCAGTGTTCTTTCTGTTGTCTACACAGCCTGGATTCAATAAGCAGTTATATATGCATATTATGACAATGTGGTCAAGGAAACCAGATTTTTTTACTATACCTTCATGTGCCTGTACAGTATAAAATCTGGTATTTATTTTTCTTGTCCTCATTCAATATGTTAACAAAATCATAATTTGATACAGGTTATGTTCACTTTATAATTAAAATTATAGAGTTAGATGAAAACACAGCAAGATGTTCCTGAATGGAAAATATTTATCTTTTTGTACATTACGCATTATGGTGAAATGTAAAATCAGAAATTTGTGGAGTGGCTAACTCCAGCCAAACGTATGACAATTTGCCTCCTCCCTTGGTCCATAAGATGTAACCAGTTACCACCTCTAAGCTGAGGGTTTCCCCACCCATCTCAGACCCACTGTTAGCCGGCACTGCCACATCCTCTCCAGAGCTTTGTTGTGGTCTTCTGAAAACAGACCCTTTGCCATGGAGATGAGCCAAGAAAAGGGAATTAAGCACAGTTCTGTATTCTTTATAGATCTGACCAACCTCTCTCCTGTAGCACTCCTAGTACCTTCATGGACAAGGTGCAAACCTTTCACTCTGAGTCAGCACTAGACTCAGCCTCACCAAACCACCTCAGGATAACACTTCATCTGCCTTGAAAGTCTTCCCACTTCCCAGATCGTTGCTGTCCCCATTGCCAAGTCCAGGCCTTCATCAAACACCATCAGCAGTCTTGGAGACCCCAGTCTTGGGACAGCCCTATAGTGTATGGAAGCATTCCAGCAGATAAAGTTTACTGTGAACATCATTACACCCATATTCAAACTTTCAGTCCAGGAAGGGTTTTCAGTAGAGCGGTGACAGTAGTAGTAGCAGGAAACTTAGGACCACCTCCTAGGATAACCATCTTGTTTCCATATCTGGATAACTATCTCATAAAAATGTCATCAAAAAAAATGAGTTTTCCATTCCTTCAGAGCATCTACCCCATGGAAATCATTGCAGCTGTTATGGGCTCAGTGTCAGCCTCGAGATTTCTATCTCAGGATAAATTTCAAAGCTTGATGAATATGATCATATGTTTTGAATCACACCTGACCGCTACAGCGAGGAACTCCTTAACCTTTCTATGTTACATACTAACAGATTTCCATGTTACTCTTCATATTAAATTACATTTATACAGCTTTGCATCCTGAAACTACTTTGCTTCCTATGCAGGCACTTTCTTACCCTGTTAATCCTTTTATAACCATTCAGTTAGGGTTAGATATTTTCTGTTGTAGGGGAAGATCCACACAGCACCTACAATCCTGATATCAACACCAAGATTGTGCCTGTTGTTCCTAAATCCTTCAACCATTCTGTGATTCTATGATATGCCTGTTGAACATGCTTTTGGTTAGGAGGTCTAAGAGACTCCTGTATATTTTCTCACAAGTTTTTCTAACTCTGTGAGTTTTGAGCAACATCAGACAAAAGCAGATATTGGCAAGTCTGGTCACTTGAAGTGAACTATGTTTTCCATAACAGATTCAAAGATGAAAGAAACAACTACTGAGAGAGTTGGGGCTGCCTGTATAGAGAATAAAGACTTTTGTAAAGTGTCCAAGACCACAGTTATCTGAGACCAGTACATGTGTGAATGGGTATTTGACTTAAAAGGGAAGTAATGAGAAAATCCAAAGCTAGTTTAAAGCTAGGAAAAGTATTGCAGAACTTGCAGTACTAGAAAGGGTTCATCTTAGAAAGACACAATATATGGCAAATGCTGCACTCCAGGCAGTTCGTGCATTTAGTGCAATGGGCTATACACATGCGCAAAAAATAACCATGAAGCTAAGGTGAGTGGACAAGACAGACAAAGTGTAAGTAGAAAAGACAATGCTGACATAGTAAATTCGTTGCTCAAGGGCAAGTAAAATGTAAATAAGTTTAAAGAAATCAAAGACTCCTGGCACATACTCACTAGCGCATTTAAGAAATACATTCATCCTACTCGTGTTCAATATCAGGGCTGAAACAATCGTGATGCTGGGAGGCATGTTAAAGCATCTTTCAAATCTGATACAAATGCAGTGCATATATATATTGCAATAGTAGCTTGTGAAGAGCTCGGAACTGAACCTGAAAGAGTAGGAATCCTGGTTGAGGTCAGGTCTCATATAAAATCATCTCCATTGGGCAGACCACTGCAAAAAGACTTTCATTTTAAACAATAATAGGGTGATAATATAGGTTAAAAAACCCCTGAGATTTTATAGAGGGGACAACTAATAGACTGATATTGAGAAAGTTGTCATTATTTACAAAATATTTGAAACAAAACAATTTATGAAGTAATTGCACATATAGGAGCTCACAGAAAAGGAAAAAATTAGTGAGAGTTTGTTTTCTGACTTTCGTGGAATTCTTTGCCACATTCTCTGCTTTCAACATCAAAAATTACTGGTTGTCTCACAAAACTGAATAATTTGTTCATGACACTGGACAAAAACAATGTGCTGTTTGTGAAACTAAGTTTATCCCAAGAAGCAATAAACTCCCCAGCAAAGATGTATTTCTGAGCAGGTTGTCTAAATTTCAGCATCCTGGGTTGAAATTCCAGGCAATTGCCACTTTTGGGATTTAAGTCAGAAAATAAACCTGTCATATCCAGGGCTGTCGGGTGGATTACCCTAGCACAAAAGAGCTATAATTAAAGGCTGCGAGAGGTTATAGATTGAACATAGTCAAAAGCAGTAATTCCACTTAGTAAAAGTAGATATCATCCAAAACGAGAAAAGTTAAGCTTATATAAGGTGAAATTCTGACTCCATTCTGGCTCCCAGTCACTGGGAGTTTTGTCAGTGACTTTAACAGTAATCAGAATTTCACTCACTGTCAGGAGAGATGCTGAAAAGGGTGTGATGAAGTGAAAGTTAAAATAACTGTTAACCTGGGGCTTCCAAAATACATTTTCTAAGCATGGACTGCTGTCTAACTCAACATTTTCCTGATGCAGCAACACAGACAGCCCTTCTGGGAACCAAGGGGATAAAACTGTGCTAGGGGAGTACATCTGGGATCACAGAATAATAGAATCACAGAATGGGTTGGGTTGGAAGGGACGTCAAACTCACCTTGTTCCAACCCCCCTGCCATGGGCAGGGACACCTCCGACCAGACCAGGTTGCTCCAAGCCACATCCAACCTGGCCTGGAACACTGCCAGGGAGGGGGCAGCCACAGCTTCTCTGGGCACCCTGGGCCAGTGTCTCACCACCCTCACAGCCAAGAATTTCTGCCTAATATCTCATCTGAATCTCCCCTCTTCCAGTTTAAAGCCATTACACCTTGTCCTATCACTACAAGCCCTTGTAAAAAGTCCCTCTGCAGCAGAATTTCCCTGCTGTAACTGCTGAAGTTCCCATTGTTCATCATCCTGCAGGTCATGGTGGGACTGCACTGCTTACGCATAGTGGGGTATGGTTTGCAAGAAGCCATTTCAGAAAGCTGTAACATATCTGAGTATCAGTGCCAGTGCTGACACCCTTCAACCTGAGCCACTCTTTTGAAAGACAGGTGGAGATTACTGGAAGAAAGAGCATAGTAGTGGCTGACAGATGCACTAAGTTTGCTGGAAGAAGGAGGATTATATTCTAATGCTGAGTCTCATCATCTTTCTATTTTTCTTACCAGTAAATCTGAACCAAAGAATGCAATTTATGTGCATCTGTGAACAAGGCTCCATAGTGTCTCCTGTGTGCTTTCCCTAGACCCTCTGATTTGGCTGGGGTGTAGCAGGGTGGCTTCTTTCACTGGGAACCAGCAGGGTTACCAGCAGAACTGGTGGCTCTGCTTTTTTGCCACGTATTTCTTTTTTGTCCATCACTAAGCATGTCAAAGCCTCGGTGTCCCCATCAGAAAACAATGCTGTTAATAACATTAATCCACCTTTATTAAAAGTCTTTAGCTTTATGGAGGAGCACCAAATATTATAAGACAAAGACAAGAGAATAATAAGGAAATGTGTTTTTTCCCTTGCTGACCTAGTTTCTAACCTCACTTTAAAATCTTCCATTGATTTTAATTATGCTTAATCTAAAGCTAAGCTCACAAATCTAGCAAACTTAAGGACTGCTTTTAAGTGAATTTTCTCGCCTGTCAGAGTTCCTCAAGCTTTCTACGCTACAGTTAGAAGTTTTTTTTCCAGCTCAGACACAAAGTTGAGGCAGCTCTCTGCCTGTAGGAAGCATCCAGCATCACCACTGTACGATGCGTGAGTTCAAACGCTACCTTGCTCGAATCCAGCCTGTGTACAGCATTCTTCACAGAACAATTGCAGTCCTTTTCTCATCAGCGATAGCCAGAGGCAGTAATAAGGGTGAAGGATATCTATCATGAAAAGTCCAGTGTCAGTGTGTTCCCCCAATTTATTTACTGACCTTCAATGCAACAGCCATACTCCTGACCCTCATGAGATGAAGCCTAAGGGGAAATGGCACTGAGCACCAATTCCATATCCTGTTGTTCTGTGGTCTAAATTAAGTGCTAATTAATTACCACTGGCATCTTTGGCATTGCCTGTCAAATTGGATTTAGGATATCCTTTTGCTGTTTAAACAAATAGCCCTACATCTAAAGCTAAAATCCCAAGTGTTAGCATTTCCTTTGCTTTTGTTTTTTTATTTAAAAATTCAGCAAGTATGTCCATGAGTTTTGCAGGTAGAATTCAAATAAAAGAAACAGGAATTGATATTGTCAATTTTGATTAATAGTCCTTCATTAATAAACATCCTGTTATTCAGTTTCCACCTGCAGTTGCTGATGTTGCCTGGAATCAATTAACTCATATAATTTGATTTATTTTACAAAGACATTTTTGGATGTGCTGTGCTGATGATAAAGGTTCTATATTTACAGTTCTTGATTTAAGGGAGATTGTTACTAACTGCTTTTTATTTTTAATGTTACAAGGAACTGTAGCTTCAGGCATTCTTGAAAGAAAATATTTAAGTAATTTAAAAAGTTAAAGCTTTATTCATGTAGAACTATCTGTTGCCTTCTGAGCCACACAGGCCACAAAAGCCTCCAGATCCAGGACCTCTGACAGGTTCAGCTTTACAATAAGCTAGTTGTTCTAAAGCAAAAAAAAAAAAAGAAATCAGAAATAGAATTTAAAAAAAACCCTAAAAAATAAATCAATCACAACAAAAGTTACACCACCAGCCAAAAATACAGTTAAGGGCTCTATGTGTTATATCTCTGTCTGAACATATATTATTCTATGTAGCCTTACACTGCCTTTATCACTGTACTATCCAAACACCTCTAAGAAGTGCATTAGCATCTGCCTAAGATCTGTCACGGGTGGTTTTGTTCTCTCCCATCCTCTCCCCAAGGAGAGGCTCGTGCTTGCAGTGGTAGTGTGGCTTTTGAAGAGGGCTTCGCTGTTGTTTGAGATCTATATGCTGCTACAGGGCTGTTAGAGAGGGCAAGAATGAATGTCTTGTGCACAGAGCTGCTGCCAGAGGAGTCCAAGGTGCTTCTTAAGGCAGTTTGTGGCCTTCAGGCTCAACAGCATCTTGCACTGTGACAACATGGACTAGCCAGATCTCCTTCTCCCTCTGGTCTTATGAGCATTAGACAGAACCAGTTGGTATTCACACACAAAAAAATGAAAAACCAAGTCCAACTGGGAGGACAGAGTTTTGGTTGTCAGTAAATGGAAGAACTTCAGCTGGGTCAGTTCTCCAAAAGGGAGACCTGGAACTTTTGCAGCAATAGGAATGATTTTCTGAAAAGATTTTGAAGCCATTTCTTTGACACAACATGGTTTGGGCGAGCAGGACCTAAGTCTCTGCCCACATCAGGCTCTTCAGTGGAGCCACCACAACATGGAAATGAACTCCTGCCATTACTGTCCATGCCATGTTGGGACACCAGTGTGCACCCTCTGCCTTTGGAGCTCCTCTAACACAGGAAATAGCCAGAAAAAAGAAACGATCCCAAGGCTGAGATGCAGGTACTGTGTTACCCTGCTCTCTTTGTGTAGCCACAGCTGAGGGCAGAGGCAGGAGCACAGCTCCAGTTGTGCAGAAGAACAAGCAGGACTTCTCCAAAGCACATTCTTGAATTAAGTCTCTATGAGGGCCTGAGTCCCTTTAGATATCTAAACATGCTTTAACATCTTGGCTTCAGTCAGCTGGAAAATTAGGACTTTCTCTATGTGACAGGCAGTACATGAGGTGTGTGCAAAGACAAGAGTGCACATGCTCTTCAGAAAGGAAGCCCTACAGGTAGCAAAGTTCACCCAATGGTGAGAAGATTTTATTTTGAAATATTCTCTTATTAAACCAGCCTAAGCCAAAATAAATGCCTTTCTTCAGCTTTTCAGAGTCTATTCAGCCAACTGTGAAACTATGTTCAGAATTAGTTTAGTTATTATTTTTGTTTAGGGCTAGACTCCAAGACAGTTCATCCAGGGAAGGGCTTGTGCTGAGATGTGTGTGGGATCCCCTGAGGAAGCCCATTCTCCACCAGGTCCCTGTCAGCTGTCCAGGTACTATATATAGTCATCCAACCGTCAGATTTAAAGGCTAGTCTGCAGAAGAAGACAGCATCAAGTGCTCGTTCTTGTGTCCCAGAGCAACTGAAGAGAAGGGATTTTTCCCAAAGAGTTGTAATATTAATCCACAGCTGCAGAGCACAGGAAGCCTATGGAGTTTCTGTAGGCCAGGAGCCATGGAGGCTATTTTCAGCAAAAGCAAGCTCTTAAGTATGTCTGAACTATTTCTGACCCCTCTCGCAACATATCATACGCCATGACCTGGTTTCTCTATTACCAGCCTTGGATAACTATTGTTTCAAATTCCACCTATGGAGCAAAGAGGAATTTAAAGTACCTTCACATTTTACAGGGGCAAAAGAAAGTAGCTTAAAACTGTATTCGTCCACTGTGATCATATTTTGAAAGAGACAAACGTTGCAGTGTTTTGCAGCTCCTCTATAAGCATAAACCTTCAGGTTGTAGCTACATAGGCACGAAGTTACACACACACACCCCCCAATATAGTGTACAGATTTCACAAACAACAAGCTGGGGATTCGACTGATAATGTTTGCATTTGCTTAGCTTCATCAGCTGATGAATACCACTGTAGTGCAACTGAGCAAATCGCCTATAAAGCCAGTACATAAATAATAACGAGGTTTCGTTCGCATTCATAAAATATCAAGAATCTCAATTTATTACTAAATTTTAAATTCAGCTACATTGCAGTGCAATGAATTGAACAGTTCACACAAACAGAGCTTATGGTATCAGGGGCTCACTTACCACCAATTATTCCTGTAAGTCTCTCAAGATGGGGTTAAGTAGTGCACAAGCCCTGCACCCTTCCTCTACAGTGGGTCTCTCTGTCCTAAGGTGGTATATCCAGCTAGATATAGAGATCCCTGCAAGGCTTTGACCTGTTATAGGGCAAAATCTATTGTTGCTTGTGTTTTAAGAGGACTCTCGCAGCCAAACTTTGTAGTTCAGTTGTCGTTTTAATACCAAAAAACACTTAAGTTCTTCCCGGAGGACAACTACTTGAGCTGAACTGAAATAAGTTTACAACAGAAAATGATGTTGCAATAATATGCTGTATCTCAGGAAAGTATGTAACAGATCTTAAATGGAAAGGAAATACAGTCAGAAGAAACCTGATAGTTTATCTGTGCATCATTTTGTACTTGTGCTTCCTTCCTAACGCTGAAAGCCCTGCCAAAATGTGCTTATACACACACAGACATTATCACTTTGTAGGATGGTACGTTTTATTATCAGGTTATTTTCCAGTACATTTGGCACAGTTAAGGTAAGTATATTAACTTTACTTCCAAATAAAGAAAACAAAGTTGTACTGAATGTCTCAGCCATTGTCAATGAGTTAAGAACTGACAGGAGGTCCAAGTAATCAACCCTGTCTACTGCGCCGAGCTTTCCCCTGGGACATCTCTTCTGATCATACAATGTATCTGACTGGCATGGATGTAGAATTGTTTTCAATAAAGATTTTATTTCAAGGTTGGATGATTCCTTCCCAAATGTCTTGTCACCAAAGCATAGTATGTAATACCTGTTATTTTTTAACTCCTGTGAACCAGCATTCGGGAAGGAGAGGAGCATAAAACATTGAGCTAGGAACTGTTCATCCTAAGAGTCACATTTTAACACGTTCAAATTGATTGGGAACTGTGCAATAGCAAAAGTCAGAAAAACGCTGCATAAAAGCTGGCCCATAAGAGGACAGTGAAAAGATCTGCTTAACAGCATTATAGTTAAGATGAGTTTAAGGCAGCTGAGCCGTTCCCAGGGCCCAGTACACTGAAACATTACATTTGCATATGTCTGAGTATGTATAGAAAACAGATATTAGCTAATTTGAGGATAATTATTGGTAATTCGAACCAATGGGATGAGCAGACTTTGACCCATTAAGGCAGTTGATAGGAATGTGCATATGAAATCAGCCCCATTGTCCATCAGCACCAGCAGCTTTGGCCCTGACAGTGGTCACTAGCACAGTTCAGCAAAGGTACAAAGCCCATCCAAATGGGCTGTCACGGAATAATCCGCTTAGAGGGGAGTTGGATCCTTAATTCTGAAAGGTTAGTTGTTACATATATAATTTTTTCCTTTCTAAGAAGTTTTCTGTATTCCCATGCATCTTTAATCTTTCTTGGCCTCTGCTTAGATCTTGATTTCTCTCTCACGCCAGTGACTTCCCTAGTTAAATAAAATACTGTGCATAATGCTGGTAGACAAGATCCTGATTGATAAGATCAAAACCTACTTTTATCCCTTGGTGCTCTACTGAATTTCTGTGGCATTTCCTGTTATTCTGGAAAATAGCGTTTAACCAGATGATCCAATCTTACTCTTCTGATCCTCTCATTTTGTAACATGTTGCCCTTTAGTCTAGTCTGTATTACCAGTTCATGGCAGAGCAGCAGGATTGCTATCTAAGTTATCCTTAGATATAATTTGAAACAGTAAAAGAGTACCAGGCATGGCTAAAACCAGTTCTGCTAAGGGTAGAAATGCCCTTAACATTGAGCAAACTTAAATCCTCATAGGCCAGAAAGGGCTAAGAAAGCAAGACTGAGCAGTTCTCAATGCAGGTAGCAGAGCACAGCTCTACTCTCAAATACTCTCCAGCTTAAAGTAAAAGTGCCCTTTCCAATGGGGTTTTCCTCCCTATATACACTGATCTCTCTCTAATTTTTTATGTGCAGTAGGAACATTAAAGAGATGAGGAATCAGAGTCACTGTTGAAACACTTTCCCCTCCTCAGCAGGTATTACAGAGCAAAAATGGATGGAGAACATTTCCTAACACCTAGTGTGTTTGAAGTAATAATCCAATGTGCTTTCCGAATGTCAAAATTAATAATGATTCTATTTAGAGAGTTTGAAAAGTGTAGATTTAATGGAACTAGAGAGCCAAACTCACTTTACAATGACCCTCTTGGCTGTAGAGTTGCCCCACTCTCAGTCACATGCTTTGCAACTTATGGTTGCCTTGGCAACAGACAAAGCATAAATTCCAAGTATTTTTGCTTATATATCTGCCACTGACACTAGAGCCCTCCCATCAGACACTTCTGCAGGTTTAATACATCATTAATTCCATTACTATTAATAATGAGAACTGTATTTTCTGCAGATCTCCTAACTTGTGATCTTAAAGGACTGAAGCCATTCTTGAAGCTCACTAATTTAGGGGTTAAAAAGAAAAAAGAAAAAAAAAGATCTTGCAGAACATCACGCCCAACAATTTCTTGATATGATTCCAACATCTCTGACACTGGATTATAGATTGTTTCTAAAATAATTTTAAGTTGATGGATCATTGCTGCTTTCATTTGGGCTTGGCAGAAAGTACCTCTGGCATTACCTTTCATTTTTTATGTTGTAAATGGTGCATCACTCTTTCTGCTCTTTTTCTTGCCACAAAAAGAATTCTTGCCTATTTTTAGGGGTTTTCTCTTTTAACAACTGAATTTTACTCAGCAGTGACAGCAATAGCTTAAACTCTGTATATTTATTCTTATTTTGCTTTCACTTTTGTGGGCAGATGAAAAAAAAATATTAATTATAGAATTCCATTGGAAATATTTGTAATTTTAAAAGGCATAAGGTCCTAAATTTATAATTATTTTATTCAGGCTGGATTGAATTCCTTCCTTCATTCCCTCCAGTAGCTGTATTTTGCCACAGATTATTTAACTACTCAGACTTTCCATGTTTCCAGGTTTGCTTAGTTTACAGTTTTTTGTTATTATGGTCATCAAAACAAGCATAACTGCAGTAATAGATAGAAAATATCAAGAATTCTCAAGATATTTTATCAATACAATAATTATTATACTAGCATTAAGCTGATCAGCCCCAAACATATGCAGATGTTCTTAGTGCCACATTCCATATCAATAATTATAACAGATAGGGGGTTCCTCTCCATCGCCAACACACACCTTGCACATCCTCCCTTGCTTCATGTCACACTGTCACCTCCTGAGAGCTGAGCGACTGCAAACTATGTGCTGGCAAGGCCTGCATTCAAACAGGACTTTGCATGCAGGATGGCATCTCCAGGGAAAAATAAAATAGAATTGTTCTGCTTCAGAAAGGTGGCAAATGAGGACAAACAGGTTGGCCATCCATGTTCCATTTTCTGTGTCCACATCAGAAACGTAGGATCTCAACATCTTGATCCAAATTTTACAGATAAAGGAAGTCAGATCCCTCCTCCTTCCTTCAGTAAATTGAGCTCTGCCACTACTATGTTCACCCTGACTCTGCTCATTCACACTCCACTGCCTCCTGCTCCCTGCAAAGTGTTTCTCCTCCAGCTTCATCAACACTGTCCATCATCAACACCACCACATTGCAAAGCCATGGCTGATGCTAAACTGATGATCCCTAAAGTTGTGCAAGATACAACTGCTGAATATGTTTTTTTCCCCTGGTGAACTACCATCTTTACCCATGCTGATGTCATCTGCAAATACTTTGCATTAAGCAAAACAACCTTGTCACCCCTGTAACAAACATTTTTAATTGCGATAAAGATGCCTGACGCCCATCAGAAGCCCACACAGTCATTTGGCAACAGAACTACTAACTTTTCTGAACTCCTAAGAGAAGAGATAATATGTTAATATTACCACAGATGAAAGATATTTTTTTTTTAATTTATAATAAAGATGTTGTATTTTAAGAAACTAATAATTAAGCCAATCTGATTAGTGCCATATGGAGAGTGCTTTGTGCAATGGACACCACGGTTACAAGCATGAGGCAGAACTAAGTAATGCTTCCTATTTATATACAGGAAAAAAAACCCAGAAGCATTGATGTTCAAGGAACATGGTAATGACAAGATTGGCAGAAATCCACAAGACAATGCTCTTTGCGTGTGACCCACCCACTAACATGAAAGAAGCCTTTTTAAAGTGACTGAACCTATTATGTCTCGTGAAGTTTCTTTCACTTATAGCATAGCTTGCTGTAAATTTAGCAACAGGTATGGGAAAACAGAGGCAGCTATGATGATTTTTAAATTGCTGTCTGGGTTTTAAAAAGGTAAATGAGTGACAACGAGAGAGAAATAGGGAAAAAGCAGAACTTGGCTTCAACAGTCCACTTGGAATATTTGAGTTTAAGGAAGCATCCATAAATCCAAACATTCACATATTAAAGTTATATTTAGTTCATATTACTTGATAGAGTTGTGTAATTTACGTATAAAATATGTATCTTCATTTACTAGTCTTTCCAATTGAGGATAAAGTATATATTCTAGAGGGTGGAAGGAAATGGATTTCTACTAAGTTCTACTCACCGCTGCAGAGATTTATGTGAAACAGCCTATCTAAACTCCATCCATTAAACCTATATTGTTCTTAGACCAGACTTCTCCATCCTTAATGTCATTTCCACAAGAATATTAAGTCTTAATACAGACATAAGATCAACTTTTAATAATAATAGTCCTCCTCTTGTAATTTTGTGGGTAATAAAGATATCAAAGGTTATAATCCTTGCCATTATTTTCTAAGTCGTCTCATTAAGGTATGTGGTCTCAGCGTCTTTCAAGAAACTTTGTGTCAGGATAAGGCATGCAAAAGTCTTTAGTTATATAAATTTCACAATCCATTTCAGACCATACTAATTTTATTGGATTTAAATTAGCAGAAGGAATGTGTTTCATATGAGCTCTATATTAAGGGGCTTTTTTTTGTTTTCTGAACTCTTTCAGTGCTGGAGACCATGTTAAGAGAAACAGGGAAGCTTCCTCCTGGAGCCACCAAAACTGTTGACAGCAAAAGTACTCGATTCCTTTAGTGTAAAGAGCAATCCCTATTTTTGGTATTCAAGTGTATGAGCTCAGAAATTATTGCCTTATAGCACACGTACCAACTAATGCTCATCCAACAGATATAATTGTGCCTTGATATAAGAGTACTGTAAATGGGGCTCTAGACCTCCATCCCGCGCACATCTTGCTGTCCAGGGCTGACACTCCTTTCCTTGTTTGTCATGTTGGCACAAGATGTCTCTTTGCCCCCTCTTTTCGATAACTTAACCAAACACACACCCCCCTGTTAGGAGAATCAGTAAAAAGCGCCTCTATGTACTTCAAATGCAACAGCGACTCCTTTGACATCCCTCTTTTTTAACCAATTCTTTCCTTTCGTCAACAGGATAGCAGCCAAGGAATCCGTGAATCTTATGTCAACACAAAGCTTAGGAATTGTGTTTGGACCAACACTCCTTAGACCTGAAAAGGAGACAGGGAACATGGCAGTCCACATGCTGTACCAAAATCAGATAGTTGAACTTATGTTGAGTGAGTACAGCAAGATCTTCGGCTCTGAGGAAGACTGACAGACAGGGCCTGTTATTGAAAACGTTCACATCTGTCTTGATGTCTAATATTTTTACATTTCTGTAAACATATTTCTGAAATATTTCTTTTTCTTTCAAGTGACAGATGCCTCATTTTGTGAAAACTTAATGATGATTTTGTGTTTAATTTTCAAACATTGGAATAAAAAATATTGTCAACATTTGCCTATATATATTCTGCATTAACCCTTTGAGAGTTTCATTATGCTAGCACTCCAAGTGTCACTTTTTTGCAAGCTGAGCATACAGCATATGGCCAAAGCCCATAGAAAATGCTGTTTACCAACATATGCAATGGCACAGAAAGACAAATAGTAATTCAGGAGATTTGTGGAAAATGGATTAAAATATGTATATTAAAGGCAACGAATTAAAACAGTGATACCAGGTCATTTGTAGCTAATCTGAGTATAATTTATCTCTTTCTTTGATATATTTTGAAAGTTAAATACATGATGAACAATTTGTCTACACCAAGAGTTTAAAAAAAAAGATTACATTTCATACTTTTAAACTAATAAATAAATAAGAAAACCCACACCACCAGAATGTCACTATTTGCATAACAATGCCTAAAAAAAAATTAAAACCAAAATTGGAACTTTGGCATTTTTACTCAAATGCAGTACATGAAATGAAGACATTGCATGACTGCTCATTTTAATGTAACATCCATTTTGATTCTTCATCACACTGTACATCTGCCCACTTTCCCCAGCTATCTCATGTTCTGTAGCATTTGTATTGTGCTCCTGAGGATGCTTTATTGGTGAACTACATTAAATTCATCTAGAAAGAACTTTAAAAAAAAAGCCTTTTCATATGCCCTTAGGATTACTTGGCTAGACTTGAATCAATTTATGCATTTGATGGTTAGTTTCAGTTGTCATGGATAAACAAAAGGGTAACTGTCTAGAATATATCAAATATTGTTTCATTTTGAAATGTATGTTTCCAGCTATACACATCTCCTACCCTGTTTTGTAAAAGTATTCTGCTGATAAAATGTAGACTTATGTTTGACAGCTTTTTAATCAAGTTCAAAGAGAATAAATAAAACTAATCCAGTGTGGTAAAGAGTCTGTCTGGTTATCGATTTGTTCATAAAATGAAAAATAAACCATGTAAATAAGATGTGTGAAACACAGATCTAGAAGCAAATATTTAAAGCAATTAAAGACCCCAAAACATAGGATTAATGCATAGGTCTGCTGTGCATGAGAGATATGTCTTCAATATCACCTCAGCAGATCATGGATTACTTCAGTTTTTACTTAGCATCATTCTGCAAAATACCATGTTATTCAGGAAAGTTTGCTCCTCAGAATGGTCATTTATGGGAATAAATGCATAATGAAGCCCGATTGTTAACCAAGACCAGGATCTTTCATCAGGTACTAATGTAGGCAGAAAACAACACCATGAAAACAGAAAAATTGGCCCCCAGAAGTTTTCTGACTTCATACATGTCTGAAAAATCAAGCAAAACAGAGGCATAGTGACCAGTAATTAAAATTAAAAATACAAAAATCAACAAATCTCTCCCCCATATCACAAATATTTAACACAATCATTTCTGAACAAAACTATAACATTCTGGAGGATCCAAATTCACTTCTCTTTCAAGAAAATATTTTTCATGTTAATGTCAAGCCATGAGTACTTAAACAGTAATGCTTTTCAGCATTGTCGTCTTTAGACTCTTTTAATAGCAACAAACCAGGCGCTGTTTATAGCCTGTGGAAATGACTGGAAGAAAGATAGTCAGAAGTTCAGTCTATTCCTTAATAAAGACCATTCACATTATGGCCCCACGGGTGCTCACAATCATGCTATTGAAGTAATTTCTGCTATTACTGGAAATGAAAAGTTCACTTGTTACTTGGATCCTGTTGCACTCAGAAGAAAAGATTCTTAATTAATTAATTAATCTTCTTTTAAGCTTTCTTGGGAGCACGGAGACTCCTCTTTTCTTGTTTTTATAAGCAAGATAAGGCTTATGAAGTGAACTTGTATCTCTCTTAAGATCAGCTGGTTTGGTAGGGGGGACAAAAATAAAAAATATCAATAAACTTTTGGACACATAAGCCTTTCTTTGGTTTTGAAGGGTGCCTTACATGAACTCTGCACAAAAGTGCTGACTTCCCTATTAAATGCTTTGTTAAAGATAGAAACCTGATATGTGGGTAGCCAGTTCTGGGAGGACACTAGTGGGTCTCATCAGAGGAACATATACATCTGGGGCGTATAGCAGATGTCTATCCTTTCTCATCCTGACAACTGACAGGAATAACCAAGCCTTGCTATCAAGCTGCTCCCTTCCCCGAGAGACCAGTCTTCTCCCCGTCCCCTTTAATATCTACATGAATTCAGTAGGAAAAATTACTGACTCAACCATTAGTCAAAGAGCAAACCTCCCAGCTCCTGCCATCAGCCCCTCACAGCAGAAAGCAGCTGGACAAAAATGGTAATAGTGAAAACAGAAAATTATTTGCAAGCCTGAACTGCAGTGGGGTTTCTCATTCCTCCTACTCAGGTAGTTTGCTCTTTGTTAACCAAGCTCACAGCCCAGAGCTCTGGCAGACTCTCTTTTGTTTCTGGACACATACATTTCCAAATCCCAAAAGTGTCAAAGTTTGGCCTCAGTCCAGCACAAGTAATTCACTGGCCCTGTATCACCACCACATTGCTCCTCCAATTGTTACTTATTATAAGATTTGCTATAACTTGGTAGTTTTGCTCAAACTTTGCTAAATATTTAGCGAGTCAAAATTAGACTTGCAGAAGACTTTTTTTTCAGGAGCTAACTTCAGTTTGAGAAAGACTACAGGTATTTCAAGCAAAGAGCTATTGCTATTCATGGTAAATGATCAGAAAAATGAAGGTTGAGAATGCAGCAGAGACAAATACACTTAAGAATCAATGTTTTTATCTGCATCTCCTCCCTACATAGAGTATCTTCTACTCAAACCAGTGTGAAAACATAGCTGTCCAACCCTGTCACTGGGATTGCTATAGTAAAAGGAGACATCAGAAAGAGACCTGTAGGGGAACTGAAAAGGGCATTTACAGCTAGAATGATTACTCATTAAAATAAAAATTAAACATCAGTTTATTGAATCTTAAATTTTTGTAAGAAAAACTGTCAGTTTTTAACTCAAGAAATTCAACTGCAATATAGAATTTTTGAGCAAATGATGAGAACGACAGACTGACTTGCTGAGCTGCAACTAGAAGAAGACATGTAAACTGCCTTGAACCAACATTCATCCTTCTTTTTATTTACATATCTATGCATATATATATTAAGAGCAACATGTATTTTAATAGTTCTTTAATTCTCTGCTAGGACAGCTACAGTGCAGGTAACATTCAGCTTGTTTTCATAAGCATCCCATGTTGCAACAGACCCAAAGGCTGCCATTCAGCCCAAGGCACTCAAGAAGTTCAACTAAATTACTACATAGTATATAGACCAGGGGTAGAGTTTGGAAGAAAGCTGGAAAGTAAGTTGGGACCACAATCACCGTTGTAATCAGGCAGTGTGTAGATTTTACATGGCTAATTCTCAGAAGAGGCTGAAAGACAAGCCTCGGGGGATGCACATATCATGGCACAGCAGGCTCCCCTGCAGTGCATTCCTGCTTCAGAAAGGAAACATGAAGCATAAAGGAGCTGAGCAAAATCACAGATTCAGGTCTCAATCACAGTTCATGATTTTTGTAGGATGCACAAATGGGGCCCAGGGCAATGCTTCTTTTGAAAAACATAGAAACCTTACCTAGCACTCAATTTGGATTAAAAAAAAACACCCTTCCCTAAGGACCAAGGGCAACACAGGAGAAATATCTGCAAGTGTCCTGCTGAGGTTAGGCCATGCCCAAACCCTTCACTGCTCCAGTTCTACAGCCCTTGTTAGTCAGTAGGCTTCACTGAGAGAATGCTTGCAGGATGCTACTAAAGCAGCAATCTCATCCTTGTGCCAATTTCACCATGTGTTATCACAGCAAATGAATATACTCTACCATCAATTACATACTGCGTGCTATTTTTACACTCAGCAATTGCGTACTTACAAACATACCTTGTGACAAAGATCTGCTTGCACACTGGATACAAAATGGGAGCCACCACTTCAGTTTTTCACACAAAACATACACTGAATTTAAAAAGATCTACACTCAAGACATGAGAACTGGGGACAGAATACCACTGCACACTGGTAGTGTGAGAAACTGAGGCACAGATCCAGCTATGTCAAAAGAGACCACTGCATTTGAGTGCTCATCTTATTCAGTTTCATTCTTTTTTCTTCATATTTTTAATATAGAAGCTTTATATTCTACACGCTTGCTTCTTCTGAATTCACCTGCACCATCCAGTATTTGGGTTGTTGCAGGCACTCAGCTTTGCTCATTCCTAAAAACCAAGGGCAGGGCAGCCTCAGAAGAAACAGGAACAGGCAAAAATTAGCCTTCTAAACACTACACCATGATGAGGTTTACTGGTTTTCTGAAGCAGACTCTTAAACCCATCAGAAGAGCAGGGAACCCACTGTGACACAGCAAAGCAGCCTGTCCATGCACCTCCAAAAAGCTTTGCACACACTGTAGTACCTGGGGCCATGTCTTACACCTTCAGAAGAAGCTGACAGTTTTGTTTATAAGTTTAAGAGGGCCCATAAAACACTGCAAGATTGAATGTATGACAATTAATTACTCACAAAATGCCACCATTATAGAGCATATTTCAGTTAATAAAAGACAGACTCATAAATTTCGCATGATTCTTCTTCGCCTGTATCAAAATACAATTCCTATGCTCATCTCCTATCCATAAGTTTCTTGGCTGCATGTTTGGGAGGTAAAAAGAGTGTCTACCTCCCCACCAGTAATTTCTATGTTGTCTCAAACCTCAGAAGCTTTCAAAGTAGCCGCTGAGAAGCCTTTTGAATGCCTCCTAGTTGCAGTTTTGGGTAGGTGGAGGTGTGCCCTCTGCTCTGGAAAATGAGAGTGACCATATTGAAAGAGGTTCAACAGGTCCATTGCTCACCCTCCAGCCTGCCCATGCAGTGAAAAAGGTACAAGAAGCCAAACCATCACATCTTGCTTTCCTACAGGGGATGTTTCTTTGCAGCCCCAGGCAGATAATGGTTTTAGGTAAATGGCTGAACACCCTTGTATACATTTCTATCTATATGTAGTTTCTGTCACTTATTATCCATTTTTAATCCTGCTAGTCTTAATGGTATCTGATGAATTTCCCAGGTTAATTATGCACCATGTAAGAAAATATTTTACTTGTATCACTTTTAAATTCATTAGCTTTTAGCATTACCGTGTAGCACTCCACTTGCTCTTGATTTATGGGAAAGGCTAAATAGGATCATCTGGCTGACCTCTTCTGGCAATTCACTCTCCTATATACCACTAACATATCACCTCTCGTTTGTCTCTTAATCAATTTAACCTTCCCTCATATGGAAGATCTGCCACACCTCTTAGAACTTGCTCTGTCTTTCACTGGATGCTTTGTTTATCTGTTCTGCCCTTTTGAACAAAACCCTAAGTATTCAAGGTGAAAGGATCCTTAATATTTTCATTATTGATCTCTTTTCAGCTCTTAAAAGAATCAAGTAGCTTGTTTGTGTCTGATTACTCCTCTGCACTGGAATTGTTCTTAGTGATCCCCATGGACCAGATTCACAAGGGAATTTGGGGAATTAAATGCTATTTCTGGTCCATACAGAGAATGTATCAGTGCTGCTGATTTCTATTTTGTGGCTATCTCACCTTGCAGCTATCCAAAATTGTATCAGCAGCTTCAGCCCACACAGCCCTGGCAGTCAGCAGGAGGAGGGAAGCAACTGAGGAGATGGGAGCAACTGAGGGAGGCTTCAGCCTTCCCATAGGAATAATATTAGTGTATTTTCATGTCTAATAACACCAATGACAACACGTATGCCATATGTTCTATATCCACCTCTGGCATATCCAGTGTATATGTTTAGCAAAGCAAAACCATCTACATGTATGCACTGTAGCTCTCTTCCAGTTCTTTAGGGCTGATGGTTAATGGCAATTTTATGACTGTTAGGATGGTAAAAGTCTGTTTTCTAACACCTTTTGCCACCTGGCAATAGCTAGAAAGTTCTGGGTTGTCACAGATTTTCAGCTGTGTAAGTATGAATTCAGCCTGGGAAGAAAGTAAGTGCTGTGGGGATCTGATTAGAGGGATCTGGTACCTGCCTGACCATTTTCACCTGAGTTTCTGAGCCCTGTCACAGTCTTCATGATATTGGCTTACCCACAGGACACCAGTGTGAAGGACTGCTTTTGCCTTTTGATTTTCAAAATTAAAATTAAGCCTATGTCAGCGCAGGGATATGGAACCTGGGATCTACCACAAGAAGAGCCAAGATCCTACACTGTGAATCAGCTCCCTCAGGATAGCTGCACTCTAAGATTACGTTGTCATAGACTGAAGATGAAGCACATAGATGATACTGTACGGACACTCGTTCAGGTTTGACATCCACATCCACATTTAGCTGAGAGCCAAACACAGCTTCACAGAGACAGCACAGACTTGAGCCATGCAGTGCTGTGGGAACACACAGCTGATGATTTCTCTGCTCCATAAGACACATGAGTTCAGACAAAACAACACAATAATATTAGTTATTCCAGGTTTCCTTAGTGTTGTTAGTTGGAAAGCAAACCAAACTTCCTTTTGTGCTTATGACATGCTTCACCTCAAATGTGAGAACTGAAAGATAAGGCAGCTACCTTACACAAACATGCCCTAAGATGCAAAATACGAGCACCTTCTCGAGAACTCTAGTACTATCCTTTTTCACGTTATGTCTCTTTGAAGTGTAGATAGCCAAAACCACTGGCAATGCTTTCCCTCTGATGCTGCAGTTTTTGAGAGTATTATGCATATTGCAGATGTGGTTTTCTTGCACTAGATTGAAAAAAGGAATAATCTTATTAAAAATGTAAAAGGATTTCAGGGTTCTGTGCATAGTCAGAGAAAAGAGAGACAGCAACAATAAACATGCCATGTGAACAATACGGAAGGACCTCTGTCCCATGGGCATAATAGATGTTTTATTAATAACTTGTTTTTATATATTTTTCTCATTTCCCAAAACAAAGTGAGGGGGGAAAAAAGGGAACTGGTTTGGAAATCAAAACATTTCCTTGACTGGACAATTCAACAACCTCCCTGAAACACAAGAAAGTGAACTGAGACCTGATGCATTTACTGGGTTCTCATTCTCCTGACCTGAGTGCTCTTCTACTGTCAGGATGCCCCTGGCACTAGGACAAAGAGTCGCCAGTTCTCAAGAGTCTGTCATGGAGTACATTAGCTCCAGTTAATAGATTAGAATTTGGGCCTTTTAAGTGGCTTAGGCAGACTCAGCACAAGCATTGATGGAAAAGATGTGGGATGTTACGAGTTACTCATTCTCTGTGTCTGCTGGACAGGGCATGAGAAAGAACAAGAGGGAGAACAGAAGCCTCTTTTTCCACTTTCTAGAAAAAACAGAGCAGCTACTGCCACAGCAAACTAACTTTTTTCCCCTAATGTAAGTCAGCTTTGCTCTGAGGAGCTGAAGTCCCAATTATGGATAGAGATGTGTCTCTGCTCCTCGACCTGAGCGTGTGTCCAGATCCTCAGGCTTGGCCCGTATCAAGTTACTACAGCCAGGGAAGGGTAATCCTGCAGAGGCAGTTTACCCTTATTTTTCACTCTTTTTTCCATTATATCATTTTTCTTAACACATACCCTATATTTCAGATAATCTGACCCTCTTTGTCAATACTGTTTCTAGAGTACAGGTATTCGGTAAACTAGTTTGCCAAATAACATCCCTTGGAACAACACTTATGCTATTTTTTTTTGGATAGCCTACCTGTACAAATCTTTGCTACAGAAAATAGGTGCTGCTAGAGAAATCTGTAATCTTGTTAAATGCAAAGAACAATGAAGGCTCCACCTCAGAAGCAATGAAACTAATTTTCCCTAACATCATCATCAGACACTTGCTAGGAAAACACTGCTTTGAAATAAGTAGTGAAGAGAGGTGAACCTTGAAATACGTGGCCTAAGGGGCTGCAGGCCAAGCCAGGACAATGCTGCACGCTCTGCTCAGGCACCCTGCAATGGCTGGCATTATAAGAAACTACCTAAAAAAGCTTTCCAGGATGCAGAAATTCCTATTTACTCGCATAAGTCTTTAATTGCTTTATATCCCAAATAGCTTTTACACAGCCAGACCTTAGATTTTACCTTGTGAAGGCCAAAACCTTTTTTAATCCCTTTATCTGTACAGTTGGGGATTCATTCATAAAAGATTTTGAGTGTTTGACCCCAAACATGCCCAAGTGCTGAAGGAATCTATCACTCGCATATCAGGTTGGGATGCCTTTTTCTGCTTTAATTCAAGTGTGCTTTGCAAGGCTATCGGGGTCACAAGTTGTGCTTCTTGCCTTTCCTATGGCCGCTCTCCCGTGGAAGCGACCAGGAGAACCTACTGGATAGGGAAAAAAAAAAAAAAAAAATCTATCTAATTAAGAAGCAAGCATGCATCTGTCTCAGGCCACTTGCCAAGCATAATGTGGTGGTGGGGGTAAATCTTCTGCTATTAGAAACTGCTTCTTTTGGACTTGCTGATTTCAGTAGCACGGGTGACAGACGCCTCACAGTCAGGTCTTGGGACTTTCTGTGCTCACCTAATGATGAGGAAGTTGTGGGATTTGTCAGAAGTTCATCCGACCATAAACATGCCAGAGGTTCCTGAGGTTTAGACAGCTCTGAACACGTCTCTGATTTACTTATTTAAACTTATACCATGCCTAGTTGTCAAAATACAGGTACATGTACAAAATAACAGATGTGTCTGACAATTATCTCCAGGAACCCGTGGCCAGGTTGTGTCAAGAAAGAGCCCAGATGTGGCCTGTGTCACTAAGTGGTGGGGGGAAAGGGAGCATGGGAGGACACTGTCAAGATGGATAGACAGTTTGGCAGGAAAATGCTGGATCACTCGGGATATTTGGCACATTTCAGATTTTCTGGTGCCCTCCAAAGAGACTGGGCTTATGGAAAGAAGTCTCCTGAAAATATTAGGCTGGAGTTTGATGAAAAAAGTTAATTTTGCCCTTGAAGCTCTTACCTTGGCCCTAGCACATGTCCTGTTTGGACAACAGAGGGGAATGTGTTACTATAGCCAGAATTACATCTGTTCCTAAGTTTATTTTATTAATTACATATAAGTCACTTCTGAAGTTACAAACAATGGAAGAGGAGGAAGAGAGGGAGGTAGCCAGCCACCTGTGTTGTGCCACATTGGCCTCTTGCTGAGCTGCATGTTCAACAAACAAGAGCACCCTCAGCACCACGCTGCCACCATGGATGAAGCAGGTGAGATCACTATCCATGCTCTGAATAAGGAGAACGTCTTTGGCTAAAGCATCATTTTGTAACCTCAGTCTACCTTGTAGAGTAAGAGCAGTCACAGTGGTACTGACTTCCCTTACACGGTCACCAAGTCAACAATAAGGACCTGAGATGGCTTTTATCATCCTTCTGGCTATAGAGGCACACAGGCAGACATAAACATTATATCAAACACTAAAATATTTTTAACCCTTTTCCTCTCTCCGCCACTTCATCAAACCTACAAATGACTGAAGGGCTGTTTCATGTGAAATATCTGTGAAAGAGGTCCAAGCTCACACAAGAACATCTTTGCTTAACATCCCCCACATTGATGACTGTAACTTAATTACTGTGCGTACTGTACTGGTGACAGTAAATATTAGTGCTGTGTGCTACAGAACAAATATCCCATGATGAAAAATTCAAACAGTATTGAGCTTTTCATTAGTGCAGTAATGGCTTTCTCACACATTTAGCTCATTTGAAACTCAACCTGCTTGGGGAAGGAAATGACATACTTTTTGTTGAATAAGACAGCACCGAGATTATATGTAGGTACGTTTTTATGGGTAAAGAAACGTATGTCACATTAATCTATTTTTATGCTTTGCAGTCCATGCTGATGAGTCATTTGAATGCCAAGTTTCATTAGTAAGTTGGGAGTGATATAAGTGGCCCTGTGACAAAATAAAATATGTGTATTTCATTTAAGAATGCAAAAATTTCAGTACTGCTGCAGAATACCTTAGAACACTAACTAGGATCACAGGATACAAGGATTAAATCTTAGGATCCTGTTTATAAAAGGAACTTTGTGTCTATAAAATGCACATTAGTAATACAATCTGCCTGACATTGTATTGTTCTACCATTTCTCTATGGATCACATTAGTCAGTGTCCTGTTAACAACCATTTTATCATACTGTCATAATATTATATTGAAATGAGATCTGGCACTTTTGGGGTCCTGTGCAAGCTGAAAAAAATGGGTCTCCAGCAGTCTTCCTCTTAGATATAATTGAAAAAGAGGCAGGCATGAGGGCATGCTGTGATTCACGCTGCCAGAGAGTGATCCGGAATCATTCAGATGATGAGTACATAGAGAATGCAGTGCACAGAAAGATGGCAATTTGCTGTACTAATGTTTTGAAAATGAAAATTTCTAGCTGTTTTGCAGAGGAGCTTAGTAGGAAAGGCAGAAGAAAAAAATAATAATAAAATCTTTTATAGTTAAGCCAGATTATTTCTGGGTTTTTTTGGAAAGGCTGCACTGCAAGAAACATGTTTTCTTGAGAATGGTGTAAAACATAAATGAACATTGCTTTATTGACCAAAATAAGTATAAAATAGAGGAAATGGAAGGAAAACAGCAAATTAAAACATTTCTCCCCCTTTTCTTGAAGATTAGTTATACAGAGGGATCCAGGAGCACCTTTCAGACTCCTTACACTGAATCTCTGATCCTCACTGCTGTAATTATGGCTGCTTAGCCGTAGGGATGGACACCTATGTACACTCAGTACTTCAAGACTATATTTCTGCCATCAAGCACAATTTCCAATAGCCAAGCTATCTGACAAGCCCCAGCAGGGCTGAAAACAATACTTCTCATTCTTCCCAAAGAGCTTATAACTAATGATATCAACATCCTATTCCTTTGGTGTTTCCACCGAGCTTTAATACTAACAAATAAATCAAAGTAACAATTCCAACCTTTGTTCAGCATCTATGCTGTTGATATTAGTGCACAGTCAGTATTAAAAAGGTTGTTTGGGTTTTTTTTCTTGTTGTCCTTTGTTTTGACTAGCTTCATTCTTGATATCATCATTTTGTACTAAATGAAGCAAGTTTAGTACAAAATGATGGCCCTTTCTTCAGGATTTTGTTGTTAAACATTCCCAAACTCATGCAGCTGTCCTGCCCCCAAGAGAACAACCCGGCCACCTGACCTGAGCCCTCTTTCAGAAATTGAACCAACCTCCCATAAAAATCAAACCCTGCCTTTGGTCCCCACTTCATCAGGGATACAGTCAGCGACTTGCAGAGAAAGCAGGGCTCACTTCAGCCTTACAGCATCCAGGGGAACACTTTCTCATCAAAACCATGAGAAAACTAATTTTAGCAAATACTCTTTTCAGAAATCGTGCTGTATGGTAATGATTCCTGTATCTGCATGATGGAGCAGACACAAGCAAAATCAGTGTTGTACAGCAGTCTCTAAAGGTCCTTTAAAATATGGTACATCATCCACATTTTTGCCCTCTATTTTACAGTTTAAGTTGATCTCGGTCACCTAACTAGCCCTCACCATCCTCTACATCTGTTGGTGACATTTTTAAAACATCGTTCCTTGTTCTCTATAATGTATCTGTTTTTACCATTGCTATTTAAATTTTTATAAGTCTCGGTACACTCAAACAGCCAAAGTGTGATCTTTTCCAGCATAAAGGAGGAGACTCCCTTACTTAGGAGGAACTGCAGGAACATATGTGCTTTGCAAGGCTATGAGTGACCCAGAAATGGATGGTTCCTGGGAAAACACTGTTAAGTGCCAAGATGGGCAATTTACTACACGTGCAAGTCCAGGTGAATGGGGAATCTTCAAGAAACACCCATTGAGCTGAAACTGGGACCATTTTTATAGCTTTCAGTTTTGAGGTCACAGTCACCCAGACTGGAAACTTAAAAATGACTTCAAAAAGGCAAATGCTAACTAGATTTCACACTAGATTTCATTTTACTTGGCATTACAGAAAGAATGCAGGTATTAAATAGACTGTTTCCTGTATACAATAAGGTTAATTAGTAGCAAGGGATGGAAATCAGTGTAGACATAACTCTTTTAGACAGGTATCAAAAATAATCCCCTGATCCCCACAGACCCCAGCTGCACTGAAAGAAGAACAATATAAAAGATTCTTTAAAAGAAATTTTTCAAACATTCTCCAGGTGTCCCAGCTATATTTAAATAGGCCCGTGGCCCCATGTGTACTCCAACCCTTTCTGCTCTACAGTTCCCTTGCTCCAAGTTAAATGAGTAGAGTACTTGCGCAGAATTTTGAGGTGCAACATAAAGGATTTCTGTACAAAGAGACTGGGATTGCAAACTGAGACAGGCAGGAGAACAAAAAGAAGAATATATTCTGGATTGAATGGGACTTCCCTAAGCTCCTTATCAATAAGGTTAATAAGGGTCCATGCAATTTACTGATCACTACGGTGCAACAACTGGGCTAAAGCTATAAAGAAGCTACATAGATACCAGCTTTTAGTGCTTCTCATGCCCCACCACATTAAAGTCCCTTTACCCTTCCCCTGTCACCCCACTCAAGAGAATAAACTCCAGTCTGTGTGATTGGTCTCACTAAAATCCCTGGTCTGCTATTACGCTTCTACCTGCCCTAGTTAAGCAGATTAATAGTTATTTCCTAGAATTTGATCCTCCAGTCCCTTTGTAATTGAAGCAGTAATGCTCAGATATTTCTAAAAATGTATTTCTGAAAAATACATTTCCTTTTTTCTCCAGTTTAATTTTGTTATCCTCAATCATATGCATGATAGAAAAAAATTCCAAACTTCTATCTCCTTTATAAAATACATGTCATATCAAAAAGGTGACAAGAGGGGGAAAAGTAATTAGTGAGTTCACAGAGTTCAGTAGAAAAGTTAAAATAGAGTAACACATTACTTTTTATGTTAAGATTTCACAAGACAAATCTTGCCTGTGTTTTAATTGCATGTGACCCTGGCAGTCCCACTCTGAAATGAAGTGCCGTAAAATTAAAGATGACAGACGCTCAAAACAAGTCTTGTGATCTTGATTAAACTACAAAGACCACACTTTCTCTCTGCTGCAACTCAGATATGATGGGCTGTTTTATTTGGGGAATTGCTTCATTAATGCTTTCTTTGACTAGACATGTTTATTATAAAAAATACTGAATATGGTGATATCTTGCATAGCTAAATAAAGTCTAAAAGACAAGCAAAAAAATTAGGAATCTTTAAATAACCTCAAGACCTAAATGCTTCTTTTTAAGATCATGGGTATCTGTGGAGGGAGGTACCACATATGCCTGCAGTGTATAGCATCTATTGTGAAAAGTGCAACTTTTTTTTTCACAATTATGTCTGTAAGAGCCAAATTTATTGTTCTGACAGTACTATCTGACAATTATTTCAAGTTAAATTTCCACAGGCCAGAATAAAATGTGGGGAAAAAAGAAAAAAGGAGAGAAAAAAAAAATGAACCACCTCTTCTTCCAACAAAATTCTTGCTAATTTTCAGAAGTGTAACGACACTGACTGCAACTGGACATGTGTAGACTTCCAGATCTGTAAGTCTACATAACTTATGTACCTTCAAACTTGCTCTGTTATCTAGACTTTGTGGCTAAGAAGCTGCAGGACTAATACACATGCAACACCTTAATGTTCCTTGTTTTCCAGACCAGGTTATGAGCAACTCTTGGCTTGCTGTACCAATTTTCAGTTCAAAGATTTCAGACATACTCTTTGTTAATCAATTAATGTTTCATCAATGTAAGCCCCTAGTACCCTACTACTGCTGTCATCGCCATCATGCCAGCTATATTAGGGCCATACTCCTTTCATCCAAACAAAATCTATTAACAATTCATTTGTCACTCAAGACTGACAGTCACAGTTCAGCAAACTTTTCAGTCATGTGTCTGATTTTCAGGTCAGAAATAACCTCACAAACTTCAGTAGGATTTCCTACATGGCTAAATAACATTCAGTTCAGGAGCCAGAGGAACTACAGCCCTTGGTACCACAGAAAATAGCACGTAGGCATGCTAGATCACACCACAAATGTCTGCACCCTCTCAGCATTTTTCACTTTTGAATGACGCTGTCCAAGAATTACTAAATCCTTTTGTTCTGAATATGCCATGTATTTTCTTCTAACAGTCATACATTTTAAGAAAATAAGATATATAGGCAAAATTTTAGCCCTATGTCCAACTAATATCTGGCAGTGTGCTCAGGACAAAAGAGGCTGGGGATGAAGTAAGAACTTTTTGCCCTAAATGAAGCTTCCCAGGCAGAGGAAGGTCAAAAAGAAACCACAGCACAGTGGAGAATTCCCTGTCTTCATTTCTCTGAACCACTATTGTTGAGCCACACCACAGTAATGCCTCCAAAGAGCCTCTAAAAGTGATGAGCCATACTCTTACACAACTGCCTGAGATCCAAATGTGTTCCTCTGAGACGCTGCAGTTTCATGGAGTATGAGGAAGATATAGCCACAGCTGACGTTCTACAGTGTAGAAAAAGAAAGGATACATCACAGGATTTGTTATGTCCTCCAAGCACAGGAGAACTTCATATTTACATGCAAGCATCTTTGAAGGGACAGATGCATTTCTCTTGGGATATCTGTAAAGGAAACTGCACCAAGGTACCCCAAAGCTTTCCCTGGTCTTGCTGTATTGCCACGCACTGAGCTGCACTGTGAGCACTAATCAGACTTGCTGATGCACAGAGGTGAGCTTAGGGGTGGAGTTTAGAGTAAGAATGGAGCACACCCTGTTCTACAGCCCCAGGAGGAGCAGTCTGTGTCCTCACATCATGTCACACATCCACAGCCTGCACACACACATACACTACCTCATTTAGTCCAGGGAAACTACTGTCCCTCTTCTCACATCCCAAGTTCATGTAGTTTAGAAGTTACCCATACAGGACCTTGTTTTCCTTATTGGGAAGTAGCTGAGATGCTGCATGTTAACAATAAAATAAACTCCAAATTGACACCGTGTCCTCTTTTTCCTGTTGCAAGTATACACGCTTGCATGCACACCTTTAGTAATTCAGTGTATACAGATCCACAATACCTGCAGTCACTGATATTTAACCCTGGTTTCTAGTTCAGTCCTAGAGGACACACAAGGTCTGTAGCACAGACAGACATTTGCATTCATACCCTGAGCCCCTCACATGACAACACACACCTTTTCAGTCGTCCTGAGGACAAGTGCCTGTGCACATTTGAAACTACAAATCTGAGGTATGAAGACCAAGCAAGTCCTATTTTGAGTAGACAGGTCTTGTGAGCTTCTGCTAGATCTAGATTAATTAGTTTAAACGAAGTAAAGAAA
>CM051625.1:4267235-4352235 GCA_028020825.1 Podargus strigoides | reverse complement strand
GTTCATAGATTTCAGTTTAACCTACCTTAATATGGGGGAGGGGGGGGGGGGGGGGAAGGAACTGCCACATCATTTTTGAGCTCTGATAATGAAGAGCTTCTAAGAATATTTGAAAGAAATAACCCAAACTATTTATTTGGTTGCACTTCTAAATATAATTATACTGAACTCAAAATTAACTTCTGTTAATAAGCTAAAGACAAAATGAGTTTGTAAAATAATAATAGTGATGACTTATGTAATCTTACAGATCAAATTTTATAAACCAACAATCACTAAAACGCTTAATCAAGACCAAGAATCTCTTAAAGTGTGAAAGGGGGAGTAACAAATCTTAATATACTTTTTATCCCTTGTAGAATTCACTAACACTTTAAAGAAATTGCTGGTTTATGCTACTGAAGGTGAAGGATACACAGTGTATGACTTGTCCACTAAAGCAACACATGTCAATGTAAGACATTATTGACTATATAACCATTTTCACATCACTAACACAGGCTAAGGGCATGATCCAGGGGACACATGCCTCCACAGCTGCTGGTTCACAGGGGCTTTATGGTCCACAGCTGTAGAGTCATTTCAGTGTTCAGCCAAAACTTTCCTTTCCCAGAGGCTGGAAAGTGTGTGATTAGGCATGTTTCCACGCTGTTCCTTTCTTTTGAGTAAAACCTTGCACATTGCTGTAAATAACTTTTGATGAGTGTCTAGGCTCAGATACAAACTGCTGTCAGTCATCTCAAGGTATTTCATTCAAAAAGTGACTTATTGGCTCCAATGCTAATCAAACAAAGGAAAATCAAACAACAGATTTCTAAAGTATATTCCTTTTCTTTGTAGTTGGTCAGCTTTTGAAATTAGGTGAAACATGGATTTACAAACATGTCATCATGGATGAAGTTCAGCACCTTCAATCACACATTTATTCAAGCCAGTGAAAGCACAAACCAGAAATCAACCTATTCTGTGCCACTCTGGTTGTAATCCTTCACCCAAGATACATGGGATGCACAGGGATCCTGTTCACAGAGCCTGTACAGGTACATGGCCTGAGCACAGAGAGTGTTACAGGCTGTGAACTTCAGCATGGGAGTTTATTTCAGCACTCTGCACCTTCTAGGCAGCTTTATAAATTGCAGAAATGAAGGCTTGTTACTTGGCTTTACAGGTTCCTGTAGCAAGATGACAATTACTGAATAGGTTAACTTGCTACAGAGCCAGCCAGAATCTGTGACTCTCCATGGCATATAAAAGAAGTGAAAGTACAGCCAAAATAAATTCATTTAAAAATCTGAGCAAATAGACATGACATTTTTCTTGCCGTTTTTGACTGGCTCTAAAAATATCAACAGTCTTTCCAGTTCTAGTGCATACTCCCAATAAACAGCTTTGGAGACTGATTAAAATACCACAGCTTTGCTTCAACATTTTATCAATCTCATTAGCCATTTGCTGAATTGAAGCTGTGAAGCTACAGTGGATTCGGGGGAGGGGGTTAAATAGCCACACAATGGGTCAACATTTGTCTAAAGGCTCATCTCTGCAGTAGCTTCATTCCAAAATAAGAGAGTCTATATGGGAGTTAATCAAAAGGACAGTAGTTTCTGCTTTCAATTCATACTGTACTTCCATCCAAATAAAGTGGTCCCCATGTGTGCAGCAAAATCCCACCGGCTGCCTGCATTTTTATTTATTTTTTTTTTTCTCAAATAAAACTTTGCATTACTTTTCAGTTTTTCAATTGCTGAATGTTGTTCCAGCCTTGGCCAATCTGGGTCTGTGGCCATACTAAACTTCAGAGGGATCTGGAGCGGTCACTTGCACAGTGAAACAAAAAGCATCTGCAATCTGAAAAAGGGTCAGATAACCCAACCCTTCAGCCTGAGCTTACCCATTGCAAACAGGGACTCAGGCATGCTGGAAAGTCTTTCCCCATCACTGTACAAATGTTTGCCAATACTGAGCAGACAGAGCAAATCTACATCATTATACACTGATATATGGGAATGTGTTGCACAGCAGATACCTTCCCGTTAGTCAGCTGTGTCCTGGTCCAGGCATCCCAAAACTTCAGGAATTATATTCTCATACAGGCACACCCCACACACACCTCAAGCAGGAAAACACAACTGCTTACTGAATGCAATCACAGGATTAAAAATAGTCCACTACCAAAGGTACTATGAAAGGATAAGTAGCTGCCCTTTATTCTTTAAACTAAGAGCAACATGATTAATTTACCCTTGTGTGATTCAACGGCATGAATAAAACCAGCAGTTGAAACACAGAGAGAGCGCAGAAGGGAAGGAGAGGGAGAAAAGAAAGTTTAGCATATAAAGGTTCTCTTAAATATGTCCTTGTATCCATAATAATGCTAATAATATTAAAAAAATAATCTGCTCTTTCTACCCTGTGTAGCACACCATATTCTGCTGACTGGGAGTGGAAGGTTACGCAGTATTTATGAAGTGGGTATAACTCAGATGTCAATGAGACCTCTGAAGTACTGGGGGAATAATTAAGTTTCCCTATTAGGAGTATGCATCCTACTGAAAATTTCAGAATCATTTACTGGCAAACAAAAGTGCTCAACAGTAGCCGAATTAAAGGTTATGTACAACCTAACTGCAAGCTTTCTACAAATTACAGCAAGAAAAGACAACAAATAGGATATACAACTTGAATAAATGAATAAGTGGATACTCATTCAGCCCAGTGTTGGATTAGGAGTCACCATCAAACTGTGAAAACATCCAAGGCCATGGAAAAGAAAAAACACAGAGTCCTTCCAGCAATCCAAGCTCCAGAAACCAAATCAATACATTGCAATAACAACCAGGTTGAATGTATTGTTAATGTAAATAAAATTTACACATTCATATTCTGACCTTAACAGCTAATGCAAACCTTTGACAAATTTTAAATAAATGATATTGACAATGTTAATACAATCTACCACCAGTACTAATACATTAAAAAAATATTAAAGGCACTGTAATTTAAGAGTCTCAAATCTCTATCTCTTAATAGTGATGTCATCCAATAAAATACATCCCCTGACCAAAAATATTTATTTTAAAAATTAGTTCCTGCTTTCCTAAGAAATTAAACCAAAAGCAATAGGCATATTTTATGCAAGTCTTGGCAATACTCTGGTTCTGCTTGGTACATACTAAGCAGCTAGAGAGTACAGGGAGTACAAGGCAAAAAGGAAGGAAAAAAAAGAAAACTATTTGCCAACATTATTTTCAAAGCATTCACTTCAAAGAAGGATAAGAGCAATACATACTATGTTATTCAAGCATCAGATATAAATACAGGGATAGCAAAATACCCACTTTCAGATCTGAAATCTAAGTAAAACAATTTATCCTGCTACAAGCCTCTTTTACCCTTTAAATTTAGCCAAAATATTCCCTGTCAAAGATATATGGAAACACAATGAGCAAATACATCCTTCATGTACTCTAGAAAGAAATTCAGGCCCTATCTTCCAGCTATTCATTTACATATAAAGAGATTTACTAAAAATTAATGTTTTCTATTTCTACCAATGTAAAAACTAAAAAATTCCACTGAAGTGAATTAGATTTAGCTCGTGATAGAAATGATGCAAAAGCACACTTAAACATCAGCCTGTGAACAAATAGAATTTGGTACTTCTCTCTTCTGGACCCACTTGCTTGTGGAAACCCAGAAGCAACCAAGAAGAGTTGGTGCATTTGGAGCCCTTCAAGAAGGATTATATTTGTAATAGATATTTTTTAATTTATCCCAAGTGTTTTCCCAGGGACATCCACAGCAGAAAGATGAGCATTTCTTAGAGTTCACCACAGGTATTCTGCATATTTCAAGTTGAAGACATAGTCATGCATTGGTAGGATTTTGTACTAAGATAAAAAGTAAAAATAATTATAAATCATATGAATATTTTCAAATCCCTAAATCCAAAGGAAAAAAAGGACACAACCTACTTTTACTCTGATGTGCCATAAATGAACTGATCACATGCTGGAATACTTGAATGGAGAAAGGTCTCTTACTCTGTAATGCACTGGTATTACTGAACTCACAACAGTTCATGAAACACTCTCATCCCACAGTTCTGAATCAGATCCATTCATAACTGAAAGTACCTGTAACATCTGGAGTGAAACTGAAACCACTTGGCATTTTCTCATGAAATCTTGTAGCAAAGAATTTACTTTAAGTTTTTACTTTAAATGGATTCATTTACTCCCTGAAAATAGTTCAGACTTAGGAAAAAAAAATATATCTGATTTCATATGCTTTGGAGGTGGGACAAGTAATGTTACTGAAGCTGCAAATAAAGCTGAAATCTTGGAGTTATAAAGCGAAACAAAACAAAAAGAAAAATGTGTAAAATTCTGTGAAACAAATTATGGGAAATTTGCACAGCTGTACTCAGGGCATAACTGTAAATGAAAAGACCAAACTAATTAGATTATAAGCAGCTGATCTGCCTTATATCGTTTTATCATATGTAGTGGGTATAATATCTCCACGTGAATGACTTGAAGCAAGTCATCAACATACTGTGTTCAAGAAAGCTGATCAGATTAGAAAGACCTTGTAAGTTATGCTTGAAGAAGATGAGATTGACGATAACTTCCTGCTCACGGTTACACCAATAAAATTGCTTCATCTCTATTAAACTTCAGGTTTCAGGAGGCATTGTGTCCTAACAAGACCAAATTAAATGCAGGAGTTCGTTAGTGCAAAGCGGACACCGAAGTGTCAAATGACTGAATGTTATTTTTGAATGGGTTTCCCGGTGTCTTTGTAGGAAACTCATTAAAGACAACTGGAATCATTTTTGTGGCTAGATTCCAGTGACAGGATCAATGAACAATATTCAAGATGCTGGCTGAAAGCCAGATGTAAGGCATCACTGTAGCCCTTAAGTATAGAGAGCTTAATTTTAAGCATATGAATAGTCCAACCTACTCAAAGAGTAGTTTGTGCCTATGCACTTCTGAGGAGTAGGGCCAAGGAAGACAAAGTTACTCACAGATTTCTCAGTCTCACTCCAAATCATTTACACTACACGGAAAGACTAAAACTACACAGTGGAAAGCTAAAAACATGTGTCCCGAAGGGGGAAGTGCAGTCCATCAGCAAGGTCACCTCCTAGAAATACTCTCAGAGGGACCTCTCAGATGTTTACTCAAAATATATGGCAGCCCAAAGCAGGTACAGGGAACAAACATCTTCCATCCTTATGCAAAGAGTAACCAACACTGAGGCTGCACAGGATGTGCACAATTTGGGTAAGAAAAAAAAATAGAGTGCAACATTCAAGAATAGAAGCTCTCTCCTTCCACTTTTAGGTGACACAGGAGACCATTTGATTTTTTTTTCATTTTTACCAAATTCAGATGAAAATGTCATCAACCTGAGCACATCTTTAATCAACAAAATAAACAAAATACATGAGGTTTCATTGCACAGAAAAATAACATGAAATGTTCTGAGAACATGCAGCAACGTGGGTGGCCACTATGAAGAAAAAGCTTTGGAGTATTTATACAGCCAATAAATATTCACGGACACTGCTATTCCCACTCACTGAAGTTTTGAAAGACATTATTCTCCTAAAAGACAGATAAACGAGAAGAGGTGGGGGAGGAAGGGAAACTATTATGGAATGAGGAATAAGGGCCAGAGCCACAACCAGAAGATTGATGTGAGTACTACAGTAAGCAAAGACCAATCCACTGCTTAAGGGTGTCAAAATGCGGTCCTGGGAGAGAAGAGGAGGCTGAGAAATGAGAAAAGAAAAGGCAAGAGAAGGAATGCATAAGGAACAGCAAATATCAGGGAAATGAAGAAAAATAGAAGGAACCAAATGTCACTTGAAGGGGGTATGAGTGCAATTGCTTCTTCTCCTCTGCTAATCCACAAATTAATGAAACCAGAAGAAATAAAAAAATAAACCATTCTCCTGCACATTCAAAGGTGAATCTTATAAGGGTTGTCCAGCATGAAGCCAGATACGGGGGAGAGAAACAATAGCACCATAACACGAAGCACAAGGACATTACAACAATTTTTATTCAGTCACTGTTTTTACTGGAAAATCATACAGACTAAAGGATCCAAGTCCGAGCAATTTTTAAACACACTTTCACATTATTCCACAGTGAGACAACACAGGTACATATAGAGCTACTCAAGTGCTGAAGTATCTGGGTGAATATTTAGGTTTTTATTCTACAAACCATTCAAACATTCACGTATGTAAAAAAATACAAACAAAAAGATGGATATTTGTCACTAAGTAAACTTTCTTGTCCCAATTCTTATTCACTTACATGAAATGCATATTTTCTTACTTATTTTTCTAAGCTCTCATTAAAAAAAATCTGTAAACTGACAAATACAGAATTTCTTCATGCTTTTCCCCCCATCCCATGGATTTTAACAGAGAACTGTATCTGTTTCAGAGCTCTATAGACTGGTGCAAGATTGCAGATAGAGAACTCTTGGTCAGCTTTTATATATGAGATCCCCACATGATTTTAGAGTAGCAGAACCCTGTTAATATCAATAGAATCCTATAGGCTTCATTCTGCTAAATTCGACAGAACTTCTTCATAAACAACTTTCCCTTTATTGACTTAGACACTCAGTTGGGGAAACTTTTGTGAGGGTGTGAACCAGTATGAGACTTAAGGTTAGGGGGATTCTGTGTTTTACATTTTGGGGTTTTTCCTCCTCCAACTTGAGATGTTATGAGACCATAAAACATTTTATCATGACTGAAGGGGGACTGAGTTTAATTTTATAATTTGCTTCCAATCAGAAGATCTTGAGCCAGCCAGTTCATTCCAAGTTTGTGATTTAAAACTGAGAAATGGGCAAATATTTAGCCTATCTCCATTTACCCTCTATACTTCTGAATATGCAAATTTCAATGTACTTGGAATTTTCTCTAAGTGATTTGGCAAATATAAATTATCCTTGCCCTTAAGACTCCTAGCTTCCACAGACAATGAATCAACAGTTGGTGTTAAAAGGCTGCAGCTTTACTATTAACAATCAAAACAAGTCTTCAACAGGAATAGACTTAGCCAGCATTAATGGAATCACATTATGGTAAATAATATTAATATCAATGGCATGTCCATTGCTGGCCTGCACCAAAGTCATAATGATCAACAACCATCTCTAGTCTTTAAACATCAATCTAGAAACAAAAATTGTACAGTCTGTGAAACTGCTGTTTTACCAGAGGATTAATTTAAAATCAGTTATGCATTATATATATTGTGTTCAAGAAAGACAAATCCAATTTTGACACCTGTAGACTAATGATACCCCCTCACTAAGAAAGGAATTGTCCATGCACCATATTAAAGGCTCTGTATAGAGAATCTCTATGGTGATAGATGGATAAAAACATGTCATTGCAAGCACCTGTATCTGGACATGGGAGATTAATCCCTCTTCAAACCCTACCCTGCTTATCCAGAGATTCTTTGTCATAATTCATGCTGTAGATATCCTGGTGTTGGAGGCCCACTGATCCTATTTCACAGGAATGGGTTGGTGATCTTTTGTTCACTCTCAAATGCCAGATTTCCTGGTGCAAAGCAAGGGTTGGAGGTGTTAATTTACACTCAAAAGTATGTATCACAAAAGTGACTTGATGTCATTTACCAAATAAAATTTTAAGACATTGAGGCCACATTTTTCAATACACTTAAGGTGCCAGAAAGGCACCAAGTGTGATTTTCAAATCTCACATTGCCAGGAAACAAATAAGATAAATCCAAACAGTCTGTTCTGGGCAGGGGCTAACAAGCTTTGCCTAGTATTGTTAACTACCCCAAACCCTCATAACTGCTTTAAAACACCTGTAAGGTGAAAATTGCACTTACAGTAGTTCAGAAAATTACATATGCATTTACCCTTTTGAAAATCCCAGTAACTGTCTATATACAATATTAAATAGTCCAAATATATATTTTAATATTTGGTCCTTAATACTTCCAGTCCTTGAAGATGTAAGCTGCTATCCAGTCAGTGTAAATGCAGAGCACTACAGATACACTGACTTTAACTTCCAATTGTATTTTTTAACTATAATTAATTAATTTGTGGTGACATGAATGATGACATTTACATTTTAAAAGAAAACATCACAGATCAGGAAGGTATGCAGAATGACAGCCCATGTTGCAAAAGCAGCTAATTCCCATCAGCGTCTCCAGTTATATTTTGTAATTCCACTGCCTTTCTTGTTATTAGAGAAATGCTTCTCCAGTGTTAAAGGAAAATAAAATTAACACCTCATTGAGGAGTTCCTAAAATTTGAGCAGGCATTTGAATGTGCCAAGAGTAGCAGCTGGTTTTGCCAGAAAGAAGATCTGGCAGGCATTTAGTCACAAGGTCACTGCTTATGGGGCTTACCCAAGAGATGCAATGGAAAGCAAGAATCATTGGCATGGCACTAGGACAGGTTGTCCTTGATGAACTGGAAGGAGAAGGCTGTTTTGGCCACAGGCACTCAGCAGCAGTTTCACTTTAGGGAGAATTGTACAAACAATTTCTTTAGCTTTTGAGATCACATTTCCTGAGTTTCAGGATTGAATGGACCTAAAAATGTCATATTCACCAGCGCAGGAAAAACTCACAGAACCAAAAATCAGACATGAAGGCATCATGAAATGTAGCTAGATATGGCTATTCACACTGGGTTGTGATTTAAATGTTTCCTGAACTAAGTGACCTAAAACTGTGTGGGCCCCTGTGAATTCTACAATTCTGTAACCCTGGAATTTGCTGTAGAAGTTTGCAGGGGGGATTCTAAGTTAGCAACTTCACTTCTCTTAAAAGCATTAAGCTGCAAACCCTGCTATTGGCTTATCTAGATATGAAAAAGGGCTGACTTCATCATTTTGCAAAAAAGGCAGATTGTAGGTTGAAATGGCATATTTATTTTTGTTGATGTTAACTCTGAAACCTAGTAATAGTAAAGTGGATATCAACATTCCCAACTATTTGTTTCTTGACTCTATGATTAAAATGCATGGCTGAATGTTGACTTTTCTAACCACACATTGCTAAACCCTTAACTGAGGCAACACTACATCCCAGTTGCATCTTCAAATTCCCAGTAGACTTAGGAATGTGCAGAGAGCTATCCTGCACTTATCCTCCATGTTTGTGGAGCTGCTTCTGATCAAACCTCCTCTATCAGCCCTCAATCTGTCACTTGACAGGTCCCCATGAGCCTTCTCCCTCTGCTTCACTTCTGGGTACGATGCAGTGCAAGACCACATGCATGACTTTAGGGAAGGAAGTTCCAGCCAGGGTCAAACATACCACTCCATTCCTAGTGCAAAAAGCCTGACCATCAACACCATCAGCTTCCCCCAGCAACGGCAATGATGCAGGAAATGCATTACTGATGCAAGATGACCTGATAAGCTAGAAACTGAAAATAAGAGGATGTTATAAAAAAACCTGCATTTTTATTCATTTCTGCAGTTACATCAGTTAAACAAATCTCCAGTTCTGAAATTACCTGAGTCACTCACTGTCCTGTTTCCAGTTTGGTTTCCTGGGTGACAAAGGAGCTTAAGAAGGTTTATTGATGAATTTAGCTATCACTTAGTGTTATTCACTGGTCTTTGCTAACTATGAAGTCATTTGTTCTGACTGTTTTAAGGGTGGACAAAGCATCTGAAGACAAGGGCAAAGGAATAAAGGAGATTTGTGGAAAGGAGTGATAGGAAACTCAAAGGCCTCTGAAGTCAGCAGAAAGTCCCATAATATTCACCCACCTTTTATTTATTGTGAGATTAAAAGCAAAAAAGCATTATGTAATTATGAAACATTACTGTTATTCTGATACTCAGATAAATGCAAAGCAATAAACCACTATTATATGAAGTAGCTATCATAGGAGAATTGCTTAATGTTCTGGTTATAAAATGCTTCCAGAGGTAGGTGTTTCTCATCTGAAGTCTTACCAAAAGTAATTTAATCTTGTCTTTCTGTCAAAATTCCTACCCCACTTTTTCCTGTTCTGTTACTTATTCTACTTAGTTAGTGATCTATTTCTTCCTCCCTATCTCTCTGAAGGTATTGCATGTAAAGGTCACTCCTCTTAACACAGCTTCTGCCCACTCTTCAGCTAATGTATTATAACACATTATCAAGTTTCCAAACAATTGTTCAGTTTTCATTAGAATGTGCTAGGTTTCTCCCTTTCTGCAGTGTTAGTAAAAATGGTGTTGAGTTGTTGACTAGTAATACGAACAAGCAACTTCTGCCCTTGGAAGTGGGATGGAACTGATTCATCTTATTAAAAACAGACCTTATGTAAGCTGGAATTTGTGCTACAAAGGTTAATGTTATGAATGTGCAGATAGCAAGTTCTCTATGTTAGCATTTCTATTTTCATGGGTCATTTTCAGCTTCTGATACATCATCTTAGGTTGTGTTATTTCATATTAATGTGATAGAAACTTAATGTGTTAAGTCAGGAAAATGAACTCACACCTGAAAAAGACCCTTTTTCCCCCTCCATCTATCTACTGTTACCTGCATTTTCCCATTTTTAATTCCTCCAAGAAAAAAAATAATGAATTGTCAGGGTAAAAACCTTACTCCCATTTAAGTAGAATGAATGGAGGCAACAAATCTGAAAGAAAACAAAGCTCCAGGTTGGCAAAGAAAGTAATGATCAGGAGCTGAGATAAAGAAAGCTCAAGAAAATGAACTCCAGACGTAACAGTTGAAAGAAGTTAGGTATACTGATGACTGCAAAACTAGTTTATGTAATATATATTTTACATCCAGACCAAACAGCTCTTTGAACATTACTGAGACTATTATTACTTTGAAATAAACATTAGAGAGCTCCAAAGCCAGAGCTACATAATACCCAATTCACATTTACATCAGAATTAGGATGCAGGTTTTCACAAGCTAATCCACTCTATTTAACACAACCACATACAACACTCTACAACAGCCATTGCATTTTTACATGGCTAAAAGTACCACCGTGCTGTTCAGTTGACAAGACAGAGACTGTGACAATGGCTCTGCCCAGACCTTGTTGCAGTGTGGCAAGGAAGCCCAGGGCATGTGTGCCACCACACCAGGTGACTGGGGACTGCAGCTGATGCTGAGTAAGGAGCTCCTGCCACATGATGCTTTCTCTCTCCTGCTCTCTTTTCTTCAGATTCTCAAAAACACCCACCAAAAGTCCCTGAAATGGGACCAGGAGGGACCCGTTGAGTCACTGAACTCAACCTCCCACCATCCCCAGCAATCCTCTAAACCCAATCAGAATTTTATGAAGCTCCTCTTATGGTGAAACTCAAATTTGAATAAAAATTCAAATTCTTTTTATCTCAAACACTTCCATGCTCTCTCTCATATTTGGGAGCATCTTCCTGCAAGCAGCTGCAAAACCACTTCTCTGCTCAGCTCCAAAACCCCTCCTCTGATGCCTGCAAAAAGCCTTGACAATGTCTTGGCTACTCGTGTACTGAGACTGCTGTCTATCATGTTTATAAATATTGCCTCATTTCTTCTCATACTATCTCGTCAGCCTGTACCATCTGTTGCCTCCTGTGACATGTGCAGACTGAGCTCTTCACAGCAGCAACTGACTTTTTCTTCTTGCTGGTACAGCACCTAGCACAGCCAGTGCTCACCCACTACAGGATCCCCCAGGGCCATAACAACACAGCAAATTAACAAAGTTAATGAAGAAATCCCACTCTAGCTGCTCACCTTCCTCCTCACTTTGTCTGAAGAGCCCATGGGCAAACCACACAGTGATCTACATGGGAAGGTGCACAGCAGCAGATAGAGGAAAGCTATCATCCCTCTCTGCTTATGATGGTAAGGCCACTCTGCCCTGTGCCACCCAGGCTGAGCCACCAGGGCAAGAGGGTCATAGAGAAACAAGAGAAGGTCCAGAAGAAGTGACTAAGGTCATCAGATGACTGGAGAACATGACCCACAAGAGCTTAGGTAAGCTGGGCCTGTTTCATAAATTGAAGAGGACACTAGGGGAAAATCCAACAGTAGCTCAAACCACTGCTTCCAAAGGTGATGGAGCAAACTCTTCCCTGTAGTGAAGAGCATTTCCAAAGTTCAGCTAAGCATTACCAACCAACATTTCTGTTTCTACCACTTCCCAAGCAGTAGAAGTTAAATGCATATTTCATCCTGATAAAATATTAAATGCTTTAAATGCAACAACAGTCTTCAAACACATGCATCTTTCCATGAAAAATGCCAGATATCCTTTAAAATCTGGGAAATAAACTGTTGTCCTTAATTGCTCTGAGTGTATATTTGCAGCTTCTCTCCAAATTGTAGATATCTAGGTGTTTGTATCAAAATATAAAAGGACCATATCTATTTTCTTGAAGTGGTATTGGCATATTATAAGGTTTAAGGCAAAACAGTAACATAAGCACTTAGTAAGACTTAATTAGTTGTTTCTAATTTGAACCAATCCAGGCTTTATCAAATAGGCTGCAGAGAATGCTGCGCATCTGATGTGAAGCAGGCTGAGCAAACATAGGTAAAGTCTGTAGACTTCTTTCCTCAGCTTTCTCCACCTCTCTCATTATTGCTCTGGAAAAATCTCAGCCCTTTTCCTTGCAGTTCCTAATGCTGGGTTCATCAGCCCAGAAGGACTCAGCTCCTGCAGCTGACGCCTTCCTCTGCTTCAACAGCAAAACGACAAATTGATGGAGAAATTCTCCTTCCATCTGCATCACAGAACCAGTTATTCACAAGACTTTCCCCTCTCTGAAGTTGTCCATGTAAACATGTAGCTCTTATAAACATATTATTATGTGGTTTATGCAAATAGCAGCAACTTGGTGAAACCACTGCTCATGGGTGCTTACATGTACATATATTGAACTAAGCAGCAAAAAGAAATCCTGGTCATTCAAGACCATTACTTAGGCTGGAGAGACAAAAGAGGTTTTTTTTTTTATCTCATTGCTGTAATGCACTTTATGTGCTGCTGACAGGTATGACTTGGAGATTGCAGTAGGAAAAGAAGTATTACAGCTGTTCTCTCACGGACTGAAAGTCTGGCCCCACTGAATCCATGAAAGCCCCTTGAGGTCCATATTTCAGGTGACACTCTCAGAAGATGATGACCCTGGGTGCTGAAGTTCACTCTTCCTCCAGTTCCTCACACTCTTCACCTCCTGAGTACATTTCAAAACCTTACCTGTTTATCTCACTTTACAGATCTGTTTTATTTGTTGTATGCTTGACAAGTTGCCTTTCCCCCATTTTACTTGTTGATAAATAATCAGCTTGCAAAGTATTAACTGATGGTTTTGATCTCATTCAGTGTGGACTTGTTGGGCAACGATAGGAATATACACAAACAAACACACAGAACAAGTACATTATTGGAATGAAAGGAAAAAATGTGACTAAATATGCCTTTAGTCATACACTGGGTCACAGATATCCATTAGTAGCATCAGGAGCCCCAGCAGCCAGGCAGGCTGGTGTCGGGCAGCACCATGCAGGCACAGCAGGCATCTCCCATGCATGCTGCTGCAGCAGAGGAAAAGCAGAGGACCAAACTACACAACGTCTTTTTCTCACATGGTTGAACAACTTCTGATGCTAAATGAAAACCAGGGTGTCTTGAACACAGCTGTGTCACTCCAGACTTGGAGTAGAGCTTACTGGCATAGCAATCCTGAGTTATACGGTAAAGTTCTGAAAATCCCTTTTTTCCCATCTCCCTTTCTCTCTTCTTTTTTTTTTTTTTTTTTTTTTTGTATAATGAGTGTTTAAAAGCTTAGCAAATAGAGTCCTAAAAATGTAATTGTAGCTTGGTAGCACTATTAAATATGTATACTGTGGTCTTTTTGACAATTGTATTAATCCCTTTATAAAGTCTTCAGAAGTTCCATCACAGAAGCATGGATGCTGTTTTGATCTATTTATTACTCTTAAGTGTTCAGAGAACTGTCCCTATTTTCTAATTAACACTTTTAAAGATAAAAAGCTATGTATTAAATCAATCTGAATGATGGTTGTTTGTGAATCCCACAAGATAAGGCAATTTGCATGTTCACTTTGTACTTACAAACTAAATCTGCACATCTCCAAAGCAGCTCCTTATAATGTAAACCTTTTGTGAGTATTTGTAACTTAAAAGAAAGTTTGGCCTAGTACAGAGGCAGTGCCAATTATCTAAAGGACTTCTTTACTGAACATGATTAAGATACAAAATTATTAGGTTGTTATTTTACATTGTTTGCAGAGAAATTTGAGGAAACTACTTTAGGAACGTTAAGTGTTCTCCTGTTTTGCTTTCTTTCCTTCTTTATTTGCACATGTAGCAACATGAGTGCATTAATGAATAAGCAGGCAGTCCAAACAGCAGCCAGTTTCCACATCATGCTCGGGTTCAGCTTCCTTTGACATGAATTAAATCACTAATGAAATCAGCTGCTTACCATCCTCACTGAGTATTAAGCTGCAGCTTCAACTACAAGACTTTATAAACTGAATTTTAGTGCAAATGTTCAAGTGGAACAGTGATTTATTGCTGGAAATCTAGTTCTGATTATTCAGCACTGTAAACATATTTACAGAGGTGGATATTTCACAGCAGTGAAGTAGTTCCCCATCTCAAATATGGCTCCACCCTTGCTAAAAAAGAAATCAACAAAACCCATATCTCCAAACCTCTCTTGTGAAGATGCATATTATTATTTCCAGATGGTGAGAACATAGCAAGTATACCTATGAGACACATTTTTTACTATATTTGCTCTTGAACTTCTCATCAGAAATTATTTCTTTCAGGTTTTGTAATCTGTCTTCAACCATTGCCTTGGTTTCTCTGTAACTACTGGTCCAAGCACATGAGAAGTAGGACAAATATATCTTTATTGCTTGCAGCCCCAGCAGACCTTATCAAGCCAGGAGTCTCATCCTCATTTTTAGGCTCCCACATCTTCTTCCACTAGCAATTTAGTAAATGGACAGTGATGTCACCAAATACCTTTTATACATTTGGTACATGTCCTTCTTACTAGAGTTTCCCCTCTATTGTCTTGGACCACCATGATCAGAAAGGTTCTTTTTTTCTAAAAAAAAAAAAAAAAAAAAAAAAATATATTCATTTTCCCCTACAAATCTCCCTAAACTCCAGATCAGTGAATTTACCCTGAGTTCCAATTCTCTTTCCTGACCCTGACCACAGTATCTATCCTTGTAGCACACAGTCTCTCTGCATCTAAGGTATAGACACATTCAACACATCCCCTTCAATATACTATATAAAAGCCTCCTATATTCAATAGTAGAGCATGGTGGGTATATTTCTGGTCTGGTACTGCAATTACACGATCAAACTTTTGTGCACCAGGGTTAATCTGGGTCAGAAGGCCCCAAGAACGTACATCTGACACTCCTAATTCTGGAAATATGAGATTTGCAGACAGCAAATTTCTTTCTGGGAGCAGAAAAGAATGTCAGACTCACTGGGACACTAAAATGACTTTCAACTATTTTTCACTTATACAGTATTTAATTCAAGGACCTCAAAGCACATTCATTTGTGGGCCTCTCTACACACCTATGACATTGCACACATTCTCATAGAGAAGGGAAAGTAGGGGCACCCACCTCCTCAAGTTCATTCAAGGACAGAACTATACATGGGCTATCTAGGATCCAGGACAATAAAGATAGAAACCTCACTGAGACTAGAAAAGGCAGAGAGTTTGGCTCGTCGGAACATGTGTATCATGGGGATTTGCATATGGGCTAAAAGGAAGAGATGGGCTCCTATGTGGAAGAAGCAGCAAGATAACTGGAGATAAAACACAAAGACTAGTAACAATTCACAAAGAGCATGGAAATACAAATGTGAAAACTCTTCAGGGTTTTTTATCCAATATCACAAACTTTCAAGTGATGCACAGCCCTAAGATTTGTTTTCAAGAGTGGCACATGAGAGAAGACAGAAAAGCCCAATTCTCATTGAAAGTTGATGAGACTAATCTAGGTTATCTTTAAAGTGGATGGTTTGAGAGCATAACCAAGATTTCAGTCTCCTAGACGTGTCCTAACTCTACTGTGGGACAAGAACCAGATATGAATTTATCTTCTTCCTTCTCTGGAGAGTCTGTTTTCCATGGATGGGAAACCTAGCTGTGTGGGTGGTTATCACCTGTTTGCCTGCATGTCACCACAACAGTTCAAACCATTCAGCAGCATCTCTGCATCACCAAAGACACCTTCCTCCAGTGCTGGGTCATAGACATGGTGGAAACCTACCTCCCAAGCCTCAGGCTCCCTTCTGGGCAACAGTGCAGCACACAGAGCAAATTATAATCTTTTATAAAACAGAATAAAACAGAAATTAGGACAACAGCTGGGATTATATTGGGTAGAGATCCATATAAAACTTTTCACCAGAATCTCTTCTACTCAAGCAATGCCTCAAATTCTGTTCTATCATGATGGTAGTTTGGTAGATTGGATAAAAGGATAGCTTTCTCTCATGTTGTCATTTATTAATTTTTCCCATCAACAGAGGAAATTTAGGTAGGCTGGTAGAAATTAGCCAAGCCAAACTAAGCAGACAGCATGGGCATAAAACATGCCAAGATCGGGCCAAGACGATCCCTTGGCACAGGGCTGGAGCAGCTCTGCAGGACAGTCTAGCAGAGCCGCGTGGAGTGTCTGCTAAAGGTGCCCGACTTGTATGATGTGAATTTGACACACATTCAAGAAAGCAACGAGTCATGAACACAAACTGGTCTTGGTGCCTCATTCAGGCAGTAAAAGTCAAAAAAGCATTGCTTTTCCCAGACTGGGGTATGCCAAACTTCAGTGAGGTCAGCCTGAAGATCTTCCACAATAAAGATCTGCCATGGTGAGGAAGGGTGAGCACAGCCCACAACACAGGCATCAGCTTTCGTTGCTTTTGGCTTGGTTTTTGGGGGTATTTTTGTTGGTTTTTTTTTTAAGGGGGAACTAAAATGGCCATCCCAATCCACATGCTGTAGGAGACAAAGCATATTGATGGTTCGGTTACTAAACACACTGTGAATTTTCACAGTGGATCAGCAGCAAGTTATGAAGCACAGGTGTTCCTGTAATTGTGATACATTGGGAAAATTCATACTGTTAAATGAGCCTCAGCTTCACACTTCCACCTGTGTGATGTGGAAATGTACTGTGGGTACACGGGGCTATAATAGGCGATATGTAGGAATGATTATTGGCTGGTTCAGGACCTGCTAGGGTTTATTTCTCTTAATTCATCTGAGTGTATAATTTCTGCATTTATATTTACTGCCATCATAAAGTGGGAAATGTGTGTTATACATGCTGGTAAAAATAATGATAACATGCAAAAAAACAAAGTTAATACACTGAATGGAAAAGAAATCCTGAGAGCCTGTGTGCCAAAGGAAACCTAGAGAGCCTTTAGGAAATGGAAAACATTTCAACAAGAGAATGAAAGTTGGTTTGTGTTTTTCTTCATGTTTTAATTCTACTCAACAGTTTCTTGTTTTCATATTTTATGGGGAGGGAGAAGGGAGGAGATGATTCTGGAATAGGAAATGTGGGAAATGCTAAAATGCAGAAAGATGAGGACTGGAAGCAGGTGGAAGAAAAGATCTACTTGGATTACCTGAAACTGAACATGAGAATCGGAGAACACTGGCATATAGCTAGATTTATTTTCCTTCAACAGGTGTTTGTTAGAATGAGAATGGGAGAAGCAGAATTTTTTAATTTTGTTCCAGACCTGTCAGAACTTCTCAAGTGAGTATTTCAGGATTATAGATACCAAAAAAGAATCCAAGATCAAACGAAAAGGAAGACGATTAAATATATCTGCATACATGCCTTGGAGGGATCAGCTCTGGTATTTGACAAGGAACACAAGTTCTGACTACTCATGAGAGCACCTTTCAAGCTGTCCTGGAGACAGCAGACTGCTCTTTGCCAAGGTTAGCTGACATGACAGAATATCTCTAAAATAACTAGTTTTCAGAAATATTCCCCTTTTGAAAACTATAATCATCACCTTGAAGTGATACCTTTAAGAAAGTGAAGACTTGAATGCAACATCTCAGGTTTTGCGTGCTCACAGCACCTCGCCCTGGGCAACAGCTTGATGGTCCATAGCTAGAGTTTCAAAGTGGCCTTCAAAAGTAGCCCCAACAGATAAGAATTGCCAAAGAGACAACTTATCATGGGCATGTCAAGGAAGATAAGCATTGCAAGGACTACAGGCATAGCCTCTTCCCTCATCACAGAGAACAATACCTCTTTTCCAAGGAATTCAGCAGCACTGGAAAAAGGAGGAAAAAAAAGAGGCTGGAATCTGTTTTGGCAAGAAAGATTTTCTGAGCAGACATGAAAAATGCAACCACTTCAATGTATGCTACATGACAACCATTTAATATCTCATTTAACGGAGTTAAATGAATCTAAGCCTAATGTTTTAATCACAAGATTTTTTAAATCAGATATTGCCATTTTCCTACAACTTTGTCTGCTGAATTTCTCATGACTCCTCTCTTGGGTCTCTCTCCACATCTAACCCCCTTCTGAGACTCTCATCTGTTCTTATCTCTGACTTTTCATTGCTCCACCTTCCTTCTACCTTCTGTCTCTTCCAAGTCCTCTCTGCAGACTTCTCCCCTCTCTCCATCTCCTCTGAAGTTTATATGCTTTGTCCCTCTGCAAGTTCTGGAAATTTTAACTTCCTCAGCTCAGCTGCTTTTGGAAGGCTCAATATACCTGCTATCTGCATGGTCTCCTCTACTTCAACCCCAGTAACCCATCCAACAATATCTCACTTTCCAAATGCTCTTCTCATCCCACTTTGTAAGGTCACTCTCCTTCTGGATGGGTTTGGTGTACTCAGGCTCTTTGGCCTCATTGGTCTCTCCTAACCCTGCATAAATTCATAACTGGCAGTGACTTATTCAGCAGACTGAGTTATTCCATTGCTATCACTACTGCTCCAATGGCCATCTCAATCCTAAATGGGATTAGTCACTGCACCTCTTCTTCCTGTCTGCTGACAGTCTGAAGTAATTTAGGGAGGGGTTTAATATGAATATATAAAAAAATAACATCAAACCCAGGCATCTCAGTCTTCACAATCATATAACATGGCACGACTGGTGGTATTACAAGGCTTGTCAGTTCTTTCCTCATTTTGAACCTTCTGTCAGTACTTCTCCCAGTCACAAATAAGGCAAAGAGAGAAGGCATGTAGAAGCTCATGTAGGCTACAAAGTTGCTCTTGGTAGCAACGGAGACAAAGTGGATGGGGAGGGGAAAGCCATCCCCCACCCCCCCATTTCCTCTTTTGGTGAGTGGTGTACTCTTGTAATACAGGAGTGACATGGCTTGTTTGTGGCCTTGCTTATTCCTGGCCTCAAAGACTGAGTCAAGCTTAATCTTTAATTCTGCATAATAAGGACCCTAAGTAGACCCTAACTTTATCTCTTTATTGACTCAAAGATTATCCCCACAGGAAGTGGTCAGAGTGGCTGGAATCCATGATATTTACCAGATTAAAGTCGAAAGCTCTTCAGATGGAAAAATGCTCAGATGTTAAGATATCACCAGTATTTGAAGTATCAATATTTGTAGATCAGTGTTTGAAGCTATTTTACCCTTTAAACCTCTTCCCTCCTCTAGAAAATGAATTCATATATTATTTGAAAAAACATTAGTTGCTAGCTTTTAATAAATGTGATCTGTGTACTTTCACTTCAAGCCCAGAATTTATCCCTGTTGGCTAGTGTTGCAAGTCTCTACTTTCTGCTGTCATGAGATACTGTCAGCTACCATTCCCACTGGCCTTCTGCTGCAGACCTCCTCTGTCCCACAGCCACAGGTCCATCTTGTCACGACAGTTTCCTATCACTGATGTTCAATTCCTGTCCTCCCACTCTTGTTCAGAGTCTTGGATCACCTTCTCCTCTCAGTCTACAGGATATTATCTGCTCCCAGGTCCACCACATTTTTTATCTTTAGACTTCCTTGTCAAACTTGATTTCAATCTTACATCCCATACTCCTTTATGTGATTTCTGTCCTATTCCTTACCAATTGGAATAGCTTTCTTTCCTGAAAGTACTATCACTTCCATCACATTGCAAATAAAGGAAAAGGGCTAGGTAGAAGACATATCCATGACAATACATATGGGTTAAAGAAAAATTGTCATTCTACCAAATTCAATCCTACTGAAAAAAAAAAAAAAAAAAAAGAAAAAACCAAAACAAACCACGTTATAAGCACTGTGGATAAATGCAAAATCTAAAAAAGAATTTTGTAGTGGTGACCACTGGAAATTCAGTCACCAAATAAGGTGAATACCACATTAAAACTGTGAGCACTGGCCAAGTGTTACCAGTCTCAGGCAGTCCAGGGAACTTACAGCCTTGGAACTGCTATGCTAGCCTCAGTTATACAGAGGCTATAATGGAAAGTCTTTTTGTACTTGCACCAAGGTCTCCACAATTCAAGGACCTTTTTGTGCTACTTGCACTTTTGCCACCTCCCCCTTGTGCTCCATCTCCTGCTAGTCATCCAGGTACCATGGTGACACGCTGCTGCCACGACAAGAAGGGTAAGTGGTGTCTAGGTGCCACTGGGATAATGGCCTTTGACAACAGATGGTTATAATATTGCATTACACCCTTGGCACTATGAGTTACTGAGTAGACTGGTAAAATCCCACACAGCATTTCGGAGCTTTCTTGAGTCTCCCATTCTCTAACTGTGATAGTCAGGAAATGACCTGGTGATGGGTTTAGCATAAAGATGGTACACCTCCCCTCTCCCAAAGCCAAGCTGTTTGGGGCTCATCCAGTATAACAGTAACTGTATGCTTTGCACAGCATTTAGAATCACATTTGAAAATACATGGAAAAATCAATGGAAAGCTACAATGAAGTATTTTTGATCCCACCTCCCCCTTCTTCTTTTCTAAAACAGAACTTGTAAAAATATTGCAAGTCCAGAAAATCCTTTACATTTAGAAGGTGTTATAACACCAGGTAAAATAATTGATGGCAAATTAGTACCAAGTCTCAGTTTTCCTAACATTATCCTGTTATTTCAGAGACATATATGTCTCCTCTGCATTGTACAGGCCTTCAGAAACTGACACTGTTCTCAGAAAAACAAATGGGATGGGAAATGAACATAAGCATTTTTAATGTAATACATACATTTGTCATTGCCTAACAATAACGAAAACCAGGCAAAAAGCTGAAGCTGATAATGTACAGAGACTCTAATGCTGAATATCATCAAAAAGAGTTAATTCTGATGATTTTGCTGGAGCCATTCTAGGATTCTACTGTAGGATTGGAAAAATGCAATGAAGGAGTCAAATTAATACAGTTCTATAAGGGGTTTGAGAATAACATCCACATTTTTTCTTTCAGTTGCTGTTCAAGAAACTTAGTGCAGGTCTTAACTGTAGCGTTTAAGTGCCTTTGTTACTCCATTGTGTGTTAAATAATGTCATTACAATTGTTATGCTTACACACCAAGTTTTGCCAAAATCCCCCACTCACTGCTCCTTCATTAAATAACAACAAACCGTGAGGGTTAGTTCTGCATCAGCACTTCAATTTCCTCATGAAAAATTGGCCTTCTTTTTTCTTGGCTTGTGAGCACCCCGACCAATATCACTCATGCCTTGTTATACAACAAAAGGAAATAACAGTGCCTGAAACAGCAATCTGGCTTCGCCTGCCTGTGCTGGATGCCATTTTGACTTGTGCAGCCCAGGCAGCACGCATTGCTCCCCCATTGCCTTTGTGGAGACAGGACGAGGTCTCAACCTCCCAAATTGACTGGAAAGGGGATATTTTCCAGACACACTGGCCAGGTGGGTGCAGAAAAGCGTACATGCTACAAAAGAGGTGTGGAAACAATCATTGCATCCCTTTTGCATCCACTTTTTCTTGTGAAGATAATGACAATAGAGAAGAATAAATGAAAAACACTGAGTGTGCATTATATGCATCTTGCTGCTTCCCAAAGCAAAGATCTATCATGCCACAAGATATGTTTGAACCTAGCACCTGCATTGTCTTGGGAACCTCAGTAGAACCCTGTGCACGCATGCACCTCCACATCATGTTCATCAAATCTGGGATACAGAGCTGTTGATATGCAAGTAAGGAAACAGAGAAGCCACTGAAATAAGGGCTACAAGAATTTCACATGTTTGTAGTTCAGCAATTAAAGACATGCTTTATTTAAAGCACATAGTCACTTGACTATAGTTAGGCCACCAAAAAAGTCCTAACCTCGTGTGAAGTTTCCTACCGTTACACAAGCAATTGGTCAAAACAGTAGCTCCATTAACTTCAGTGACACCATTCACACCCCTACATAGGCATACGCCTAAAGACTGGATCAAACCCAAAGCCTATATTGCAGCTTCACTGAGAGACACACTCTGACATGATGTTATACCATGTGCACCTTTGAAGCTGGAACCCACAAGACCCATAGGGATACCCGAGAAGTGCCAAAAGCCCTCAATTCCTTACTGGTCAAACTCAATCAACATGGATCGGCACCAAAGATGTGAAAAGAACAAGATGACACCAGCTTCAAAGAAGACAGGATGGGCCAAAAGCCTTTTTTAAAAAAAATATTTTTGGTTGCTTTCTAACAAAAAGTAGAAGGAGATTTTTCGACTGAGTTCCCTAAGTGGAATTTGGTGACAAACACCTTTCACACGTTCCTTTTTAGGGAAGAAGTGAGGTGAAGGTGGCTCACATGCTAATCTTCTACTACTGGAACTACAGATCAGATGGCAGTTTGGTAATTTTTAGTGCAGCTCTTGTTTAGCTCAACACAGAAAATGAAGCATTCATTTGCTGACTAGAAAAATCACAGTTGAGGTCGATTGATGAAGCAGTGCAAGGAAGCCTGTTCTGTCCCCAGCTTGTGGGTAAACAATACCAACCATCACCCTTCACTAGTTATATATTCAACTCTTGAATATTTAAAAATCCAGCTAAGCTACTATATGGCTTACCAGCGATTCGTAGGGAAAGTGTCAGATTATTTTACATTTAGTAATACTCCAAGCAGCCAAGCTGCCCTATGTGCCTAACACAGAATAAAACCATTACAAAGGAAAAAGGGGGAAAAAAAAACCCCACACCCAAAAAAGTACATTAAATGATAAACCATGGAAGTGGATTTTCCATTACTCTGTAAAACCTTAGGAGGCCTTGAGTTAACTGAAGCAAACAGAACAAAAAAAAGCCACGATGCAAGGAAGGTACCATAGCTACTTTCTTGAAAACAAAACCAATCTTTTCATTCCTGCCATTTGTTAGAATTCTTCCTCCAGGCAAGCTGGACAGCTGCACTAGTAGGTTTTTTAGTCATGGGTTGTAAGCCCCACCTGGCTAGATTTGTTTAGCAGACAGCTGGCAGAATGAAATAAAAAGAACAGGGACATACAAACTGCTTCCAAAACAAAAAGCTGAAAGAATACTTTTTGGATGCTTTAGCTTTCGCTGAGTTTATTGGGTGTACGTTCAGGGGAGATTCTTCCCTTAATTTTTATCGTCCCCCATCTCTCTGCACCCCAAAAGTATTAAAAAAAGGCAAAGCAAGATAGCAGGCTGCATTAAGCAGATCAAAAAGGAAGGGGAAAGCCTTATCTCAGCCTATTTATTTTGTACATGTGCACACATATATGAATGTATACCCACACACATACACAATCTCCCTCAATTATGGTCTACAATTCCCCAAGACTGACATTGGTTTTAAATTAACTTCTCTTACTATTTTCTTTTTTTTTTTTCGTTGGCAACTTTCTTCCTCTATTTTCTGAAGCCAATAAGATAGATTTTCTTCATCTGGAATGTTCTTTCTAGCTTAAAGATAAGAAGGAGTTTAAAATTGTGGGAATGGCATCCCTCCTGCATCTGTTTCTCTCACAAACCTATCAAATATCTAATTTTTGGCATTACTGCTGGCTCCAACAGGGGATGACATAAACCAGCTTTGTGGTTACATGTTTCACTTTTAATCTCATGAAAATGAAAATCAGTGCTGAAATGTCCCTTTACATGTGACAATGTGGGACCCTTTTCCAAAAACCAAAGGAAAGGGGCGTTACCCTGGTTAAGCTTAATATACAGCATATGTATAAATTTGCTTTTAGTTTGGATTTAGCTTGATCCTAGCAGAGGCATTTCAGGATTTTTTTTTTTATTATTATTATTATGATTATTTTGGTTTACTGCAGAGACTTTAAACAGTTTTGAAAGTATCACAGTTGCTACACAAAGGAAGATGCACAATAAATGCAAGATAGTAATCAGCAGATGAGCAGGCTGTTATATGACAACAAATCTTCTGCAAGTAATATCATTTTCCACACAGCTATATGGTCACATTCCCCTAACATGTTTCTGTAGTTAGTGTGAAGCAAATCTGGTTTTTTGCATGAGTTCTTTATTAAGAGCTAATGTAGCAATACTGGATGTATGACTGCAAACCAAGAAGGCTTGGATACTGTCTTGATTGGAGAAACTTTATGAAAACAAACTCCAAATGTTTAAAAATAAAAATCTGCCTTGACCTTATTTGAGAAGGAACACGTGAGAAAAAAGAATATTTCAGCTTACAGTATGACCAGTACCTATGAAACCCAGATGATCTGAGGTTAAAAGAAGCCCCGAGTTAGCCTGAAATGCAAGCCTACTTTTATATTCTGTGGAAATGTAACAAATATTAGCTACAGGAAGGCCCTGAAACCAATCTAAGCCATTACATAGCACAGCACTCGCCCTCCCGAGCAGAAGCTGTTCTTGGCTGCCCTCCATCTCTGCCTATACATCTCCCCCGAGCGTAGACTCCACGGAGCCTGGCGTGATACGTGCGTTTGAGAGCCCTCACTTTACCAAAACCATTGATATCAATATCATATGCTTCAAACAGGAGGGGGCCCGTAGGGCTTAATCCCCCAGGCTAAGGGAAACCCAATGCCCTCCCCAGGGACAGAAACGAGGCCTGTCCACACTTCCATCACGCACAAAATCCATCTCTCATGCAGCAGGCGAGCAGGAAAATGGCATTTGGAAGGGATAACAGCGATCACTCAAGGTGTCTTCATGGCCATCCTGGCCAATCTAGTCTTTGCAACAGCTTCCTTCTCCACTTAATGGTTATTTTATTAAACAAACGTCCAACTATTTGCTTAGAAAATACACAGCCATGCATCTTTTGACATCCTTCCATTGATTTGTTGAAAGCAAAACCTATGAAATCCTCTGTGTTGTCCCATGCACCGCTCCCAGGCTCCGGCGGAAAGAAGAAGTCACACTAATTTTGTGTATCTCACATTTCTTGGGTTAACCCTCTGTAAGAGTTCGCCCTGCCCTAGATGAACCTGCAACTCAGCCAACTTCTTTAGCAAAGAAAATTGATTCTTGTTTACTCCTTTCAATAAAGAGAATCATGCTGAATTTTAATAGGCTCACCCCCCACTGCTAGAAAATCTCCCTCCTTTGGCTGCGTGAGCTTTGAAATACGTAAATCAGAAATAAGCCTGGATTTAAAGAAAAAGACGATGAAAAAGAAATTCCACAAATTTAAAGCTCATCCTTAATACTTGGCCAAGCATCCATGTTTCTTCCTGTATACCTCACCCCAACAAACACTTTCAAGACCTGCCTGTAAACTGAGCTACTGATGACTAATGATGGCAAAACAACTGAAAGTGTTTCCTATTTATGTCGGAAGATTAACATAACTCATTTCAACTCTGTTGAACGGACACATTTTACTCAGGAGAGAAATATTTTTTAAAAAACCAACAAAACCCACAAATGCTGAGGGAAAAGGGACATCAACTCTTAAAAATATTTCCTGGTATTACCATTCGTATGGCATAAACAAACAGGCAGAGTGCATACATATTGGCCCCAGTCCTGTAATTTGGATGACAAGGGAGATCCTTTTGCCTAGGCAGTGCAAAACTAATTTCACTGCACTGGCACATAATGCAATCTGATTGCTCCCTCAGTTTTATATTACAAGGTCACTGGAGCAAAAATTTTTGTGGTTTGTACAGGACCAAGCACTCCAAGAAAACTTATTATATAATGATGCTATATTTAGTATAAATAAAGCCATACCTACTACATAATATAAGGGAAAATATTTGTCTGATGTAGCAACTCTGCAAAAATGTAAAGGACAGTTTGCAGAAAAACAGGTTTTGATAAAGAAATTTTGCTCATTTCTTATAGTATAAAATTTACTTTCCTGAGAACTCACAAACATTTGGAAACTTTAAACTGAAGTATTTCCATACATGGATTATTTTTTTCGGTGCATCAAAGAACTGAATCCAGAATTCAAGTTTTAACAATTCTGACAAACAGAACGTTACAATCTGGCTAAACCATGCAATACTGTAACACTATTAACATTAAACTGTTGATGACTTCAATAAGTAAAAGACAACGATTTTCCTTGGCTCTTCTAATGAACAGCATCACCCAGACCTCTGCTGAGATGCTCAGTTCAGTCTTGCTCAATGTAGAACTGGTTTGCAATTTTTAAAATAAAATATTTTAAATACTAAAGGTGATTCTGCTTCAGTTCAGAACAGATCTACTCAATATTATACAAAATAAGCTTTTTTTAAATAAAAATACTTTCAAAGCAATTATAGATGTTCTGTCAACACATGTATTTACTGAAACACAAGCCTATAAAAATGATGGGTGTTCCCATAACCATCTCAATAATAAAAGCTCACATTTTCCTTTTTAAAAAGCTATGCAACACTTTTTCACTGCTATTTTTTTCCACTCCAAGCAGCGAGTTTTATCTGGCAATAACAACTGGGCTCACTTCCTTCAGCACCTGTATTTTCAGAGAAGGCAGTAAAACAAGTACTGATGCAGCTTCATGTGTGAGTTTTAATGTAATATGAAGCTCCACTGATGTGACTTTGGAACCAAAGTATTTTGATTTTACTTTTATCTCATATGTTTAATAACAGCACAGTTACATCCCCCAGTGATTTATGGCACATATACAGCACCAGGCAGCTAGTGACTTTATGCACTATGATTGCATGTGTATGCATTGCACCCGACTTTAGGACTGTAGCTGAAATAACTCCTTCAAAATTACAGAAGTACTTGGAAACTTCATCTTACTTCTCTTTTTCAGCTTCATTTTACCCCAGATGACCCTGGAAAAACACATTTTGAAATACCTTTCTATATTATTGTTTAGATATTTCATTTGCTCAGTAAAAGGAATATAAAATGGTGTCCTTTATCCTCATTAGGATGAGTGACAATATTCATGCAAAACTGACACACACTGCTTGAGGTGTAAATGATCCAAAATGACTACTATCAAAAGATAACGAATTATGGCAATCTTGATTTGGACATTCAAAAGCTACTCTGTAATCACTGAAGCTAAACTGCTCCTGTTCAAGGTAAGCACATACTTGTTGAACTGTGCCCTCTATCAGCTCCATCCCACAATTTTACCCAAAACCATGCTTCACATGATACATTCCTACTTTGGTGCACATAAAACCCACATCAGGAGACCCAAGTCAGTTACTGGAATTTACTTTTCCAAGAAAGAGCACGCAAGAGGATGCTGGGGTATGTGCACAGTCACACGTGTGTCACCAGCCCACGCGGTACAACTGGGTATTTACAGAAATCACTTCCCAGAGCAAAACACAAAGCAGCTCTTCTCAGCAGACCAGGCCACAGGCATGGCACTGGCGCCGGTGTCCGTTTGAAGGCAGCACCCATATCAATGTTGTAATGAGAGTCAAATCCCATGTAATTTACACATTAAAAGGAGAGAGCAATGCATGAAAAAATCAGTTTGGCTAATGAAAAAATCAGTTTGTCTAATGAAATTAAAGTCCCTAATCAAATATTGGCAGGAAAGATATTTAGAAACTCTCCTAATGTCATCCAGCTAATTCTCCCCTATTCCAACTAGAAGCGAAAGCAGTTGACTTTTATTCCCCACTGAACCTCCTGCCCTCAAATCACCAGAAAGACCCTGTACTGAAGAGTATAATTAAGGCAGATTAGGACAGATTTAGCTGTCAGTCATAGCAGTAGGGCACAGGTAATTCCTTTTACTTCAGAGGTAGCATGACAGCCCAAAAACCACAGCCCAACACTCCAGGTAGGTAATGTACCTTCTGGAGAGGCTTTCCCAGTATGGACTCCTCTTTGAAAATATTTTTTCCTCACCTGATATGTAAACCCATAGCAAAACAAATATTGAAGCACACACTGGCAAAGTACAGGGGAACCTGTGCTCCTGGGCTGCTGCCACTACCAGGTTAACTTGCATTTTTAGCTTCCAACTTTTTTCCTCCTGAAAATTTTTTAGGAACTAGTCAATAAAAGTATTTGTTTTTATTCTTTTTTCCTATGAACTGACAAAAAAACCCAATAACAACAAAGCTGGAATTAGTATGTCCTGTAAAGCATTAATTTCCCCATCACCTACCAACTTCTGACACTACCCCCTTTAAGTCTTGCCCATCTGCTTCTCCTGGTTTGTCCTTCTCCCCTTCCTACTTTCTGCCCTTCTCCTTGGTAGTATCACCCTGGTGTCTGCTCATCCTCATCCCCAGCCATCAGCCACCTCTTTGTGCTGCACCCTAACTCTGGAGTAACCACTGCACACCATGCTCTAGTCCCTTTACCTCTAGCACCATCATCCTACCCTTCATTCCCCTGCAACATTCTTCCATCCTGTGTTTCTCTTCTCTCCTTTCACATTGCCTAAGTTTGGGGTGGGAAGCACTGTGAAGCCAGGCAGGACAGATTTCTTATTCTCAACTCTGGCAAGAGCCTCATCAAAACCCCCAGCAAACTGGTTGAAGAAAACAACCATACAAATGAAAAAGTTGAATGCTTTACCAGTGTCTTCATCTGTGTACAATCCATTCCCTAATGGTGAAAGTTATTCTGACATATTACACACACCTCTCTTTGTACAGTACCCACTCTTATTTCTAATGTCATGTGGAAAACAAAAGGTTGTGTTAGAGACACAAGTCCCAAGGCTGGTATAGGTTTGGTTGTTTGTTTGTTTGGGTTTTGGTTTTTTTTTTTGTTGGGTTTTTTTTTTATTTGTTTGTTTTGGGTTTTTTTCTCCACTAATGGGATTTGATATAAGGCTTTCTTGGATAACTGACTCCTAATCTCCACAGGATGAAAAACAAAGCATAGGAGAAAAGTCCAATGAGAATATAGGGCATTACTGTCCACCAGCACTAGGAAATCTAGGAAGTTCATCATATCACATACAGAATATTACAACAAGAAGAATTTGGAGAGGAAACGGTCAAACAAAAGAATAAATAAAGGATTACCATTGACCATCATAGACAGCACCATCTTGCTGGGCAATGCTTTATTAATAGGCTGCAGTTTTGATGATGGCCTTTTATTGTTTTCTGTGGTAACACTTTATTTTAAGTATCTTATCATTATGAATTCATTTAATATTGACTGCAGTGGCTCTGATCATAAAGAATTAATTTGGCATGCGATGAATGTCATATGCATTCATAGAAAAAAATTGCTTTAATTCAAGATTAATTAATATGGGAAAATGTTATTGCTTCTGTAATATCACCATCTTAATACATCTCATTTTTTCCAGTAGTTCAGAAGCCCATTCTTAGTACCTTTACCAGAGTTTCTTCATTTTACACAAGTTTTTCAAAGAGTAACTAGAAGCCTGATATATTTTATTTTTTATTTCTTCAAGCTTTTGGGATGAGGTGTTAAAAAAAGCCTCCAAGAGTGCCTGACAGCCCCAAATCTCATGCATTTATTGCACTAACTAGACTAAGTAAGTTTCCCTACCTCTTTGACAACACTGAAACAAGCAAAGAAAAGGTAATTTACAGCTTGCATTTCTTCCTAGTCCAACAAAAAGACTTGTGTCTTGAGTGAGAGCTGGCAAACACAGAAGGGATTACCTGTGACTTCAAACCCTCTGTTGATATGTCAAAATACACCCTGAGCAAATTGAGCCTTGACTAGAAGCAGGTATGTGCTTTAGATGCTATGTCTCATTGCATCTGTTACAAGGAATGTGTCAGCCACGTCTCCATCCAGCTGCTTCTGACTGTGATGCAACATGACACAGTTTGATAACAAAAGGATGTAATACACCATAATGACTCCAGGCAGGCAATTGCAACGCGATGGGACGTGCTGCCATGTAGTAGCAGGTGACATACCTCTTCAATCAGTCATGGACTAATCGCTAAAGCCTCCTGTTTAGGTTCACTTTGGAAAAAATCCTAAAATCTTGATGATTATTTTCATCCGAACGTTTCAATATTGCTTCCTGCTGTGCTCACCCTGGCTCCCCTTCACTCTTGCTGAGTTTCCAGGAAGCAGCTGAAGCTACACCAGAAAAACCCAAACAAATAACCCCAAAACTAATAAACCCCTGGTATCGGGGCTATGCACAAACTGATCCTCTTTGCTAGGGAATAATACATATGCATTCACCCTTAAAAATTAGCAAAACAATGCTGCGAAGGTAAGAGGCTATTCTTTATTTGTGCTATGGGAAGCAATAATGGAGATTTACAGTTCTTCAATACAGCAAAGGATTTCCCAGAATGCTGACTAACTGAACCACTCTGTACTGTATTGATGTACTAGCACACTGAAAACACAGGTTTATTAATAAATAGCTTGACTGAAGTGTAAGATGTAGAGGGTGCCTGGAGAAGGACCCTGTTTTTCATAGAGGCAGTGAAATGTGGGAAAAAAAAAAAAAAAAAAGACAAGACTTACATACTCTATGCAGAAATATGATCAGGACATTAACTTTGAGGATGGGGAGAGAAATTTAAGTGCCTGGGGAAAACACTGAAGAGTGCAGATCTATGGGAGGTCTGCGCCTGCAAAACGTTTCCCCTCCTGTTTCTGATTTGCACAGCTCTAACCATCCTGCCATTTAATTAATTTCTTTTGTAAAGAATGTCACAGATGTAAAAACCTACTTCTTAAACAACAACAACAACAACAAAAGCAGCCAACAAAAGACCATCCTGGTATATACGTGTAAATATCAGACCCAGGCTGCGTTGCAAGCAGCACGATGGAAAGCAAGCTCAGGACCACTGGTAGGGGATGAGCTCCACTTGTACCTCTGTGAGCACTGCCATTTCCAGGTCCCCAAAGCATCCTCCCCTGTACAGAAATGAGTGGATGTGGGGATGAAGCCACCCTCCTGTGTGGTCCCCTACCATTTTGTCAATGGACTTTCATTTGCTCGTGTCTCAGCTCCCAGTACTCTGCTCCCATACTCAGCAGGACTCTGAGCAAAGCAAGAGGAATAGCAGGGGAAAACATCCCTCACATCTTCCCTTTCAACTTCAGGCAGCATGGGGAAGTGTATCAACGTGTAGCAGATGTGCTGAGACCAAAGTGATCTCTTCCTCATGATTACAGTTGGTTATACCTGGGGATGCGCAATTTAATTCAGGCACAAATGTGCAAAGGAGAATGGTACTAAAGTAAAATAAGTGGTACTAAAGGCTTTGTTCCATGCACAGTAATACAGTGTTTTATTTCACTAGACCTGGCTCACACATAAAGAAAAGAGGCACAGTTTGATACATGCCTTCTCCAATGAGCACTGCTAAGTAAGTGTATTTGTTCTCAGTGTTGTTGTCATAAATATCATGAAATTTCTTATTTGAAGTTGGGAACTAATGATTCTTTCTCCTTAATGTGCTACAGTGACTCTGCACCCTATTGTTTTCAACCATTTGAGAATGCCCAAGGATGTCATTATAACTTCATGTATCAATATTAAACCTTTGCAAACAGTCGACTAAATGAGCAGTTATCTTTGTTTCTGAAAATAGTGTAGGTTGTCTTTTTTTTAAACTTCATTTATCAGTAACTAGGTGTAGTCAATTGCTCTCCAGTATTGATCACAATATCTATAGCAGTCACAGACTACCTTTGCTCAAGGTCATTGTAAGGTCGAGTTATGATCAATATGAATTGACTGTCTGCAAATAAATTTAAGTAGCTGACATAACTGAAAGGAATACCTACTTAAAATTAAGGTGGACCATGTGCCTCTGTGTTAGAAAGGCTCATGGATGATATAAGTAGGGAGGAGGTACAAATCATCTGAACATGCACCACCAGTTCAGCAGCTTTTTCATGCAATTAGAGGTGGATAACTATGGATCTAATCCTGAAAATGCTTACTGCTGGGAGTAAAAAAATCTCAGTCTTCAGTCTTAGTCTGCAATGAACTGATTTGGGATCAGACCCACTGCCTTGAAAGTAAATAAGTTATTAAAACAATATACACAGGGTCTCTATTGCTACAACACATTTCCCATAGGCTTTTTGTACTCCATAGTCTGTAGGGAATCCAAAGAAGGCCAAAGTTATCCAACGTCAATATCTACATCATGCTCTTCAACCCCTACTTAGACATCCATGTCTATGGGCAGCCATATCAAAATATTTTACATAAAAAAAATAAATGTAATTGTTGGCTTCTATCAGATTTCTATAGTCTCTGTTGGAGTTTCAGAGAAGATCTACCTGAGGATTTTAGAGTCTCTGGGGGAAAACCAACAACCACTACCCCAAAAAACCCACCCTAAAGCTGAGCAAAATAAGTGTATTAAACCACAATGGGCTCAGACAACACTAGCCAAGGGAGAGATGTCCCAGGTGAGACAGGCTCTGGGAGAAGACCTGTGATCAGGTCACCGGCCACTGGATGTCACTGCTGCCTACCCAAAGGTAGCCTACAAAGCACTTATGTGACTGTAAAAATTGTGGCTGTAGGAAGCAGTTTTGCTGGAAACATTTCACATAGTTAGGCAATTTCTAATTTCAGAAAAATAGGCTCATAAAGCTCAAGAAGGCAATACCCAACTTCAAGAGTAATTAGTTTCATTTGTTTGCTTCAGCATTAGCTGAATGAGAAACACCAATAAAGAGTAAGTTTGGGGGTCACGAGTAGTTCCAGAAAGTTGCAGCCATTGTGCTTTTATAAAAGATATCTTCAACAGAGGTATTGCTTTCCAAGCTCATTTGAAAAAAACAAACTAAACCCTCACCTCAGAAAATTCTCCTATTTCCATCAGCGTATTCCTACAAGAATAGTATATTAGTTTAGCTTGCCTAAAGGAGGCACCACCAATGCTCCTGATCCCTGCAACCAACTACTTACTGTGAGCCCCACTGAATCAAAACTAATCTGACCAACTCCAAGGAAGGATCTGGTCCACATCTGAAAAAAAAACCCAACATGAAATTGTTTTCTATATTTAGACTATAGAGTCTATATTATTATTGTTATTAATTGAAGCCATTCATCTTGGTTCGTCACATTAGTGCAGGGGCTCTACGGGTGGGATTTATGTGACCAAATGCAGATGTCTATCTTGCAGACATCTAAGCAAGTCTTTTCTCACATACAGGCTAGAAAAAGAGATGCCATTAATGTGGGATTAACCTCATCCTTGAGCAGATATAAAACCAGACCAGATGAAACACATTTTAAAGGCTCTATTTCTCCCTGTTGGTTTAAAGGAAGCCCACATTGACTAGCTCTGATCTAGACATCTAAAGCCAGGTGAACTCATTCTCATTCCCTCTGAGCTAAAAGCAAGCTGTTAAGGAAGAGAAAAATAGGACGTTCCAGGTGTTTGGAGCAGGAGAACCAGTATAGCTCCTCTTAGGATCACAGCTCTGTGTTGATTCGCACCTCCAGAAGGATGCCTTAAGTATTCCATGAAATACTCTAGAAGAGGGAACTCAGACCACAGGGATATCAATAGTGTGAGGCTTCCCAAGACAGCTGAGCCCTCATAGACTACTTCTGCTAGAGGTCTTACTCTGTTAACTCCCAGTCACAGCTGCATGTTTCTAACCCTCCTTGCTGGGTTGCTTTTCTCATAGCTGTGCATGCTGAACCAGACCACCAAGAGGTTGGACAAGTACCAAACCTCATGCAGGAGGGAGCATGGGAATGCACAGCTAAAGCAGGCAAGGCAGCAGAACCAGCTTTTCCTGGCAGTAGTGAGCCATCAGATCACATCAGCCATCTCACAAGACTATGATGATGCAGAGTAGCCACCATGCTGGGGGGAGAGACCCCCCCAAGCTAGGCAGTACCTCTCTTCAGGATTCCCAATATGCCAAATGCCAGCTTGACTTTGTTAGTCAAACCCAACTCCAAGACTTCAGATGTATCATAAATTTGAGTCCCAGCAGACTTCAGGCTTCACTCACACTTCAAGCGTGATTTTCCTGGTTGGTGAAAGTGATGTTGCACTAGATAGAGGTCACACAAGATAACCTAAATGCCAGCCTATCCAAGAAAAATCTTGTTCCCTTTAAATAGGGCAATTCTCTGTGCGCATCATGTGTACAGCGCTGGTGCAGCCTCTCCTTCCTTCGTCCACTTCCCCATTTGATCCCGTATATATACAAGCTTTTTCAGCCTATCATGAGATTAAGTGATACTCAGTACCCAGAAACAACTGCTGTTTTGGGAACCAACAAGACAGTATCAGCCACTTTTTGAAGCATCAAAGCAAGCCACATGCTCTAGCTCAGATGCTGTGACCACTGATATGGGCAACATCCATATCTTTGGCCTCGCTATTTTACAGTGAGCAACAGAAGTGTTTGAGATACGCTATATAAGGACAGGGTTGGTAAAAGATTGCTGTCTAGTCACGCTGGAAAGTGTTACCAGCTAGGCCTTCTGGGACAAGTCTTTCATCTTTAACTGAGATATTAGAGGGCTTTCCTAATAAAAAGATACATCATCCATTAGCTTATGTGTATAACCCAAATGACATCCTCACAAGCGTAGCAGTCTTGGGGCCCAAACCATTCAAGAAGCAATTACAAAATCAATAACACATGCTGCGGTGATTACATTTGATTAGAGACAGCATGGAGGAAAAAAAAAAGAAAAAAGAGCAATATTCATCCACACCCCCATCTCTAAAACACTAATTCTTCATTGTGATGGTTCTGGTATGTAAGAATGATTTCCTTCATGTATAAGGAGGAAACTGTCTACTATATTAGTAGTAATGAACACAAATCATGACCTTGAGCCCTAAATTTAGGGTAAGAGTGGGGCTGCAGTCATATGAAATAAGGTCTTCTTCATAGTTGGGCCAAAAGCCCACATCCCTTGACAATTTGGGTGCAGAACCATATGTTATGGTTTGGGACCATCCCTCATCACCAATTTATCTTTTTATATTACATACACACACAAAAAAACCCCTTAGATTTTGAGTGATCTATTGATGACTTAAACCACTTATGTGAATATTCTTACTGGAAGTTGACAAATGGTTTAATATAATGAATATAACTCAATAGACTGTGGCTTACTCCAAGGAAACATAAAGCTATCAGTACTTTTGGGATCTGATTGGGCCTAGACAGGCCAAGACAGACTAGGCTGTTCTACTTTAGTGCTAAATAAATACATATTTTAATACCTTGCAATGAAAACTTACAGTCTAGAAGTCAACACAGTAAAGCAAGGGAATGTGGGAGAGAGAAATGGAAGGGATCAGAGAGGAAATCTGTTGGCGAGGTCATTTGTGCCAGAATCTACTCCAAACCAGCACAGCTCCACGTCTGATCCCCTCCTCAGCATAGTTTCCAGCACTCCTGATGTGTTGCAGTATGATGCACCCCTTCACTTGCTCTTTTGGGGGCCTCACTTTCAGATACAGCTGGACTTTTTGGTCCAGCAGAACAAGCCAAGTTCCTATCTCCTGCCATTTCTCATGGACATGCAATATGTATTAGTTGACATCATGCTCAAAAAACCACTGCACTATCAGACTACAACCCAGCCTCGCTATGAATTTAGGGCTTTCTGAACTAGAAAGACAAATAAAACCCACCCAAAATTAATATATTACAGCTCAAGGTAACAGAGGCACCACATGAGGCTGAGAAAAGAGCCAAGTGCTGTGCTGCATGGAAAGGGCTGGCCAGCTCCAGAAGGTCCTGACCCTATTTCTGAGCCAGGAGGCTCCTGGTGTGACCCCCAGGGCTGTGCTAAGGCAGCATAGCCACAGTATGGAGGAGAGAAGCTGAATACAAGGTTTTACTTTCCCAGTCTAAAGTCTTAGTAGGTAAACCATGCTGTCTCTCTAAAATATATCTTTTAAAGATAAAAACGAAGCAGCTTGTTATGCAGTCACTACTCAAGCAAACCTCTCATGCTCAAATATTTAAAAGAGTCCTTTGTTTATTTTTACTGTCTCCAGTGGGCTGTTTGCTTGAGTCAAGGCTGCCAGATTTGGTCCCATGGAACTTGATCTAAATAAACTGCAGGAAGTGAATGGGAAAAAAAATCTTGTATTGTTCCCTTATTGCTCGAATTGCCTGAACTGCATTCAGGTAGCCTGACCTCTGTAAACATCTGTTAGCATGCACAGAGCTTGCGTTCCTACAGTTTGCAAAACACAAACACGATATTAAAAGCATAAATATTTCCTTCCTTCTGAAAGAAAGTTTCCACCTTAAATAAATTAAATTGTGTAGCAGCAGTAGCTAAGGTGGTCAATGCAATTAAATTCAAAACCTGAATGTATTGAACTTTCTGCAATTATACATGGGTCATCTCTGGACAATATGTTGGCCATCTGGTAGCATCTGTGCTGTTCCCACTAATAGAGTTCCTGCTGTGGCTCCAGGCCATGACAGGCAGCACTAAGCAGGTCACATGTTGTGTCTTTCAGCCATATTTAGGTCACAGTTTTGGGGGATGCAGGAATAATCTCGTTGCACAAAGGCAATGAAAATGAATAACCCCTCTCAGGTATTTTGTGCATATAAAAAGTTAAAGGAATACTTTTCAGGATTTTATCTGCTCCTTAGCCCTAGGATTAAGAGCAAATAAGTCAAGCCAACTACTGCATTGAAAACTGCAAAGCTAACCCAGATATCTCCCTTCTCGTCTCTTTAATAAGGTGCTCACAAAGATAGGAATTGTTTACTGACCTGCAAGAATAAGGTACTGAAAAATAAGACTTCCATCTTTTTTTTTTTTTTTTTTTTGAGAATTACATAGCAACCCCTTTTTGTGCTCTGTTTTGATCATGAAGAGATGTTCCTGAATAATCCTGATTAGCGTCCGCTGCATGAGAATAGCCCCCCAAATTCTGGACAGGCCTAAGGGGGAGAGAGTTGGGAACGGAGAAATGTAAATAGTTTTGCAGTAAATCTGTTGAAATTGAATGGCTTTCAGGCCATGTATTTCACCACAAGCCATTTTAGTGAGCAAACTAATGAAGAATTGGTCTGGTTGTCTGTAACAGCATCACTTTTCAAATCAGGAAAAAGGCTACCAACAATTCCTACAGTATACCTGTACACTTTAATGGCTTTAAGAGATGTACTGCACAAAGTCACATGCACCAAAGACGGTGTTTTAAAATAATGTAGTACTGATGTATTTGCTGCAAAATTAATTTAATATGGATTTAAAAAACAATGTGCTCCGTCTCTTGACCAACATAAGCAATTTCAGTTTGACATCAATTAGTGAGTAGCTTTTACTCTTATAGACATATTTATAATGGAAAGGAGTGCATTTAGGCTTTAAGGTCCTGCCAACTAATCAATTTGATGAACTAATTGATAATAAATGTTAATTGACAACTAACAGCAGTCAATTAATTGCATTTCAAATGCAGCTCCAGGAAGCTGAGCTGAACATTATTCTACCTCAAGCTACTCAAATAATAGCTCAGCAATGACTTTGCAACAGGCTTCAAAGGTCAAAATGGGCTACTTTCCTATTTGTCATAAGATCTGGGAACATGTGTTCATAAAAAGCAGTGACCTGTGCACATGCCTGGTTTGCACTGTAATTCCGATATGATGGCTGCTCACAATGCTTATCAACACCCCATTCATAAAGCTGCGCTCTGCCGCAGCTGTATCAGCACTTTCTCTATAGAATCCTGGATTCAGACCTAAATTGCTCTTGGGGTGACACATGGGGCTCAGGTCCTCTACTCAGAAGGGACATTTCTCTGGTTAAAACTGATACTAATCAAGGGTGGGTTTTTGTGCAGGATTAAGAGGCAGAGCTCCCATTTCTTAACCGAGTTTCATCATTGAAATATACTGTGCAGCTCCCAGTTCTTTTTAATTAATCTCTTTGAAGGGAACATTTTGGTCTTTTAGCAGCAATGAAGGACAGGGCATTAATTAGATAACAGTGTGTACAGGTAGGATGATTTATGGTATTTTCAACCTAAACACATTTTAAGAAGCTGCTAACAGACATGGAAAATTGACCCATGAGTGGTTTTCTTTCCTATTTTACACAGACTTTGCATGCTCCAAGATGGACAAGTCAGGTATACACATGCATTGAGAAAATAGTGGGACTTGACACAAGCACACATATACAAATTATTTAATATTTGCCTATGCTTTCTTTCCAGCACCGACTTCCTTGCACCTTGCCTCACTCCATCTGCACAGCTGTGCAACAGTTCTCAGCCTCTTTAATTTCCTTTACCACGTCCCCTTCAGAAACATCATCTGCTCCCTCACCTTGAACTGCCACAGCTCAGGCAGTGTTTCAGAAACCCATTTCTCTTCACATAATGCTTTAACCACTTTATGACAAGTTGTCCCTGTTCAAAAGCAGGCTACTGGGAGAGACAGCACCCAGCAGACTCACAAAGCCCCTAACCTCTGCCTACACCCCTGGATTACATCAAGCAACTTTTTAACCCATACTACAGTACTTCCCTAGTTGAGGGATAAGTAGTTACAACTAAATTGCCTAGAGCCTTTTCAAAACTGAGCCAGAGCAAAAAAAAAATCAGCAGGATTCATGGTGTTTTTTTCTAGGATAGACACCGGAACATTACAATGCTCCTTATCTCTTCCAAATTATAGTCTGCTGGATCTGCTCAGGATCAGCTGCATCTCCTCTCTAATCCAGCAGCTAGATGAGACCAAGAGGGATGCACGCTGGGAAACCAGGGGCTTCGGTGACAGTAGGGCTCTTATGACTCCCAGCTCCACTTGATGAGTTGCAGGTATTACTCAACTGATTAGTATCTAAGAGAAATAAATATCTAGGTGAAGAGCAGCTGGCCTTAGCTCAAAGTTAGATAAGAAAGAAATGGCAAGAACGGAAAAAAACTGGCAGGAGCAATAATTTCACTTTTCCTGAATACTGCTCATTTAAGAGCACACAGGATGGTATGTGTTCCTGGATCCAAGCTGTTTTGTGAACTGCTCCTAGAGCTAGCAAAATTAGCCAGATATAGTGCAGTTTTCAGTCCTCAGGGCAGACTGAACCTCTTATTTCCACACCCAGAGGATGTGTCAAAATTTCTCCCCTTCCATCGACGGGGTGCCACAACAACATTGCCTCCGGGGGCTATAAGGAAGCTCCACGGCAGCCCTCTATCACCAAGACATCACAGACACATTACAGGCAGCCTCCCCTGTGCTCTGCACACCCACACCAGGTCCAGCCCTGCACGAGGGTCCCAGATCCAGCCCCTTGGGCACCATCGACTCTCTATACAGTCCCTGGCAGCAGCTGCATCCAGGCAGAATAGTGAGGCCAACTGCACTCTGTTCCTGAGTGGTGAAACCATCATTGTGGAAAAACTCTAGCCATAGAGATCTGTGTCTGTAACAATTGTTGTTAATTCTTCTTTTTTTTTAGTTGGAAGACCACACCTTTACATAAAATAAAAATCCATATCTGCATAGCAAGCAGGAACGGAAGGAGGTTTAATCCCTTCTGCGGGGCTCTAACTTTTCCTAATCAATTGCACAATCCTTCACACTATAGCAATGAGCACAGCAGAAACAGAAGCTCTATACTAAGCACTACCTTCCCTCCAAACTGTGACCCGCCAGTAATTTTCCTTCCCTAAAATTCCCATCTTGTCATGACAGATAAAGTGGCAGGTTCTACCATTCCTAATCGCTGGCCCCAGCTCCTGCTGAATTCCAATATCATGCACAGTTTAGTTATGGACTTTAGGCTGCAATTCATCGCCAAACCACGGAAGAGATTTAATTCAATAGTGGCTGGGGTCACAGGAAGAGGGTGCCAAGAGTAGCAGACCCTGTAGTAAGATATCCTGAGAAAGACAGTTACTGGAGGCAGAGAATATACTGGATGGCTTTGCAGGAGCTTACAGGAACCATAAGAGGACAAGAATTGAAGCCCTCCAGGAAAGTTAACGCACCAGAGAGAGGAAAATGGTGAAGGCTAGAGGAAGGCTGCAGCCTGGGTAGAAAAGTGCTTTGGTTTGAGATGGGGGTTCTTGTGTTTCAAGCTCCCCACTTGAAAACAAACAAAATAAAAAGATGAGAATTGGCTTGTACCAGAGAAAAAGCATTAAACTGCATAAGACAACACTGAATCCTATTGCCTTCAAATTTATTAGGCAACAGCTCTTACTCTAACACATGGAAACTTAGTAAGGCTATGTGATATTTCTGTGATATGTTAGTGCTGGGAGATGCTAAGCAAACCAGAGACTTCTTTATGATACAAGGAACTCTTTAGAAGAATAGAAAACCCCCATTCATAGGAAATCCACAATGAAAACATAACCCAGTAAGTGCCCTCCAATACCTTTTCCACAATGATTTGCCCAACTCTATAAAGAGAGCAAGGAGGGACCAGCTTCTCTGCTGAAGAATGTTTCTGCATAAAAGCAGATCATTGTGGGGGGCTCAGTAACAAAACTGCCATCGCTTGCAGGTAGTTGTACTATACTCACAGCTTTGCACAGAAAGGTTTTCAGTGGAGCTTTTAAGTATTTACTGTAATGTCAGAAGTCATTTATTTTATACCATGACACAGACCCTGCATTAAAACTATCACTGCCAGGAGTCCCTGCGAATGTAACTATTTTTATGGACCAAATGTTGTGGGTCAATGTTTTAACACAGGCTTGTTGTACAGTATATTGCTCCGTAAAGTGTCCCTCCACTGCAGGCGTTTAATAGTCTGTCTGTTGCTTAGCCCATTACCACAATTCTGCCCTCTTTCTCCGTTTTATTAAAGCCCAGAGAGTCAAAGGGATGCCCGTGGGTGGCACAGGGCTCAGAAAGTTTCCTAAAGCAACCTGCAAACATTCCAGGGTGAAGGTAAAAGGATCCCAAGCCCATGACCTCCACCACACCAAGCGCATGAGCGGCTGCGATCACCAGTGACCCCTCTCCAGGCAAAATAGCAAAAGCATCCACGATTGATTTTTTTTTTTTTTTTTTTTATGTAATGATGGGGCCACTGGCCTAGATTTTCCTGGCAAGCAGTCAAAATAAATTCTTCCTCCATGCCAGGCAAAGCTTAAAGCTTCCCACCCCGGTGTTGGGGCGATGTGATGGGTCCTTTCCCCGTCCCGAAGGCTTCCAGCCAGGCGATCATTTTTGGCGAGCTGCCAGAGGAGGGTGCTCTGTTGTTAGATGAAGACCCTCCAAATTAGAAAGGCAGAGAGAGAGCAGAGGAGCAGGAATCCTCTTTACCTTACATCTCCCTTCAGCAATGAGACACCACTCTAGTCTCTGCTTTTCTTTTTTTTCCTCCCCCCCCCCCTTTTTTTTTTTTGTCTCATTCTGTCACTCTCTGGTTCTTTTACAATGGCAACAACAATGATCTTGTCTAAATGATTTCACAGGCTATTATTCAGACACTCAACTTTTAACATTTCAATTTTGTCATTTTGTTGCTATACAAAAGGTGCGCTTCTCCAGTATAATGTTCTGAGAATTATGTCAATGAGCAGTAATGGCTTTTAACATTAACTTGATCATTAACAACTACATTATCTGTGGCATAATCAGCACCTCAGTCTATTGTGCAATATTACTGTACAGTTTTTGGAAATGAAGGCCTGGCCTAAGCAAAAGTTCCTTGGATTAAGCTGTCAATCGAAATCCTTTAAAAACAACTAATATTTTTTGTGAACACTTTTAAGTTAGGTTTACATCATTTTGTCTTACTTCTGGAAAAGGGTGGTAAAATATTTTTTAAACCAATCTAAGAACATCCAGGTTGGGGTTTGAACTAGGTCAACTAGGTGAGTTAACTAAACTAGCACAAGCTGCAGACCAATTCCAGAAAGAGCACGTATCCTGAAAGTTGCTCATATCCAAAGCCTGTTCCATTTTTACATCAGTTTTATTTGATCTGTTCCATAAATTTACCAACAGAAGCTATGCAGATGTTAACGCTTTTATATTGCTAGACAGAGGGTTGCCAATTTTAATTTGTCCTTGCCAAAGAGTCAAAGGTGACATGAGAGTTTCTAATTCATTTTCCATGTTTCCCAAATAAAATTGCCCTGTCATTCACCTCCACACATCCTTCTTGTTGGTAACAAATCCCATAGCACAAGGTGTTTTGTTAGTGAGTACATGTTCTCAGGCACAACCTTTCCTGGGAGAGAAGGAGCAGCATCCCTAACTCCTCTTACATACTAAGGACCAGTGCTTTAACTGATGGGAAAGCCTTTAGCACTCCAGATGGGATAAATCTATTGATTTTAATTGAACTATGCTGATTTACTCCAACCAAGCACCTGCCCAACTCCCTGCACTTCTCTAAAGAGTCTCCCACCAGGATCTCAGACACGAGGCTTACAACCACTCATAAATCAGGACACAGCAACCCCCACACCTGACACTTAAATTCCCCCTTCTTCCCAAACAGGAAAATAGCAAAGCCATCCGTAGGGAAGTGACTATCACAAAGTCACACACAAGTCAGGGGCCAATATAGAATCAAGAGTTACTTCTCCTGACTCTCACACGTGCACTTTAACCACTGGACCGTATCTGTCCATGTGTTAAAGATGAACTGCCACAGACTTGCTGGTCATTATGTTCTCTGCTGCTTACGCACTTCATTGACTTTTATGGCCCTACTGGTCAGCACTCCACCACCCAATGGTTACACTGTTGTTACAGTGTCTGTCAGCTATTTCTATTATATGCCTTCGGTAAACCTGGATAGCAAAGTGATGCCAAATAGGAAAAAGATCTTAACATCCAACAGTGACTTCTAGAACACCAACAGGCATAGAGCCCGTATGGAGCTTGGTGTATTTCACAGAGATTGAAGGGATACTTTTTTAGGATGATCTGGTGCCTCCATGTGGAAAACAGCCTGCCAAAGTGAGGACACCCTGAAGGCACACACAGTGGGCAGACAGTGGTTGAGTGCCCACCAAGCACCAAGAAAAGCCCAAAGCAGTCCACTCCACAAGGCACTGCAGCAGTTAAGCAATGGGCAGAGGACCTCTTAACTGTCATTTTCCACTGTCCTTGATGTACCCTGATACATCCTAAATGCAGAAAACAATGGGAACATCATGTCATAGCCACTCCCAGTGATGGGGAAACCTGCAGCTTTGAAGAAGATGGGTGTTTTGTGGATGCAGCGTACCAGTCTAATGCAGTCAGGAGCTGAATAGCAATGAAAATAATCATTTAGCTCCATGTGTAAATAATTTTATTCTAGTAACAGTTACAATCATAACAATAATGAAAACAATCACAGAGACTCAGAGAAGCGTTAGAAAGATGCCACATTCAATTTACAGAGTTAGTTAAGCTAAGTCTTACATGAAAGAAATATTTTTAATATTGTAATTAGATATTTGTTGGGAAATTCTTGCCTTATTCTTCAACTAGTTTTGCAGGCTACTGTGGTTATTTTTGGGTGTTACTCTCGTTCCTAGTGTTCATAAGAAATGTCTCTGGCTATGGGCTTGAAGACATGCTTGGACTGCTTGAGTGTTGCAGAACCATCAGCAATGCTACGGTTCACAAGTGGGAGACAGTGTTATGGCCATACTGCTGCATCCCCAAGGAGCTACAGGTATTTCAGCTCTAGGGCTGCAAAGGTCTTTGTCAGACACAGAAACTAATGGGCACCTAGTGAGTGCGATTCAAACAAAGCTCCTTATATTTTGAAACAATTTAAATAAAAACTTGAAACAAGCGCGAATCTGTTTTTGAACTCTGTGAATAAGCATGAAGAGGTACAAGTTCAGCTTTAAAGAAGATAGAGGTATATGTGCCTGGACAGCTTTTCAGCTCATGAACGTCACAATTCTGCCAGTGGGATGTGGCTCATGCCACCCAAGAGCTGGCTCAGGTATAGTAACATCTAGTGCTCTGCTTGAAGACACAGGCTTAAGTATTTCACCCTTAAAAGTACATTTACTCTGGAAATCAAAGCTTCATTTTGCACACTTACAGTGTCTTTGTTGAGAGCTTTTCCCAGCATTTCCATTATCACAAATCACAGGACTATCAAATACCCCAGGACCAGAAGATCACAGTTCGACAAGCAACAGACACCCATTCAGAGGTTTTTAATACCAACAACACGAACTACCTACAACTTCTCAGTAGCAAACCCAGACACAAAGCCTGTAAAAAAATGCACTACTCTACCTTATTCACTATTTCAACCAATTTTAGTCCAGGGACAGTCACAAGAAATGAGAAGGCAAACCTAAGAGGCTTCACACAAGCTGTTTCTGCTTAAGGACAGAAGTTTTAGCTCAAGTACAGCATAATTGTGATGTCATTGAACACAGCAAAAGCTGCAGGCAAGCAGCACGCTTTCATTGTAATACCACTACTGTAGGCATATTTGAAACACTATAGCATCTTCAGACTATAATTATAACTGTTTGTTGTTTCTCTGGTTGCAGAGATAATAGAAGCTGTTCAGGAAATGTACACAATGCCAGGTGCTGCATAGAAAATATAGACAGGGACATAGAAAATATATTCAGGGAGGCCCTTCCAGGCCAGGGTTTTGCCAATCACTAGGCCTAGGGACACAGCCAGCAGAAAAACAAACCAGTAACCAGACTCTATTGTACATAAAGTCAGTGTATGGGTGATCACTGGGGGTACAAACAAGTCAATCAGATTAGACATAGCTGACATCAGCCCCAGTGACCCCAGGAATGACAGAACAACCAATAATAGGTGGAATAAACAAAGAAACAAAGTCTCCCATGGCAGAGATAGAGACAACCAAGTCAATAGGCTGAGCATACAGGATAGAAGTAGCCACATGTTCCCCCACAAAGCCCACATTTGCAAATGCCAAACCTGACTGGGATCCAGTTCCAGAGAGAGTCAGGAGGTCCTTCCTCAGCAGGGAAACTCTGCACAGTGCATCCACCTCACAGACAGACACTGCACCCTTCCTGCAAGTGGTCCCAGCTTTTATCCCCACAGCAGGACACCTGGCACTCATTGACCCAATGCAGGGCACCTGGGGCTTGTTTACCCAAGGGCTTTCCTTACAAGGCCAGTGGCACCTTGGAGGAAAGCCAAAAGGCAAACTCATCCCCTCCTTTTAAAGGACCATGGGGCCCACCCATATGTCAACCTTAATTCAGGGCTCGGGGTTCAGACCCCAGCACTTCAGCCAGGTATCACCTACAGCTGTTGGATAGAAAACGGAGAGCGGCCCTCACACAGTTAATTGATAGGTTCGCTCATCGTCACCACCTTGCTGTTCAGCTTCACCCACAGAGGTGCAAAGAGAGGCAGATGTGGTATTTGGCAAGCTGTCAAGACACATCTTTCTTTTTAAAAGTAAGGCATACTTCAGTGGCTGTTCTCAGCTGGGTCCTTCTGTCTGTAACAACACTGCCATCGGCACTGAAGATGCCCTTTTCAAACATGGTCAAGGAGGAGTGGGTGATATAGGGGGAAAACAGTAATTTTTCCCAGGTGCTACCCAAAATGGACTCCTGCCCTTCCCAGCCCACTCTGCTGTCGAGGGCTGCCATCAATACTTGCAGACAACTCCTCGTGGAGGTATTCTTTCAGCAGTCATCAGACAGGCCAAATTCACCTCACTGGACTTACCAGCCATGGGTCCAGCCATCTTGCCACACGTAGGGTCTCAGGCTGCACCCATAATATGATACAGAGTCTGGATGCCATTGCCCTGACATCAATCATATGCACAACACATTGCAAACAGCAGCATCCCACTTTCAGTTTTACAAGTGGTGTCATTTTTATTGTTTCATCCATCACTCTGTACTCTTCGTTCTGCAGGCAGTCTCTCCCTCTAAGTATTTCTTGGAGTTTTGGAGCCCGAGGACAGATTTGAAGCTTTGGAAGTGTCATAAAGGTTATTCCCATTGACACCCACCACAATCTTATTGTCTCTCTAGCTAAATAGTGAGGGTCACTTGAAAAGTTAATGGTGATGCTGCCACCGCCAGTCTTGCGATGGCTGCAGCTCCTGTCAGAAAAACATTCAAAGTGAATCTGAAATCAATGTAGACAAAGCTGAAGTTCTGCTTATGAACGTCCCACCCAGTAACGGCAGCGTTGTCTCCTTTGATCTCCAATTCACTTTGAAACTCTCCAAACAGGAGGTGCAGTTCAACTGTGGAAGCAGAAGATGCAAAATGGGAACACTACCCGTTTACTTCTCACGTGGTTGGTGCTAACAGGTGGAGGATGCTTAACAAAAACCATAATAAGGCCCCAGTGCCAACAGGAATTATCTACCCGCATTATCCTTTCATGCTTGTAATTCCCAGCATGGACATACAGGGCTTTTTGTTATTCCAGAAACCACTGAGAGCAAACGGAGCAGCTCGTTCCAGCTGAACTGGGACTTTCTGCATGAGCTGACATTTTGGAGAGTAGTTTCCTTCTTGGAGCTGAGATGGGTTTTTTCTGGCTTTAGCAAAGTGGGAAATCATGCATAGCCCTTAACTTCCACTCCTAGCATATTTTCACTAAGTAGTTTGCAGGCAAAACAGTCCAGAAAATGCTTGATCAGAGCACCATGTTTTTACAGCCACTTTATTTGAAAGAGCAGAATATTTTTGGTAATGCTGCTGGAATGGCAGTTTCCTTGTTCTTCACTACACCATTTGCTGCTTTTGCACACATTTATACCTTTAGACCCAAAGATAAAAGTGAACAGCACTGCACCATGAGTGGTTTGCACCCACAGTCAGGAGGCATGAACAACCTGGACATTTCTGATGAGGACTAAAGCTCCTTTAGCAAGCTGGCTCCAACTTCACCTCCTTCCTTCACCGAGATACTTCTTTCCTGGTGACACTTAGCTCCGAGCTGGGAAGGGCAAAGCTGGCAGACTGGAAGATTGCCTAATGTGCTGTGACTGACATGTAATCGAATATTCAACCACTGGTCCTCATGTCAGTGGTAAAGCGAATATGACACCCTTCAGCTTAGTTGTGATCACGCCTCGTTCTTCTGCAAACAGTTTCATAAAGGTGCAGCCTGGCTTCTTTATGAGAGGGATGTGTGAGATGGGAGAGCAGTCACGGAGGTCACCTGCTGCCAGGAATGTGCCGAGGACCTGCGAGGGACTGACCTTTAAATGCCAACCGCATCCCCGCCGCGCACCCCTGCGCCTCGCGCCGAGGTGGGACTCGCCGCACACTTTGCTTTCACAGCCTCCATCGCGCTCAATGACCTGGATGAGCCACCTGTTCAACATCAGATGACTCTATCTCTCGTAGCCTTTTTGGATCTGTGAGTGCTGAGGAAAAAAAAAAAAGGAAAAAAAAAAAAAGGCACACATACACGGAAAAAAAAAAAAAAGAACATTTGGGGGTGAGAAACCCCAAGGGAAGGAACTCAGATGTTCCGGTCAGGCCTTAGAAAAGGTATCAATTCTTCTTTCCACTTAGCACAGCCTGCTGTCTGCCCAGGCTCTTTGTCTTTGCCCTCTTCCCAGTACAGAAAGCATTTCCCTTTTAAATGACATCTGAGCGCTGACATGCTGGAGGCACCCATCCTGCATCATCTCTGGCAGATGGTGCAGCTGGCCACGATTTTCGGGATTGCTTAAATAAAACCGCAGTGCCATATCAAGAAATGTAGAGAAAATGCTCAACAGTGCTTAAGATGTTTAAACATCACAAACTGTCTGAGACTTCAGATTGCTGTGCTGCGCATTTTTGGTGATGTAACCATCCTTATTGATGATAGCAGTAAAATCTCCATCACGATTCATTTTCTTCCTGGGAGGCAGAGACAAGTCCTGTGACAATCCTGTTCTGACCCAATATCAGACTCTTTCGCCTTGCTACATTAAGAAGTTTGGACAGTTGTAGCAGCATGAGTCAAATGCTTAAGTTCTCTGGAGCAGGGAGCTTCACTGCTGCAAGCATCACACCCAAGTTGCCCCAACGCCATCGAACAAGAAGGTGACCCACTCTTTTGGCCCACAAAGTAACATCTCTGCATGGCTTTCACAGACATGACAGCAATTTTAGTGCAAGCAGCAATGTTCAAGGCAACACAAACACCATCTCCCCTTTTCCCCTATGGTTTCACTTGCTTTGAGCTAATTAGCCTGATGGCCATTTCCCTGCCCCCTGGAGATGGTTGTGTTTAATGGTATATGTATTTTGAAAAAAAAAGCCTTTTAAGTGAAAACTGTCATTGTTGTATCCAGGAGCCATTTAGCTCTTTCTAGCTCTACAATAAGTCTTCATCTTTTCTACCAGTGGTTAAAGTTAGATGTGATATTGGAAAATAACAACATTAGGAAACTTTAAGTCACAACTGCTGAAGTCTGGGGTTGTGGAAGGGACAAAAAAAGGGATTTACTGTCCAACTTAGTGTGACTTCTTTGACGGTTTAAGCCCTGGTAGATCCCAAGGCAAATGAGACAACCTTGCAGCATTCATGAAGAGAGCCATTACCTGAAGGTGTCGAAGGAGACCCCTCACATCTGCACTACAGTAAAGCTACTAAATTCATTGATACCTGGGAATCTGCTTACATGTACTGCCTCCCCCAGCAAAAGAGGCACCTGAGAGGAAGCAAACACTCTTGAAACAAATGAAGGTGCCTTGATGAATTCCAGTATAGTTGCAGGCAGGTATTTATTTATTTACTGGGCATATCGACTGCCAGGCATTTCAGAGTGGCATCTATCACCCAGGGTATCACCCCAACATCCTCCTCGTACTGCCTTCCCCCTGTAGTCCCCAAATTAGGTGAGAAAGCAGCAGGAAAAGGGCATGCAGCCCACTCCAGAGCTCCTCACATGACTCTCCATGAAGGCAACGCTGCAAGCACGGGCAGCTGGCCACCTTCCACCGGGACCACGCACGCTGCTTCCACCGCGCTCCGGCACCTCCGGCCGCAGATGTCAGCTTTTATTGTTCAGGTCTCCCATATCACTGGGCCACCTGTACAACATATTTAGCATACAGCAGTTATTCTTTTGCTGTTTGCACTGAAACAATCTTGGCAGGAAATGCTAGTTAAACGTGAGCATAATTTTTTTACATCGTGTGTAATGTAAAATCACCTCTTTGGATAGGTAATGTACTCTCATTGCCTTCTTAATGGAACATAGTATTTCTTGTGGCCATCATAAATAGGCCAGAATTGGTATTTAATGTCTGAATGGCTCCATTCAAGGTCCAGATTGTAATTCCTGAAAAACATGGGAACTTCTACGAACACTGGATTTTAGGTGTGGGATACTGTTGGACCCCTCTCAAACGCCGAGATGGTGAAACGCAGCCCCATCACTGACTCAGGACTGAACAGAGGCCTCAGATTCAAACATGGATCCAGGATTTGGATGTGATTTTTGGATTTAATCCCATTCCTAGCCACACCCATTTGATGTATCAGAGCAGGCTATCACACTAGGTAAAAAAAAACAACACTTGGAGCAACTATTGCTTTTTGGGTTTTTTTCAAGTGAATTCAAAATTTTCTTCTCCCAAACTCAAGAGAGAGGTGGTGTGACTCTGAACATTACAAGAACATAATTTTCTGCTGCTGCTGTTCAAGAGATACAGTATTTTTTTCCCCTCTGTTTGCCTTAAAAATTAGGTTGCTAATGATAATGTTCCTCTCATAGATGATCTTGTACTTTTTAATGATACCCATAGTTTTCCTCCACATAAATGACTAAATCCTCACAGAAATCTCTGTCTTGATTAGCACTCCTGCTAGTAAAATTTCACATACTAAATCAGTACCAGCTGTAGCAAGAAAGAATGAAAAAGGCAAGTGTAAATGTTCCATATGCCCTACCAAATTGGCATCTGTGTCAGTAACCCTGTGTTTTTTTAAACAATTGTATACATACATTCTCAGAAGTGTTTTGCTCGCAGGATTCTGCAAGCAAAATTTCCTCTGTTGGTACATCACTGAAATGTCACATTTTAAAAAAAACCCAGCAAGTAGTTTTTCTTCTTCTCTTTTCTACACCCAGCCCTGAAGTGCAATTAAACGAGTTACCTCGAGTTTACTGCACCTTTATTTTGACGTCTGCTCTCCGTAACCTGACACTGGAGCACTTCTGCAAAGCTGCTTCACATTTAGCGCTCGGTTATTAGTAACACTACCAAAAGCCAAAGCTACTACGGCACTGTAATTATTTCCAAGCTGAATTCAGAAATAAGGACTCGAGTTCCAACTCGGCTGTTGGGGAATGCTGCGCTGGGAAGCGTTCCTACGAGCCAACATCTCATCTTTCGCGTGACTCATGGATGATGATGCAGGAGGGACAGCCCAGAGCTCTGACCCAGAATGGTCAGTGACTCAGCTTCATCGTGCAAAATCACGATCTGGGTAGAGGGCAGGCGATGGTTACAGCCTCCTGGACTAAACTGGCTGAGCACCACCTGCTCCATCATTTTGCTGTCTTAGCAGAAGAAAGCCCAGAATACAACACAATAAATACACAATGCAACTTAAAAGTAACCATGTCCTCAGTGAAAACACTTTTAAGTCAGTTTATACCTGTCCTGCAACTGGAATTTGATCAGTACAGCAAACTGGACTTTCAAAGTTAAACAAACATTAACCAGTGCTCCAAATGGGTAGTGAATGCCCCAGCCTGCTGCAGAAAGATGATACGGAGCCAGGCTGGCTGCTGGTGTAAGTCAACCTAACTTCACTGGACTTAGTGGAGTTGTGTTGATCAACACCAGCTGACTGTCTGATCTCCTGGAAACCCAACAGCCTGCCATCGTGTTTCCCTGACATGGGATGATATAAAGTAAACAGGAAGAATTAAGAACCAGTTAACAGCATTAATCGGATGTTTCTGGGAATAATAAAATATTTCTCTCGTTTCCAAAAGACCCTCTCTCCTCACACTCTTGGCTGTGACAAAGTGGTGACACTCGTATGTTTTTTTCCAGTGTTATGTGGAGTGTATATTTGCACATCATGTCATGCCTGTCCATGGTAATCAGAAGCCATTATTTCCAAAAGCTCAAAATTCCCTCCTGGACTCCAGTTTGCCAAGTTTTAGTTCACAGTAATTTCTTCTTATTTTCTTTTTTTTTTTTTTTTTTTTTTTTTTTTTTTTTTTATGGTTGATTTATAATTGCTGCAAACAGAAGTTTATAATGGAAATGCTGACAAAACCATAACTACAGTGTCTCTTTAACACTACTATTGCTGCTTCTCTGTCAGACTTTCCTTTAACCCTATGAGTCAAAACTTGTATCAAGTATCAACAAAAGCCCAGAATAAAAAGGGCACAGTAGACAGAGCAGAGAACTGCAGACAAGACTCCTGGAATAAAATCCTTGCCTCAGTGAAATCAAAGGGATTTTATCCCTGGTGTCTAGTCTTGCTTCTGCCAGACACTTGCTGTGTAATTTGGACAAATTTATCCTCTGCAAAATGGACAGGAAAATATGTTCTGCACTTACCTTACAAGTGTTGCAGCATGATTAGCAAATCATGCTATTAAAGGAAGCAGAGGAAGGCTAAGGATAAATATAAATGCTACCTACAAATTATTTACCAAAAAAAAAAAAAAAAAAAAAAGGCAAATATTATTCTAGGCATCCTTCATGCTTGGGAGGTGGTAGGATCTTTACAGCTCTGCTCGCATGTATTTACACAGAGACATCAATATAATATGTCCCTACAACACCCTCATCATTTGGGTCTTGTCTCATGTTTGTGATTTTCAGTTTTATTCCTGGCTTAGGTCTCATTCTTGACATTTTTATGTAGGTTTTGTATGCAATAATATACATACATTAGATGGTGTTGAAACCATCAACCCAAGTTACTATTTTTAGCGCAGTGCAGAGGATGGGACAGAGACTTAAGTGACAATTAAAGAGAATATATTCAGAGCTGTCATCAGCAAATATTTTTCCTCTTGCCAAGAATCCCAAGTGCGTGGAAGGGCCTCCTAGGCAAAGTTTTTAAGGCAAAACACTCAGGTCATTCAACAAAAAAAACCCAAACCCAACTAAATGACATCACCAGGAGGCTGGGCTGCTAAAAGGTTCCCAGTCACCAAGTTGTGAGAAAACTCTTATTTGCTCCCTCAAATTGCTGATCTGCCTCTTTGCTTCTGTACTACCCGTGCACAGAGCCCACAGATGTATATAATTTACAGAGCTTTCCTCATCAAGGGGATTAGGCAGCCCTCTTTCAATATGTATAAGAAGTACAAACACACACTTACCCACTATGTTTTACGCCTGCCTGCAACAAACAGCTGAACAGATTGTGATGAAATTCAGACACTGACAATCTGACAAAAAACTTCTTTTTTGCCTTAAAATCTGGCTTCCAGAAGTTTTGCAAATCTAAATATTTTATTTGAATACCGTGAGGGCCCCAATCTTATGGAAAGCCTATGAAGTAAACATGTAGATATATGTAGTTAAGGAGGGGGAAAAAAAAAAGCACAGACACATCCACAAAACGCATATATTTGGTGCAACTTGCCAATTTTCACAATGACTCGGGTGCGTTTTCTCTCCTTGGCTCCTGAGACTGTAACTAGACTCCTCTAATAAGCACTTTTTGCCCACCAGTGTGTCAACGGTGCTTTAACAGTAGTTTCAGTGTCAAATTGCCCTTTCCTCAGCAGGGATTGTTAAGCCTTTCTGTATTATACTTCCAAGACTCTCACGAGCTGGAGTTGGGAGATATAATATTTTCTTTGAAGTTTGCATTTCACAACACACTGGGATGCAAACAAGCTCCAGTTTCTCAGTAGTCAAACAATTCTGGCACACAGGGACCAGGACTAAATATTGTACCAAATTTTCTAATTACGTCTTTGTGATATTTACTACACGATGTTAGGTGAAAGCAGATCCTAATCAATATAAACCCCCTTGTCTAAACAGGACATCTGGGCTTTGAAATATTCTGTTTGTTGTCTCAAAATTACCCTGTAGCAAGCCACCATAACAATATAATATCTTAGTCATGGAAAACTTTGGAGTATTTCTGATAAACTTATCATAAACAGATGAGTGCTTTCTCTCTTACAGTATTAAGGTGATGTAAAAAGTGAAGAGAAAAGTCAGCTGTATGCATAAAATCATAGAGACTTATGCCAACAAAATGCTGTGTTTACAAGTTTAAAAGCTCAAAAGTCTGAAAAGGCAAAAATTGGGATTCTTAAAGTAACACTAACTCAGCCACATGGCACATCCTGGCATGCACATTTAGCAAAATAAACATTAGCATATTCATATACACACTTCCAGAGCGACGTATTTTTAATGTGGCCAAACTAACTCAACAATGGGAATCTCAACTTTTCTCATTTTATGGCCAGATTCTCAGCTGGCAGAGATATATTATTTCAACAAACCGACATCATCTACAGCAGCTCAGCAGCAGAACCGCTTGCTTCTGAGCACACAAGTGCCAGATTCTGATGCACTTACGATGACAAGTCTCTTTTTCTGACTTTAATATCAATATTCATAAAACAAGATAGACAGATGTGATTAAGAATCAGCTCCTTAACTAGAAGCCTGAGCCTTCCAGTACAAAAACATTCATGAGAGTCACATTTTCTCCTGCATTTTGTCATGTAAGCAAGTCGGAAGGAATCCAGCCTCCCCGGTACAAGTATTTTACAGAACAAGATGTGGATGGTTGTAACTCTTCAGACCTGAACTTCGGATAATGCCAATTTTTACTGACTCTCTCAGCTTTATCTGGCGATTCCTTGATTTTTTTTCTTCCAACAGCAACAAACCACACCAGAGGGGAGCATCTCCCTGCTCTCCAGACACATGGGCATGTCAGTGCAGGATCCGTTCCCGCATTCAAATCTTCCCACAGGAAAAGTTTTCTGTGCTGAGGACATTCTCTATGGATAATGAGGTGGATCCGGGCTCCCAAAGCAGCTGCCTTCACAAAGCTGGCTTATCCCATCACCCCTGAATTGCCCTTGGTGGAGAGGATCTCAGGATGGCACTGGGCCAACACCACCAGCCTTCTGCCATCCCAACCTGCCGGTGGGGTGGGCACCCACCCATCACACTGGGGCTCACCAGCCTGGGATAAGGGGATCTAAAAATGACACAAAGCCCCCTTTGCCCCACCTTAACATGACCTTTGCTAAATCCAGCTTGGCTGGGACTGAGGATCAAGGCCCTTAGACACTCTTAACTTAATGTCACAGGTAGAAATGTAAGACCCCCCATCACCCACTGTTCATTTTTATTTTTCAAGTGTCTAAGGTCCTGGTCAGGACTGAGAAACACACTCTATAACCATGGAAAAGCATTGTTCCTGCCTCAAAAATTCAGTTTAAGAAAAGGATAAATGAAGAGTAGGCAGTGAGATGCAATTGCATGCAAATTGTCTGTATATCCAACATACAAACAGTATGTTGTTTGGTTGGTTTTGGGTTGGGGTTTTTTTTGCAAAGGATCTTGAACCTCACCCAGCCGGACTTGGAGGCATTTGGAGTGAGTTGGTTAATTGTTAACAGGCTTCATAAAGACACATGGGGAATTAATCCTCAGATCACCTCTTCTCCCCTTTGCAAGTCACAAAAAAATTCTCCAGAAAAGCTCAGCTTTCTGTTCCATTTCAAGCAGTCAACGTTGCCATTTCAGGGTTAGATATGGGAAAAAAAAAAAGAAAACTGGAAAGCACTTCACACCTTTGAGATCTCTAGCCTGTTAACAAACTGGATAGATATTGGCAAAGAGGTTCAAAAGTTAGTAGGGGTGACAGACAGAAAAACAGACAGTGCAATTGCTTCATTTCCATAAGCGATCATGCCAAAAAAATCAGATTTGATTAATAATTTAAAAACAAACAAATAAAAAAACCATTATCTTGAGAATCAGGAATAAGTCTGGCCAGAAAGTTCAGAAAGCCCTAGTTACACAACAACAAAGGGTTATAGGGCAAATTCTGACTTTGAGGCTTTGTCAGAGGCTTTCCACGTGAGTTGGATGGGACGATGCTCCGGCGTAGCGGGGTGGGGACAGCCACCTGCCCCCCAGGACCCACTGTCAGGAGTGCCCAGGCCATGGGGTGGGAATGGCCACGCGAGAGCCTCAGGCCAATTACCCACTAACACCCCCAAGCTCTGAAGATCTAAAGATTCCCTGAATAATCCTATTCGGGGAAAAGAATTATAACCATGAAGGACAAAAACGGGGGAAATGGGATCTTTCCTCAGGCCTCTGGCAGACACAGGGAGGACAATGGGGAAATAAGAGCTGGCTCGAAAGTTTCCCCGAGTATGTCCTCAGCCACCGTGGTTTCAGATGAGAATTTCCAGAGGCAGGAACTAAAAGAGTATTATGATTTTCTTTGGGGGATTAATTACTTTGCTGCTTGTTACCTTTTGTTAGAGGTGTGACACCCCGTAACCTTGTTACACAAGGTACCAGATGCCTGTTTGGATATCAGTTTTGGAAGAAAAATGTTTGCTTTCCCATTTGAGTCCGCAAAGTAATTTTTTTTCTGCTAAAAAAAAAAAAACCCATGAATTTTAAGACAAGCAGACACCCAAATGTGCTACAAATGATACAGATGGGTGCTGAGTGCTTTGGATGAAAATGAATAAATAAAGGCAGTCCTTCCTCCCGCTCATATTTGCTGGAGACACATATCCCCTTACAAATATTTAAAAAAAAAAAAAAGTATTAAGAACATGTTATGAAAAATAACAAAGAATAGCAGAGAAATCAGAAAGTGAGTGGCACTTCAGATGGAGTTTAGCAAATTAAGTCATTGACCTGAAGAGGAGATTAATACCAAACAAGGTGCCCCTTCTTCTGAAGTAATGAATATTCTTCAAACAGCAAGGGAGCACTGACTGCTGTTTGATGCTGATGACATTGAAAATTTAGGAGAACAGAAATTCCATCATTTTTCATTTGTATGCAAATGCGCCTGTTCCAGAAATTAACCCCTGAACCCCATGTCAGTTTTCATCTGGAGGAATTCTCTTTGCTAGCATCACACGGTGCAGCCTTCCTGCTATCCTGGGGTCACTGGGGCTTCCCCACACAGAACAACATAAAACCCTACAACAAAACAAAACAAAACACAAAACCACAGACATTAAAAAGAAAAAAAAAAAAAAAAAAGAGAGAGAAGAAAGTAGGGTGGGGGAAATTGGCCAAATCATGCCAGGCTTTGTTTACCCCCATTAATGGAGTATAAAGGAGCAATAGAAGCAAAAGTATGTTGTAAAATGCACATCTCTGATGCATGGCTCTGGGTACTGGCAGAATTGTAATGCAAAACGCAGCCCTTACCTCTTTAGGCAGAGCAGTGGCCACTAATCACTTCCACTGGTGTTAAGGTGAACCCTGGGCCAATATACAGCCCCTCTTACTCTTCCTTTCAGCAGGGCTTCCACTGTGAAAAAGTTCCTTTGTCACTTAGCACCTTAGACAAATGCTACTATCTGCATGTGAAGGGGAAAGAGATGATGGAGGTTTTTTAATTGATGTGGATTTAATTATGCTAATTTAGACAGCTGTAAAGCCTTTTCAGTATAGCTGCATAATGGGACCAGCAAATACAGGTGTCCTTCACTGCAGGCGCTTAATGTTTAACCTCAGCCGTTTTGTACGGAAGGGAAAATGCAAAGTAATGGTTAACCAGCAGAAAGCTCTATTTCTTGAGGACCTAAAGAGGACACTTCGCTTTGATTCTTCGCACAATCCCATTCAGGGCTGCAGAAATCCCCACACGCTGAGCAGAGCACAAATGCTTTTCCTTGCACTCGTGTGCTCTGATGGGTGAGGCTGAGGCCACAAGAGGTCTGCCACAGGCTTCAGCATCCTGCACAGACTGTCCTTCACTTAATTTAGGCCATCTACAAACAAATGCTTAATTTAAGACAGGTGTACAAAGCTCTCTGCTCCTACATCTTCTTTAGGTCTCCCTGAGGCAGCAAGAGCAGAGTAAAAGTGCTTTCCCATCACATGATGCAGTGTGCAGTCCTGCTCCGTGCTGGAAGATGCTCTGCATATCTGTGTGTGTCTCCATTGTGGTGGCACCTGGATGCCACACTATCTCTAATAATTCCTGAAGTGCATTAGAAATTGGCTTTTACCCCATTTGACATTAAGGTTATATGATTTGCCCAAGGTCATCAAAAGCAAGGATGGAAATTCAGATTTCATCTTCTCTTCCATTGACTCCAAACCAGCCCAGTTCTTCCCAGTACACTTCTGGTCAAACACACAGAGGTGGTGGGAAAGCAGGCCTGGCTGGCATCATGCTCCATAACATTGCTCCTCCATCATTAAAGCTATGGGGGGTTTATCAGGTGGAGGCAGGGCCATGTGAGGTTCCCAGTCTCCAGGTGATGCCACTCACCTGCAGAACAAGTTGTGCAAGGAACTGATCTAGCTTAGATGATCCTTTCAGAGCATCAGAGACAGCAGAAAAAGAAAACAGAAAAAAAAAAGAAAAAAAAGCTGACTTTGCTGTTGTAGTGACAGCTACCCCAATGGTCATGGTCCCCCAGCATCAAATTGCATCCCTCTTCTTTCCCCACCTTTTCCTCCCCGTGCACAGTTTCACCTTCTGAGCTCTCAGCCCCAGCAGCTATGGTGATCCTCTTCATCTTGGCAACCGTTCCTGTCCTGGGAAATGTTAACACCAGGCACCAAGGGGTTAGCAAAGTCCTGTACTTCGACCAAATTAACCAGCTTCCAAGTCTGCAAATTCTGCTGCCTAGATACAGCTAATTCTCCCCAAACACTAACTCCCCTTGTCCCCCCAGCTCCTCCTCAGGAACAGCCAACTGCAAAGCACTACATAGCTATTATATTCATATGCATATATTATAAGCATTAGCTTGACAAGCTTGCCGGTGACAGCGTCAGTCATACTTCACTTCATCCTCCTCCTGTGGTCCAAAGCTGGATTCATCACCCACGGGACCATGTTGGGCTCACATGGCAGCTGAAGGGCCAAATGCCAGTTAATCTGGAAGATATCCTTTCCAGTACCAGCACCTGGCTGGCTTCCCCCAAGGTCTCCTCGGTTGTTCTGGCAGCTGGGACATGGACAATGTGCTTGGGGTTGGGTCAAGTTTTCCTCTTGGCTGCTTTGAGCTCTTTGATGCCATTTTGCTTGACTCACCCTTGATCACAGGGAACGGTCTCTATTACATTTTCAAACAACATGATACCCATAAGAAAGGCTTTGGGGTGGGTTTTATTTTAAGTGTGATCCACTCTTACATTTGCCTGATGCAGAAATGTAAGAATTGGTCCTAGAGCCAACCAAATCCTGGTGCTTAGCCCAGCAGTATATCAAATTTCTTTAGCATATCCAGAACGAAAACGCACAGCCCCTTTAACAGGGAGAGCCAACGTACAACATACCAAAGTAAGCACTCTGCTCTGTATTTTAACAGATTTCAGGAATTTGTGGGAATTCTCTCTAACGTTGGAGAGTAAAAGATCTGAAGAAATACTCTTGCAAAAAAAAAATATAAATGGGCACTTTGATAACTATAAAGTTGCTTTTTTGGACCAAGAGCCCACATTAGGAACCAAATAAAATATTTAAAGGCAAAAATCTTGCAAAGTTTCCTCCCGTGAAAGGGAAAATATGGTCTATGCTATACCAGACCTTCCTTTTGCAAAATTTATTTAGGAGTTGCCATGAACCAAACAGTATTCAATAAAGAGCTTGACAATCTTTGTTAAAGCTGCATTTATATACATTTCTAGGAAAGGTTGGTTTGATTTTTCTTTAAGTGTCAAGTTGCATTTCGGATCACGTATAAATATAATTTTGCTCTCACATCATGCTTTTGTATCTGGTGTAATTCCATTTACTGCAGCAGTGTTACCTTTCAGTTACCCTAATGGGAACAAGAGCAGAATCACGCCGATAAAAAAAGCTGCTTACAGAAAGAAACACAGAAAGAAAGTTCAACACAGAAATAAATATTTCCTCTGGCTTATTTAATATATTTGTTTGTCCAAATGGTAAAAGAGATATTTATTTCAAGAACTATTGTTTGATCAGCAAGAGTAAACACTGACATATCTTAAACCCCAAGAAACAGTTCTTACAATTCATCAAATGACACCTAACTAAGATTAAGTTTAGTTAGTCAACTAAAAGAAACAAAAAAAGGTTTCAGGTCATATAATTATACCCTTCTGTTTCTCAACTTTCTTAGAAATGTCTGTCTAAAAATAATTCCAACATCCAGATGCCTTGAACAATTAGCTTTTTTTTTAAAATATACAAAAACTCTTATTCCATCCTTAGCCATATTAAGGTCTTGGTGCTTGGCACACAGTAATAGTGCTTAGCACTACTATATACCGCTTTCCATCTGCAAAGCACTTTACAAACATCAGCTAATTAATCCTCACAACACCCCTGTGAGGTATGTAGGTAAGTATTGTCATCCAATTAGGTAAGCATTAAGCACCGTTATCCCACCAGATAAGTATTAAGGTCTCCCATTTTACTGCAGATCTTGAGGACAACAGGTTAAGTTACTTACCAAAGGTCATGGGGGAGCTGGCAGAATAAAACTTGGGATGCTCTGGTTTCTTGCTGGCTATTCAAGCATCCGGGCAGCATCCGGTGCTGCTCCCTCGACAAAGGCAGCCATCACCATCCACATGGAAATTAGGGACTTCTATAACCCTCCAAGACACAGAGCCATGAGTACAGCAGGGTGGAAAAGTTGCACCTGGGAAGCATGGCTTCCCCTCTTTGAGGTGGGCAAAGATGACATGGTCTAGAAAATTTCTCAGGAATTTTATTAAAAACAAAGGTCTTGGAACAGGGTGCTTTCCTGTGGGTGCACGTGGACATGCATGCAAACATAGTCAGGCCCTGCCAATCAAAAGCTCCTTCTTCCCCTCCTGATTTACCTTTCTTTTCCACTATCTTGTAAATATGGACTCCTATTGAAGTCTCACATCCAGTGCACAAATACATAAACCAACCGACCATGGTTTGCACCTTCTTTACATAAAAAAAAGCCCAATTTGAAGCCCTGGCTCAGAGGCTCCCAGGTTTAAAGGTAAGCTTGAATCCACAAACACACTTGAAGGGGCAAATCCATTTCAGAACATCTAGAAAACAGGACTAGTTGAGCACATTTTGCCTTTTAATCTAGTCTCAACAGATGTCAAGCTGGTGAAATAATATCATCCGTCCCCCAGAGACAATGTCAGTGTGCGCATCTGCTTTTAATTTCACTTTGCTGCTAGAGGAAAAGTGAAAGCTCCTACTGTAACTCCACTTGGAGCTGTGTTTGCAAGTTAAAAGAGTCTTCACTTGGAGTCCTATGGGTTTTGTGAAGTTATGGAATTCTAAACCAGTATAAAAGGCTCCCCCCCAAAAAAGCAAAACTCACCCCGAGTGAGTCTGTTACAAGCTGCAGTCCTAGGCAGGGCATATTGCAGGGTCTGCCCAAGGACCTGTCATGTACTGATACGTGATGGATGGTCATCAACTGTCCCTTGCTCAGCAATTCAGCCCTTGGCTAGTGGCAATGTCATCCTGCTGGAGCAGCCTGGGTGTGATAGCAGGTCTTCTTCTGAACGCGGGGGACTGGCACGGTGATGCTCCAGCTCTTGCTGGAGCTGGGGCAAATCCCAAGCATGAAAACTAAAGAGACCTTGACTAGATTTCAACTGAGTCAATTTATATTTTCAAGTGGAAGGCTTTTACCTTGGTTTTAGCTGAAGTAAACTACACAGTTTTCAGATCATTCAAAATTCATGGCAGTTTGAACCCATGGGACGTCAAACAAACACAAATGTTTTGCCAGGAATCCCTACAAATTGAAACAACCAAACCTTGTACAGTTCCAGCAGAAGTCTTACACCAGTTCTAAGGCAGGGAAAAAAACCCACAAAAACATCTCCAATGCAATACATATCCAGATCAAATGCACACAAAGAAGTAGCCAAAACATCTCATGTCTTGAAACTCAAAGAACCTCCAATCCACAAACCAAAAACAAATACAAAAATGGAAATAAGAGTCATGAAAAGGGAAGGTAGATTTAGATTCTGTTGTATTCGTTGGAGTGGATTTATTTTAATATCAGAAAAAAAAATAAAAAAACAATCTGAGAAAACTAACACAAAATGCAGGTAACAGACATATCACGTGTGTTACAGTCATGAGAAATTAAATAGGCAACCAAAACCATGACAAGAATGTGCTGAGTTATTGTATTCTTTCAAGCTTGGTCTGCCAGCATTTTTTCTTTTTTTCTATGTACTGGTCATCAGAGTCTGCCAAAAGATTTTTCATGAATTTCTACAATCCCATTTCCCCAAAACAGAGGAAATGATGTTTCTCCACAGCCACAAGACTCAGCTGTAGGTTTTACACCACGATTTGTAGCTGTAAACTAACAGGGTGACACGCCATCCCCCTGCCTAAATAATGAAGACCAAGAGAGCAGGGAAATTTCAGTGTGAGTTATGCAAAATGAAAGGATTAAAAAATAAAAAGAGCATTCACTCCGTGTTGTTCCTTTAAAACATTATCACACAGCTCCTTTTTTTCCTAACCTGACCTTTTTTTTCCCCCAACGGTTTGTCTATAACTTAATATAACTAATTCTTTTGAAATAATGTTCACAGTTAGTGTAATTGGTGTTATATAGTTCTAATGTACATTACAGAATATTCTGTCACTAGACACTAAATTGAAATTTTAAAGAAAATGATAGAAATAGCTGTAAGGGAAAAAGTACCCTTTTAAATCTAATTTGCTATGCACCGCAGTAGGGTAATGGATGCAATGAAAGTTCCTTTATTGAGTTCCCATGTCCAAAAGGTATTTAGGTAGCAAAGGATGTTAAGCAGACCCCCCGTGCTCCTCCTTTAAGTAAAGATAGCAGGAAATAAGGTATATAGGTTTGTGTCCTCCTGATTTTTATTTCCTCAGGAGTACAACTTATGCAAAGGGCACCTTAGGCTACTTGGAGGATCACAAAGGGTGCCCTCGACCCCCTCACTGTCTGCATGAATAGAAGCATCTAAAGGATGGCTGAAGCCATACAGCGAGTTAAATCCTTCAGGTGGGTCTTTTCAAATTCCAATAGTGAGGAGTTACTGGAGAATTGGTAAGGATTTCACTAGGCCCCAGCAGGTTTGAGATCAAAAGCCCTGGTTAAATAAAAGCCTGTTGGGAAATCTTAAAACCTCTTTGTAATGTAACTTAAAAAAGTTAACACAAAGAGCCCTTAGACTGAAGCCTGTAACAGCATGAACAAAGAGTATATCAAAACTGATTCCATTAAGGGAAGGCAGACAAATAAATTCATTTAATTTAAAGAGAAATCAGATATATTACTCTGCTAAAAACTAAAAATCATACCAGGAAAAAACCCCACACCAAACCAGTTTTTACAATACACAACGCACACAGAGCTGTGAATAATAGAAATATATATATATATATATAAAATCTATTTATAAATATCTCTCAGAACAGAGAACAGAACATTATATACACACATATATGTTTAAGTATCAATTTATCCAATATGTGCATGTGTGTATAATTCTAGTATATACATATTTTTATCATTTATGAGGCCTCATGCTGGGCTTTCAAATCTGCAGTTAGATATATCTCTATACGTATCCAGAAAAACACAGCTGAAAGAGCCCCTACATTCAAACTGACACAAGACATTTTTCAACCCAATTAATTAAAAAAGATGGGTGCTCATCAGTCAGCTGGCACAGGTTTTTTTTTTTCCTCCATCATATTGCCAAAGTGTCACGGTGTTAGTTGTGCAGCATGTTTAAAACAGAAAATCTGGGACTAGGATTTAGATATCATTTACAAGCTGACCTCTTTCTGAGCAGCTCTTATACTTTTAACTCATTGGGGGTCCTGCACCAAAGGTGGGGGAGTAGGAAGGGAGAGACAGGGATTTAAGTAGAATCATTTAGGTTGGAAAAGACCTTTAAGATCATCCTCTCAGTGCTGTGCTTGAAGGTCTCGTGTTGGACATCACTGGCACATGCACCAGGGGGTTGTGCACCATTAGCATGAAGCAAGCTGTCTCATGTGCATCCTACATGCATGGGATAGATGTGTCACTACAGCTCAGAGCTTGGGCTGGGGGGACCATGAGTGGGGGTCCCTCACTTCACAATGGGGTCAGGTCACTCGGGTGCAGGATGCTCTGGCACCCTTGGGATGCCCTGTCTTGCCCCACAGCTTACTTTCCCCACACTGTAATCATTAATAATTTTGCTCCCTCCATCCTCCAAGAAAGGAAAGGGGGAGGACGATTTTTTTCTACATTTGTGAGGATTTTCACTATTATCATGATGGGGGAGATGTGGATATCTCATTAGCTAGAAAGCATATTTTACTGTTTAAGAAATGAAATTCCTCTCACAGATTTCACAGGCTGTGCAGCTAGAAGAGGGAGTTGTATGTGTTGTACAAACGAGGGTGAACGCCTGCAAAAATCACTGTTAATGTTTTTACAGGATTTTTTTTTCAACTTTTCTCCTTTTAATTAAAATCTGACATTTTAGTTCAACAATGCTAACCCTGAGCTCATTACATTCACGTATAGTGGGAGAATGGTATCCACTCTCATTCCCTAAACCCCTCTTCATGTTACCAGCCCTGAAACGCTGCCCCTACAGCAGGCACAGAGCTCTCTCTCCCTGTACTGTTTAAGAACAGTGCTCCTGAAGATAAGAAATCAGCAACGTATCTCACATATGGTGTCTTTCATCCCTGTGAGCACCGATAGTTTCACAACCTACACCGATGCCATTAATTTTACTTTTTTCTTTAGACCCCTAAAATGCACAGCAATGGTTATGTGGTTAGGTATGGTTATCATTTTAGCAATGCCATTTCTGGTTATCTTGGGTGGAACCCACCAAATGAGTGCAGGGACCACTATTTCTCAATGGACCATTACTCTGTGCACAAAATCACTGTGGTGTCTGCTGACGAACTGCCCTTTGCAATAGCAACCCCAGAAAATGGGCAAAATGAAGAATGTCAGATGAGGTGGAACCATGGGGGAGAGCCAGGCAAAAGGTATGGATATTTAGGGGACCTGAGTCTCAGTGCCATGACTGACATCCTTGCCCTAACAACAAGTATCTAATAATCACAGGAGATAAATGTCACTTTTGGCTCCTTGTTTGAGAGAAAATATCTCCAAAAGCAACACAACTAATAATATCAAAGTTTGACTGGGAATTTTTAGACTGGTAGAGGATGAGATTTTCTGGTTCAAGCAGGAATTAATTGAGGGAAGTCATATGGCTTGCGTTATACATGTGACACCAGATGATCCAAATAGTCCTTTCATGGCCTTATAATCTACAAATAACCTTGTGGAGGTACTGCTCCCCTGTGGATTAGCTGCAAACCAATGCTTCTCTTGCTTGGATGAGTTTTCTGATCTAAATACCTTCCAGACCTGTGTGGCCTACAGGATTTGACTGGATCACGGTCTCAGACAGAGCCCTTACCAATTAATGCCAGACATGAGATAAACCAGGGTAGGACATGCTCCACTTCAGGTGCTGTGTGATTCTGGAGTATCATTAACAGCTGTGTAACGAGCCAGGTCTGAAGAAAAACTACTTTCCTATAAGGACACTTAGAAATATTATTTTATGCTTGCTATCTTTACACTGTCTTGCAGCATAAAAGACCCAGACTACACCATGGAGCTCTTTGGTTTTGAATTAATTCATTTGCAAGAGCAGGGTATAATTATGGCCGTTCTCTAGTCCATAAAAATCACAAGATTCCAGAATTACATGGGTAACAGGACCACCTACTCCCATATGGAAAATGGAACACATAGGGTCTTGTCTATCTTGCTTGGATTACAAGGCAGAGGAAATACCTGGCTGAGTGGTACTCAGGAATGATCAGGTGGATGATATTACAGGAGCGAGCCAGGTCTTAATTTATTTGCTTTATAGGGATGCCTCTGAGTTCAGGTTGTTGGAGTTACATAAATGCTAAGCTTCCTCCAGACTGCCACCACAGCCCTGATCACTCTGAATCCTTTGTTGTGATCCATCAATGCAGTTTGCAGAAAGTCAGGCAATCTGTGTGAGGGAAACCCCTCCAAACTACAGGTGAGCTCAAACTCAGGCACCACCTCAAAGTCAACTAGAAATATTTCTTAAATGCAGATATCCTTGTTTCTATCCCTGTCTCTAACCATGCTTTGTTTTAACCCATAGGATAATTTGCAATGTAGAAGCAAATGTGTCTTTTATTAAGTCAACAACCACTTCCTTTAGTATCTACAGAAATTTCTTCTGAGGTTTCCCTTTCAAGTACCGATGATATTTAAATCTGGAGGCTGAGACAGTAGCAAAAGGTGGAAAAACTTACATTGATTAATCAGCTGCTGAAATTTGGCTTTTCAGCATGACACCTCTATTCTCTGAATGTGTGGCCTGCTGCAATGTGATCAATTTGTCTGTGCAGGCTCCAAAACCCCAGAGCCAACGCAAAAAGGCAATCTTCTGCCCTCTTGGACCACAATAAGCAGTATTACCAAAATCACTGCTCCTGTACAAGTGCAGCACGACCCCGTATTTGTACACAGCAGAGTACAACTCCATTAAAAATCATGTGCTGTGTTAGGGACTTCAAGCTTTTACAAGGCAAGCCAGCATCAGAGCAGCATATGTCTGAAACTGATAGTAAAACGAGTAATGCCTTAAACCCCACCTCTACACTGTTATTTACATACCTATCTTTCATCTGACATAGGCTTCCCCTCCAGCACCTTGAATATATCAGTCCTAAGGAAGAGACTTTAAGTTCAAAGAGTGCCATCCCCAAATCAAAGTAGGGGGTTATCAAGTGAGGTGCACCAAGCAGTAAGACAAAACATATGCATTTTTAATAGGTAGCCTCTCCTCCCCTTGAGGAAGCCAAGAAAAGAGAGGCTGTGAAGCTTCAGCAGAAAACAAGTTCAGTGGGTTTATACTCAGGCTGCTATTCGCAAAAACAAAATTCACAACTCTCACACATCTTTGCTAGATGTTTTCCAAGCACCCTTCAAAGAACACTGGCCCCAGCCTTGGCAGTCCTATTGACCAGGTGAACCCCTCTCTGTGCAGCATTGAAAAAGAAGAAAACAAAAAAAAAAAGAAAAAACAAAATAAAAAGGCCATGAAAGAGAAACAAAAATCTCAACAGGTCTGCGTGGAATTTCAGCAGCACTTTATTTATTAATGTATATGTAGCTACCATTGTATTCCAGCTCCCAGAGACAGATCTGCAAGGAATAGGCCACATGCTGATTGACAGCAGCCATAATTCCATACAATGAGACTGTATTAAATTGTTTGATGTGATATGATACTCATCACTTGTAACTGATCAAACATACTGCTGCATCAAACAGTATTACAATGCAATCAGGCTGGATATGGTTCCTGCCAAGGCTGTTCATCACATTGCACACTCCTGCATTAAACATATCTATTAATAGCATTGACAAACTACTCCTATCCAAATTTTTCCAAAGAATTGTACAACGAGAAATGTGCAAAGAAACCCATACATAATGTTTTGCAGTTTGAGGCAGCATTTCTGTTGACTGAATGCTTCAACATGAAAAGCTTTGCTGATTTGGGGATTTTTGTAGGATAATACCAAAACTTGCAAACCTGTGCCCTAAAACACAGATGTGACATATTCCTTTTTTTTTATTGCTTGGATTTTTTTTCCCCTAAATGCCAACAAATTGGAAGATTGAATATTTTTTGACTAAGATTTTACTTTTGCTGTGGTCCCCCCCAGGAGAGCTGCTCTAGCCTGCTGTCTTGCAGGAGGGAGCTGTGTTTGCTAACACTGACCCTTTTAGAGGAGGGAGACATAAATAAAAGAAACAAATTCCTTGTCACCGCTCTTCCCACTGCAGACATTGAGGGTGATACGCTGCAGCCCATGGGGGACGGGACTCACTGCGACACTACAACTGTAGGGGCTCTCTCAGATGCAGATTCTTAAATGAGCCTGGGTCTCTAGAGGGCAGAGGTCAGCTGTCCTCAAATCTGTGTGAATGCTAGATTAAGTTTATTAATCTCCCTGCTTTCACTTAAAAACCAAATTATAGGATGGTTAAATGTTAATGCCTGGGAGCTCGTGAGGTGATGAATGCCCTCAGCTACCACTGCTAGAGGGAACACAAGGTGTTCACACCCCAAAAGGGTATTAGAAGTTAGTGTGCTGCACTGAGGAATATGTTTTCCCTGTGAATTACTGCATGTCTTACGCCTGGGGTGCATTTTGTTTGCTGTTCTGACAGCAGCAATGCAGCCACCCTCAGACAGGAGTGCAAGATGTGCAGTTGCTGGATGGAAAGCCGTTGGCTCCAATTCAGGCACTGGTGACTGCCCACCTTGATGTCCAAGGGGTACAGCAGATATGCCCACTACATGCCAGGGGCATAACCTTAACCACAGCTCTTTATATAGAATTTATACCTGTGCTTGGATGAAATTCAAAATACCCCTCTCTCTGCACCGTGTCTCCAGCGCCCAGGAGCTGCATGAAGCCAAGCATGCAATGAACATGGTATTTAGCAACCTTCGGAACTGCTTCTATCAGTGTATCTCATAAAACTACTCCAGCGTGTAAAAATGAAGTGATAAATGAGTATGAGGGTTCCATATAATTCCTCGTGGACAGGTATGCACATCATAATTGGACAATCTGCCCCCTTGATTGCTATCTCAGCTTGGGAGATGAAGGATCACATGGCCATGGAAAATACGAAGTAATATGCAGGAATGCATGCCTGACTAACTGAAGCTGGTGCAGAACACCAGGGTTTTTTTGAGTTGGGGAATGTATATATTTCACACGTATGAATTTTTGCAAACTGCAGTGACAGAAGGTGTCTTTTGTCCTGCTCTTCTCTCCCGTAGCGCCGGTGCGAGCAGGCTAAACATATCGCACGGCAGCAAATTATCTCTGTTGATAGAACCCACTCCACAAAGGTTATTTAAGAAAGTGTGTAAGGCATTTCCTTCTTCTAATTAAAAAAAAAAAAAAAAAAATCCTTCAAGACAGTAAGCCATCTCAGAATGGTACCTTAAAGATTGACTCACGATGGAAAACATACAGGAAAGGGCTTTCACACTCCGATGGCCAGTTTTTAGCAGGAACAGCTCGGTGCAGTATGCAGAGCTAAAGAAGCTGTAACTTTCTATCTGGGTGTAGCTAAGTAATTCAAGATGCTGCAAGTTCAATGTAACAGTAGAAAGGAAGAAGTTTGAAAACAAAGTCCCAGGCATTTCAGCGCAGCGTATACTGTGCTAAATTGTGGTATTACAGAAACTGCTGAGAGTTTGGCCACAAAACGTTGCATACTGCACCAGCATTCTGCCAGGGCTGGGTTCCAGCAAGCCCAGACATTTTTCCCTTCACCTGTGCTTTTTTTTTTTTGTTTCCCCTGTTTGTTAACACAAACCAAAAAACTCCCACTGTATGGGAGAATTACAGCCCTTGTCCTGACTGTACCTCTCCGTTTATTAAATGAGCGCAACCGAAAAGTCACCGCACACCAGGCAAAGATAACTGCAAATCTGTTCTTACCCTCCCCGTACCACCTGAGTGCCGCTATTATTCCTCCTCCTTGGGGAAAGGACCCCATATGTGAGTTTCAGAAACCACCTCGGTAACTCCAAGCATCATTATCAATAGTAGGATGAACTGCAGCTGGGATGCACTGAGAAGGCACGGTAATACTCGCCCTAATCTCTGCATTCATCTCACTGGCCCTCACTAGGAAGTTTAAGTACATTTACTGGGGATTCTTCAGCCCTTGAAAGGTAGGAAGACATCTATGAGGCTTGACGTACCAGCTAATTAACTTGGGTCTGGAAAAAAAGAATCTTCTTATCTACTTAACTTCAAGACACTCTCTTTGTTTTTAAGCCTGCAGACTACCTTCTCTTTAAAATGCACATTACGTACAACTCAGTAGTATGGAATGTATTATTTTTAACGAGGACCTACTTTAACTTGGACCTAAAATTGCTAACATTTGACAGAGGGGTTTTTTAAAGCATTTGCAGAATCAGCTGAAGGATAGCCTGTTTTGCAAGACAATAATCATCATGCTTTTTCCTTCTGTCCTTAAAATCCAGGATGTAAGAATCACTTGAAAATGAACCCCCCATTGCATACACACCCCCAAAACCTATAAGGACTTAAAGAAATCTTCCTGTTTTTTTTTTCTTGGTGTCTAGAAGCGGGGAATATTGAGGCTGGGAGAAGGTGATTGAATCAGTGCCTGCAGTAGTTGGAGCACGTGAATATTCCACGCAGTTCTTCCGACAGGAACACAGACGTGAGCAGCCCCTGTAAGAATTAAACTGCACTAAAATTTCCTGCAAAATTCCACAGAGCAATTTGAAATCCTCACCATATTCCTAACAGATACAACAGTGGCATGATTGACCAAGCTTTTTTTTTTTTTCCCCTCCTTCTTCTTCTTTTTTAAAGTACACATATGATGATGCATCATAGTTATAAACAGATGGTATTTGGCCTCCTTCCTATTCTCAACATTTGGAATTCCTAAACTATGTGAATTAAACAATAATATTTTATAAACATACAAGGGATTTTGCTCACTGCTTTGTTAACATAGAAATTATACAATGCTGACATTTATTTAAATTTGAAAAAGTAAACAAGAGTGTGTATTGAATTAAAGCAAACTAAAATCAACAGAAAGAAATATGTTCTGGGCGCACACTACCTACGACGGCAGGCCTTTTTTCGGGGAGACATTATGGGATGGAACACAAATTGTAGCTTAGACAGTCTGATCCTTTGTGCTCCAAAGGCTCATTTAACACCTCGCTGTAAACAAGGGGTATTTATACCACAATTGGCCGGCTGACCATCAGTTGTTCATTTACGACGTAACCTGCTATTATGGAGTTAAAAGAAGTTCCTTTCTGTTGGCTTTTCGAAGAGGGAAAGTGTGTTTGCAATTTTAGTACCAACTGGATTCAGTCTAACACTTGTACTTAGTATGAGAAACATTTTCATAATACCAAAATTTGGGAGAATAGGAGTATTCCTGCCAGGAAGGGAAGAAGAAAGTATTGGTTCTTAAAAGAAGAATTCTGTTTGCTTGGTTTCCTCTTTCCTTTCCCTTTTAACCCCTTTTTCGTCGCCTCTCCTAGCTGTGCAAAAGCAAGCAGCACTTAGGTTTTAATCACTATTCCCAGGTCTGCAAAGAGAGTTCTGTGATGAATAAATAATGAATCAGAGATTTTAATCAGTGTTATGATTTTTGAAAAGCCTAATTATCATTGTTTACAGACATGCCTTTCCAACGTATTTCCTTGTTTTGCCTGCAAAGCTCGAAGGGTTAAGCCCCCAGCACTGCATCCCTCCCATCCCTCCTCAGCGCTTCGCTCCTCCGATGTGTTTTCGTTCGGGGTTTGGGGGTATTTTTTGTTTATTTGGGGCTGGGGTGGGGAGGGGGGGGGTGTTGGTGTTTTTTAATATTTTTTTTATTTTTGTTTTTTAAATTTTGAGCGCCAACACCCAACTATAGGAGAGCAGGAGCCGGGCAGCTGCAAAGGGCTGGGGGAAAAGATGCTTACCCTGGGCAGCCGCTCCGCACCCGCGGAAAAACCCCCGCGAGGGGTGCGTGCACGTCTTTCTCTTTGCCCCATGTATATATATAAATGTTAGAAAATATCTTCTTTTCAAATTCCCATCATATTTTTTATTATCAATAATAAAAGTGGAGGGCAGCACACCCCAGCCCCCCATCCCGAAGGCGGCTGGGGCGGGGAGCAGCCTGCTGTCCCGCGGAGCCAGGCGGATGTGACCGCGGAAGGAGCTGGGCTCTGGGATGCGCGGAGAGGTGCGGGGACCACAGCGGGACCGTCCCCGCAGCGATCGCCCCCGGCTGCCGAGCATCCGCTGCGCCCTCCTCCCCTTTAGCATTAGTATTTATTATTATTATTATTGCTTTAGTTGCTATTGGCCTCGTTTAACCCCGGTTCCCATCTCTGTCCCCCACCTCCATCCTTTCGGCCTCGCCGGGATGGGAAAAGCCTTTTCCACGGGTGGGATATTCCGTGCCAACATCCCACTTCCCCCATCCCTCACCGCTGCCGCCGCTCCCCGGGTCCTGTGGCCGCATCCCTGCGCTCCCGCATCCCTGCCCTCCCGCATCCCTGCGCATCCCCATCCCTGCGCTCCCGCATCCCTGCGCTTCCGCATCCCTGCGCATCCCCATCCCTGCGCTCCCGCATCCCTGCGCTCCCGCATCCCTGCGCGTCCCCATCCCGCTGCCTCCTCCCCGTTCAGCGCTCGCTGCTGCTGCTGCTCCTTCCACGGAAGGTGGGTGCTAAGTTGCAACGCACTTATCTCACACTCGATTATCAGTTTCCACCAACAGCTGTGTATATTCGCTAAGAATGTAAAGAAATATCAGAAGATAACGGCGGCATTGCTATTTGTTACCCTGTAATTAAAGTTCTGACAGCGTTTCTATTATAAAACCTTATTTGCAAGGGTTCATAACTCAAGAGGCAAAATTTTCCTTCAAGATGAAGTCCCGTTTACCAGGCTGAACCACTTATGAAGTATTTCAGTTAAATAAGGTTAGCTTATTAGAGTGTAAAATTCTCACAGACTTTCATTAAGGTGCTTATTTATATCTGTAAATAAAGAATTGCAAAGTCCACCAAATCAAGGATATATAAGAAGGAAAATTTTATTTTTTTTTTTGCAAAATCAAGGATTCATGGAAAGGTTTTAATAGAATTCTCTAGGAAATTATTCCCATGAAAACAATTTGTTTGAAAGAAAATGCCCTCCAGTCTTTTCCACACAAACTAGTCTTGGGCTAGTACATGAGAACCAAACTTAAAAGTGACTATGAGCAGAAATGAGACTGACTAATTCTTTTCAACTGTCCTAACTGGAATAAAAAATGAGTAAACAGCTTGGATGGGGAAAGGTGAATTTAATTTTCAAGGCCCTTTAACTTTTAATAATCTGAGGAACAATATGGGAGGTACATTCTCCCCTCCCAGTTATCCTGATATAAATTCATTCAAGATTTGTACTGGTGTAATAGAGAAGCAGAATTTGCTCCATGATTTCTAATGAACTGCTGGCTCGCTCTTTAAAAATGCAATTAGAAAAATCTAGCCTCCTAATTCAGAACAGCTTTGAGCTAAGTCAGAGGTCTCGATGCTGCAAAGAGGGATGGAAGCTGGTCTGTACCATGGTCTGCAGCACGACCAGAGCAGGGCTGGGAATGTTGGAAATGGTCTGCTACGAAATTCCCTTGTTATTTTAGGATTTTCTTTTCTATTATAAGGGAAAAGACAATTCTCATGTGGAATAAACCTGTGCTTCCTGTGATCTCAAATACTAAGACAAGAGGATTGTAGGATTAGGTGCCTGGGCTGTTATTGATGCAGAAGGCGAGGAGCTGTTTGGTCGCAGGTTGAGGCTGGCAGGAGCTGGGAAAACCCGTTCAGCTTTAACTCCACACCCAAATCTGTATCACAGTGCTCGCGCTTGCCGTGTCAGTGCAGGTGAAACATCAATAAATACCAATGCAGTTATGGGCTAATTCTGTCATTTTACTCATCAGATTAGGTCTCTGCATTGTCTGTTTACTCATGTGTGCAGGAACACCGGGACCCAGATCCCAGTTGGTCTCTCTGACCTTCTGAAGTGAAGGCTTCTAACCAAGCAGCACGGAGCTGCTGCCTCGTTTGATCTTCAGCAACGGCGAGGCCAAACTCCTCAGGGTGGTTCAGTCTACGGTGGGCTGGGGGGGAATGCCACCTCGGGGGAGTCCTACCTCCCCCTCTTCATTGAGGACCTCATAAGGTGGCCCCGACACGAGGCCAACCTGAAGGTCCTAGGAGATGCAGTAAGGACATTTCCATCCCTGCTCTAGAGCAGCTGTATGTCTTTGCTAAGAATGTAAAGAAATACCAGAAGATAATGCAGCATTGCTATTTATTACCCTGCAATTAAAGTTCTCACAGTGTTTCTATTATAAAATCTTATTTGCAAGGGTTTGTAACAGAGGGAAAATTTTCCATCAAGATGAAGCCTCACTTACCAGACTGAGTTGGATCAGTGGGTGCCAAGGACACCTTGGCACCACCTCGCCAAGGAGCTGGGCGAGACCTCCTCTGGTCATGGGCCTGACCAGGGTGTGTGCTGAGGACAGCAGGAGCCTTCAACTCAAACCCACAGAGCTTTGGTGTATCGAGTCTGTTCACCACAAGCCCATGTGCAATGTTACAGCATCGCCTCTTTCCCTTTTATTGCTTTGGAGAATGATTCACTGTGAAATATGAACTGCTTTGATTGTACCATGCCTCAGTTTCCCCATCATTAAAGACAAAACATTTCTAATTTGCTCTTGGTGCAAGGTGTGATAACATTAGTGAACATCTATGATACACTGCAGTACAAAGTGCAAGGTTACCTGGCTCCACCAAGTTTGACTACCACACCTACACAACGCTGTCTTGAGAAGACCAATTCTACTCAACCACATTAAACATGTAGACCCAAGCTGGGCTTTAGCTGAGCAGAAATGAGGAGGAACCAGCATACAGGACAGACGGTTGCTGCAAAATTACAACTCTGCAGTGCTAGGAAAATATCTGAACACTTAATGTTGGATCTCCCTTGGGTTTTTTGATTGCTTAATGGAGTAATTTTAAAGAGAGGTACTGCAAGCTCTCTCTCGCACTGGAAAAACATGGTTTAGCATCTTGATGGTGTCACAAGACACAAAGGCACATAGGTGGTGAGGGACCAACCCCTGCCTTTCACCTGCTGTGGATGGTGCTCGGGCAAAGAAAAGATGCTTACGTCTGCTGCGGGGTGACAGCCTGCTGGGACAGGGATAGGAGCTACCCTGAACCCACAGCTGTCCCCAAAGAGAGGTCTTACCGGGCTTCACATCACAACGCCTTACCCAGAGTCCTCTTCTTGCTTCTTCTCGGAGCAGAGTTGGAAATCTTGGAATTGTCATAACGTTTTATTATCACTTGCAAAACAGATTCTACTTCATCAGATAAAGACACAATTGCATTCATTGACTCTGACACAAGGATATGCATAGTGATAAACATACAGATAGATGTACACACTTATACATGAATGAGATATGCTAATTAAAATTTGCAGTGGGCACTTTATTAAAAATTTATTGTACAATCTACATCTTCAAAACATTTTACATCAACAAATATAGCAGCTTGACTGCTGGAATCGTAAGTGATTTATCTTTAAAAGACTGCATTTGTAACTGGATGCAAAGATTCTTGATGAACTGCCGTTACATTTAAACTACTGGTTTTTATTGGAAGTATTTTGACTGTTATCTGTTTGTTCTCCATCCTTGAGAGGAATAAAACAAGTGTCTCAGCTTTCATTTTATCGGATAGATGGCACCATGTAGCATATTTCCCATGCTAGTTTGAATTACAGCTGTTTATCTTTCAGCTTTCTTTAAGATTAATTAAATGCAAATGTAACTCCGTGAATCATGGGATTACCTGCCAGACCCCTTATTAATACCTTCACTTAAAAACCCCCGTGCCAGAGAGTCATTAATTTGCAAAAATAATAAAAAAAAAAAAAAAGAGAAGTGCTAAAGCAGCCCTTTGCCTCCAAACAACCCGGGGATGGCTGCCCAATTAGTCCGGCAGCGTTCGGATCCTCCTTTCAGGCCCTGTGGCCCTTTGAGGACACAATAAGGCTCCAATGATAACCTGGCAACCTAGGTAGAAACTCAGCCAAGTGTGAGCGTTTGAAGCTGCAGCTTGGCTGCCATCGTGTCGGCGAAAAGAAAGAATTCAGGCACCATGTCATCCAGTACAAAGGATAAAAACAGATTCAACCGGAAATTCAATGTGGCACCACATATGGGATACATGAGTGCGGTTATACAACAGGCCACATATTTTTTTTGAACAGTCTCCTGCATGTGATGCCGAGGACATGTGTAACCATCATAACGTCTCTAAGAATCTGTATTTAATTTGAGCTGGGGTGGTGGCAGGGATTGGAGATCTGAAGCCGCCACAGGTTTGTGGCAGATGGCTCTGTGTCAGCTATGACAAGCAGCCAGGCTCGGCTTCCTCTGCAGATTTTCTTTTCTCTCTGATCAGGTAAATATGGGCACACTCTGGAAACTTCCACAATTCTGCCTGAGGCTGCAAGTTTGTGACTTAGCCCCATCTGTCACAAATCTTCCCTCGGTTCTGCTGCGAGCAGGGACCTGAATTTACCGCCGAGCGCTGCCCAAGAGAACCCAGCCGTCTCGCCCTGCGAGGAAGCACAAGAGAAGGGTGCACGGAGCGGCGTGAGATGCCGGCAGACAGAGGGACGTCTCTCGCGCGGCTCTGTGCCGAAAGGCTCTGCAACGCCCAGCATTTCAGGAGGGGTGGAAGACACTCGACTGGAGAACACTTACACGGCGTTGTTTGGAAATGGGGGGAATTCAGGTTTTTTTTTGGTGTTTTTTTTAAAGACAGGTAAGGTGGTGGGCAGCCCCAGGTTATGTGCACCATCAAACATCCGTCTGCTTTACTGGTGTGGTCCCAGCAGACATGCCAAGGACTGAATACAGCGGGGACCGACCTGTCCCTCTCACCCTCAGACACGGCAGAATCGGGAACTGGCAGGAGCAGTGCCCTAATTCTCCTGCTTGACCATCATCAGTCTGGCTTCTGGGCTTTATTTTAGAATAACCTTGGAGAGAATAAATTCAACTCCTTTTTCTGACATGATAACTCTGCAAAGATCTGTGCATTCATTTTTTTCAAGGAATATAACATGATTCAGTCAACAGTCCCTAAATATGCAGAGATAAAATCAAGAGAAGCAAAGTTTTCACATAAAGCAAGATTTCCCCATGAAGAACAGGCAGGATAATAACATGTCAGTAGCAGTACAATATTCTTTATGATATAATCAACTTTTTTGTTTCTTGTGTCCTGAGAGCAGAACTGAAGTAGTTAGTATCTACTCTGCCATCATTAGACTTCAGAGTTAACCTTTAGAATTTAATAAAGACTGTTCATCCACTCAGACCTGTTGTTTCAGGACAGTTGCAGCTCAAGCAGACAGTACTGATTTGGTACACATTTTATGCACTTCTTAAAAAATTACCCTAGCAAAATTAAGAATTAGAGACTATTATTCAACCCAAAAACTGAATTTTGGCAGGCAAGACAGCAGAGTCATTTGCAGAGCCAATTTGCTAGCTTTACTCTGTGACCCAGCTCCTTCCCTCTGTACGTGAGTATTGGGGAAGAACCAAGGTGGAAAGAAGTTTGTAGTAATTACTTTTGGAACTCAGCTTTCAAACTCCAAACACCTTTGGAAACCACCACCAAAAGACAGCGTTGGGTTTACCAGAACTGGGTGCACTGTGAGACCTGAGTCAGAGCTATATAATACTCCTCAGTAGAGTATTTCCCTGAACCAACTGATCTGTTCTGCAGTTTCTTATATTAGTGTTTTAAATATAATTTCATTCTTTCTGTCTTTAAACCAAAGAACATCAAATGTTGGATGTGAGTCTACACAAGACATGCTGGTGGGCACCTTGCATAGGATGGTTCAGAACACACTGACCAACTATAACAGTGGGAAAACAGTTTCAGGCTTGCTTTCTCAAGGTAATTTGAATAAACTTTACTGAAAAATTAAGTTTTCATGCTTTTGGTGACTTTTCTTTCAAAGCCAATCCTACTTCTGTTGACCTGTTTCTCCACCTAGCGTCTTGCAGTGGCTGTGGTTCACCTGCATGTTTTCATTTACTCTCTAAAATTAAATTGGAAGATACCTAAAATTGTTATAATAAAAAGTTCAAAGCCCTGGTGTTTATGTTGAAAGATGCACATATAAACGCTTCCTTAATTAATGCTTTCTTCCTGCTCTATAAGTAAGTGCAGCCAACTGCTATGAGCTACAGAGCAACATTTCTGGAGAGGTGAAATCACCTCAGTATGTACCTCAAGAGAGGCAAGAGCAAGGCAAGCCCTGGGAGAAGTTCAGGTGCAGGCCACATACCTATATATATGTATGTATACTTACTTATATGTCTACTTAGACATATATTATGTCTACATATGTACAGCTGGATCCCAGAATGACCCAGCAGGCAACTTCAACAGCCTACCCACTAGCTCATTTCTTCCGCAGTGAGGATCCACCTTAGCTAGAAGACCTCATTCTACCACAGCTGCTTTCAGACCCAGATGCTGCTTGAAGACCTAAGGTTGACCCAAAATGCTTAAATTGTGTCCCACAGTCAGGCAGATCTTCTCAGCTGTGAAAACCTCCTCAGCTAGCTGGATTTCACCTACATCAGCCATACATACTGAAATGAAAAATGTCAAGACCTGCACCTAATGCTAACCAGGTAGAAGCATGAACTCAATACAATGCCTTCCTTTTCCTCTGCAAACGTGCTCTGCTGTTGAATGGAAAGCCAGCAGGATAGATGGAAATATTTGTTCTATTTGCATACCCTATAAAACTCTAAATTGACTTTCTCAGCTCGGGACAAAAGATCTGGAGAATACTGTAAGCAAACATCTGCTCAATATACATTCATGATTACAAAGTAAACAGTATGGTTGGCTCCAAAAGGAACAGGTTGGAAATTATCAGAGTACAACACATCACATAACTGATGGCATGGCCTAGAATACTCTGTAAAGCAATGATCACACCAGCAAAAAAACGGCTCTCAAGCATCAAAATGGCTTGAATGACATGAGATTAGAATACAAACATGGAATAACATTCACAAGGAGAGACTGAAAAGACCAGGACACTGTGTTTGTTTATAAAATAATGAATGGTACAGAAAAGATGGATGGGGAGATTCTGCTTCTGAGAGACCAACTGCAGAACAAGAAGACACTCAACGCAACTGAAGGTGGGGAAACCTTGAGCCAATGGAAGGAAATGCTTTTAACACCATCTGTAAACATACAATGAACCTCTTTGCTATGGGAAGATGTGAGACAAGAACAGGAGTTTCCAAGGCCCTAAATGTCAAATGGAGAGCTATTATGTACAGCCTGGCAATACTTAATATTAGAAGGTTATGAAAGATGATAAAATCTCCAAGGTCAGGATTAGGACCAATCTCCCAAATATCTGATGCTCACTGCTATCAAAACCTCTGTATTAAACACATGGCATGCTGATCCAAGGTGGCAGTTAGCATCCTTATGGAAAAACTAATTTCTTGTGGAGTTTTACTCCTTATGGGTAAAGATAAGGGCAGAGGCATTGTCCTCTGCTCTTCCATGGCCTGTACAAGACCTATGAATAGTTAGTGCTCCCTGCAGCAGGACTGAGTGGCTGATGGGACATCTGGCACGAGGCTCCCCTGCATCCTCACATCTTCAGAGCCCTGTACCCTTGGGCTGAGAATGCCTCCTGCTGCCTCCCTAGCTGTGCCTAAATATTAAAGCTGGACCAGGAGCAGTTTTCCCTTCAACATGTTTTTACTGAAATACCAAAGATACTGCTTCATCTTCCATCAGAGCAAAAAGAAAAGGAAAAAAGAAAGAAGAAAAAAAAAAGTAAGTTTTGTTAGAACTGCCCTCTAGAGTCAAATCCTGAGACTGGAAACAATTCAGATGTCTATGGTCTAACTGGGAACTTAATTTGATTTTACAGCAGTTTAATCCCTTTGAATTCAGCAGACTTCCTTCTACAGTGGTGTAAGAAAGAAAAAAATCACGCCATGTGTCTTTTCATAGGCAGGTGAGCTTCTGTAGTGTGATGGAAATGAGAAGATGAATGTCAGAAAGTGGGCCAAATTCTTTTCTCCGTTAAACAAGCATGAGTGAGAGTAGGATTTTTCTGTAGGAACTGAAGCTGACAGCATGTCAACCGGCACTCATTCAGCTGGGAGGGCTGGGAGAGATTATTTAAAGTTGTCAGCTCCTTCCATGCCTGGTTTTGGCAACTCTTCTTGTCCCTTTCCACTGTATACTCTTTATACATGCTGTTTTAAATTAAGAAACTGAAGTGAGGGAACTGAAAGGTAAACTTCAAGAAAATAATGCAGAAACAAATGCTTTGCCCTATTTTTTTTTTTTTTTTTAAATTTTAAATCTACTAGTAGGGAGCTTGCAAACACTGACAGGTCCTATGGTGTATGCCCTGCTGTTGTTACTTGCTTCATTCTGGCACTTACTTTGGCAACCACAAACACCCAGACCCAGAGAGCAACGTTTGATTCCATAAAACTGGAACAGAGCAAATAATTGATAACAAATGAGGTTTGCATTCCGCTCATCTCAATCTTCTGCTAATAACTGGTAGAAGGCAATAGTGAAATGCAAATGAGCCAGCCCTGGGTGCTGTGAGAATACACAGGGTAGATAATACATCATTTGGAAAGGTTTTCATAGGTGCTTACATTATGGACATTTTTAGAAGTCTGCCAGCATGAATCTGCTGCGTGGAGTTAAGCTATTGCAGTTGGATGTCTCTGTCTGTGCATTTTCACAGGGATATTCCCTGGGTCTGGCTCCCTAACCTGACTGCTCCGCTCCCACTCCTCTCCCTTTTGCCCCTAACTTTGTCTGCACAAGCACTGAGGACACCTGAAGCAATAAACTGCCTGTTTAATCAGACCACTGCCTAATTATGACAGGATATCCTCAGTGATAAAAACCCAACAGTATGTAAAAGGATAACCCAAGGTGCTTCCATTGATGATTACATCCCAATCTATGAAGCACAATCCCCAATCAGTACAGAAAAGCACTATTTGCTTTTAAAACATTTTTACTTTTAAGACATCACAGCTACTTTATAACCTACAGGCAGGGAGAGTGTCAGGGAGGTTTCTGAAAGAAAAGGAGCTAGTTAGTATGCACTGTTGTGCTGGGGTCCCTTTTCTGTTCTGCTATAGTAGATATAATATTATACTGATCTGAAAAAAGTGAAAATACAGTGATTTCACTCTTCAGCTCCCTCAAAAGCAGCATCATTCCAACTATAGTGACATTAACAGCACACATCTAAGCTAGCGTGTTTCTAGGAGGTTTTACGGGGAGTTTCGTTGTGAAAGGAAGACTTGGCATACGTGGGTGTAGGTACAAAAAGACAACTCTAACAGTATTCTCTGAGCTGATCCAAAGCCTATTAAAGACAACAGGGATCTTTCCTCTGGTGCTCACAGGTTCTGGATTAGGCTCTGCTTTCCTCATTTTAAAACGATCCCCCATTCAGCTCAGTTGCTACCTGTTGCAGACACGGAGTTCAAACACTCCAAGATCTGAATGGGGCTGCACTGTTAACAGTATGAGGGGCAGGATAAACACCTTCAGCTGCTGCCTACGAGCCATCCCAAAGGATTTTTTACAAAAAGAAAAATCCTTCAAGCAAATTAGCATTTTGCTCACGGGGCTGGTGCACACATTTTAAACCCATACTGTTTTCTATCAGCCTTTGCTCTCCCGTTATTTCCATTTTGAGTGCACCTTGGCTCTGTTTAGGAGCTGGGGATCCACCCGTAGAGAGAAGGTCCACGTGAACACAACTAGTAGCTGAGCTTGAAGCCCTGGGTAATGTCAAGGTAAACATTTAAGGGCTGTTTTCCCTTTGAAGCCCCCACGTCTAACTATACGATACTATTGACTCAAGAAGTAATGCTGAACACTGGAAGTGTTCAGTCAGCATTTTAAACTATTATGAGCTACCTTCTGAACCATTGCCAAGTTAATAGACAATGAAAGATAATGAGCTTGAAATTGGGTGTTAAATTGCATTTTTGGTTCTCTCCTTTTTTTTTTTTTTCTTGAAGTTTAACTGTTTCCTGCAGAAACGGCATCATCTTTGATGTATCATTATGTAAATGTCTATTTTTAGGTCACAAAAAAAGTCAGACGTAGGCTAAAGCCTCGCTCCTCCCGTTACATGTGTGCGGGAAGGGGTAGGGAGGCGGACGACGCGCAGCCAGACCCAACGCTTTCTGGTCCCCAGAGGGAGGAAGGTGGAGGGATGAGGTTAGGTCTGCTGGCAGCATGAGCCTCCAAATTAAGAAGGAGATCACTCGACTTGCTCATTAACACTGTGCCTGGACGGCGACAGCCAGGGAATGCTAAAAAAGACCGCGTTTGTATTGCACGAGGAGTATTTCTGTGCACCCCCGAGCCTTTAAGGACTTTCAGCTGAATTCAGGTTTTTTAACAACCTGAAGCACCTTTGTCATGCAGGGGTGATGTGTAGCCAACCTGCCCACGGCATAGCCAGGACTGCAAAAGTCAGAAAACGCTGTAAGTTTACGTATCAGCATGCAGAAAATAGCAGTTATTTCTCTAAAAGCAGCATCGTGCCGTAACAGCTCTTCACTGGAATTATATAAAATTTAGTGCTTCATCTACTATGGCATAATTAAAAAAAAAAAAAAAAAAGCGTGACTCCCAGCAGCAGAAATACACCTCTTAAAAATGTGAAAGTCAGTCTAGCATTGAACACTCGAGCAAAACTGGAATGGAGGGTCTGCCACTGAAACTGTACTTTATATAAATAACTGCAAAGAGCAGGACAGGATAAATACCAGGAAATTAAATTATGCTTCCAAGAAACTTTTTTTTTTTATACAAAGAGTTAAAATAATCATAATTATGAAAATAATTCGAATAATTCCAAAAGGCAGAGAAATCTCACCTGATACCAATCACCTGCATTTTTGAGGACGGACGATTAAATTAGGATAGGAAGGTAGGCTTATCCTCATTAGTCTAATTGTAGGATCTTTCTTTTATTTTCCTTTTAAACTAATGAGTTGCATTAATCCAGGTTCATTTTTATAAGCCTCTTGGGTCCAAATGTAAAGGACAGTCATTTTAGAAAACAATAAATTAAAAAAAAAGCATGTAGCATACATTAAGTGCACGTATTTCATAAGACCTAGGTTAATACAACTGGCATCTAGTTTAATTAATCCTTGTTAGTGTAACGACTAATATCCCTCCCTAGCATGTTTCCTTTAAACATTAGTATGTTAATTAAATGTTGTTTTTTTAAGGGTTTTTTTTTCCCTTTGTACTTCAATATGGCATTATATCATGTAAAACTATTCTCAACAACTACCTTATAGAGATGTTTCCTTACAATATCTGGTCTCTTGCAGAAATTCTGAAGCCTTTTAAAAAGCTGTTCAGGTGTAGAATACAGATATTCAGCTGCAGGAAAAACAGATACATTTTTAATGAAACAAAAACCTCAAAGCACACACTCGATATTAGTCACTTTACTAATTAAAAATGCATATTGCTCTGTGCCGCCTCGTGTTTTACATTATTTAAGCATGATTTTATAAGGTTACCTCAGCTCACAAGGATGTTTAATGCTAAATAAGACTGTGTAGTTGTGCTGTTTAGACATCTCCTTTGGGTGATTAAAATACATTATTCTAATGTAACACAATGCATATGTGATACATTTAGTGATGAGATTTTTCAAAGAACTGGTACTACATGAGTGTGTATCCTGTACCACAGTTGCATACTATTAAGTATTAAATTGTTTAAATAATTTGGTGTGATTTTCAGGCCTCGTTTTATTTTTATTTTTTTTTCTCTGTATCAAAAAAAAATAAAAAATAATCTGCAAACCATTGCAGCATCACTGACCTTTTAACAAAAATCTATCATTACGGGTTGTGTATGCTAACAATGAGGAATGCTATTTCCAAACTTGCTTTTGTGTTATCTTAAAAGAACAGATGGCAAATATAAACTTCGTCTAATGTATTAAAACACATAAAATTTGCCTTAACACTAACATGTTGGCTTGCCAAATAAACAACTGCTTTTTCGCTCAAGTTTAGGCACAAACTTTCTATTTTAGCACGAACCACGTTATTACGTTTCAGCAAAAGGAGTGTTTCTGGGAATATCTACCTGGGAATATCTCTGGGTACACCAAGGCTTTGGGACACAGCGGGTAACAGCCACAATAGACAGCTTCGACCCTGTGAGGATTAGAAACAAGAAATACACAAAAATAAACATTAGTCAGCCAAGACCCCGATTTTGGTGCAAGAGCATTGAGGGTGACTACATGCAGCAAGAGCGAAACATTTTTCCTTCAGCAGCACAATCCTTCTAAATGCCAAAGTTGCTCTTTTTCAAGAAAATTTTATTGATCATATGAATTACATAGAACAGAACAGCGAGCATATGTTTTGTTCGCTGAATAAATCAAAGCGCAGCTCTGCATTTTTTTGTTTTTTAAATACTGTTTAACACATTTTATAATCAGCAGACAGACACGTGTAACAACATGGTGAAGTATGGACGGCTTTGCTTAATAACGCTGCAGAAAACCAAGGGCGTACGTGTGCGGATCTACGTGTACGTGCACACACATGCACGCGAGCGTTGTTACCTGGAGAACCAATATTCTCCTTCAGCTTTAAGACTCCAAAGGTTACAGTTAAATATAGCCCGGGAACAACTTGCAGCATGCTTCAGGCTGGAATATTTCAGCTCACGCACATGCTTCAGATAATTTCCTTTATTTTTCAGGGTCTAAACTGCTGTATTTTTTAATAACTCCTGATGAGCGTCCTTTGCCAAAGCGTGCAACACTTTGTACTTGTCTTTTTTCAAGGAGCAATTTACGTATCTCCCACAACATCAAACCCAAATGATTTTATAATCGTGATGCAGTGGCGCAAAGTTTTTTAGCAGCGAATCTAAAGAAAAGGTCTCCTCTTTGCATCTGCATTTTAATAACAGTAGGGGTTAAGGCATCAAATTTTCAGTTTATTTTTTTATTCATAATGACCATTGATCTGACATAATGTCCCTCCAAAGTTACAACTGTAATTTCTGTTGGCCAGAAATTACACAGTGAAATTCAAAACACTTCTTAAAATCTGTTTATTTTATGAGAGTCTTTGAATTTCCTCCAACATGTTGACCATACGAGGACTTTATTTTTAACTTCAGTTTCCCTCCATCCCCAGGAAAAAAAATTCTCAAATCTTGTCAACATTCACCTTTTCTATTTTCAGTGACAATCCAAAAGGCTTTTGTTACCTTCATGTTCATGCTCATATCGGGTTTGGGACCTTATTACAGACACCCGATCCAGTTCAGAAGGAACTCTTTTTCCTTTAGATCTACTCAGATTTAAACAGGAAAAAAATTAAAATAAAGAATAACATGTTCACCTTTCATGCTAGAAAACTATGCATACCCACAAAGCCCAAAGACACACGTTTCTCTGCAAATGCTTTTGCTAGGCAATGACTGCTAGATTTTTTTTTTATAAACTTTTAAAATTTGTAATTTATAGTGTTCTTTTTTTTTTTTTTTTTTAAAAATAACATATGCACTTCAGATTGCATTTTAAACATTAACAACAATTTCAAAGTGTACATCGTCTAGCACTATATTTTTTACCAAAGGGAAATGTTTCTGATGTGTGATTTAATTGATGATTTCAGTTCTTAAATATTGTGTCATATGTCAAAGCAAATAGATTTTT
>CM051625.1:4244735-4262235 GCA_028020825.1 Podargus strigoides | reverse complement strand
TAAAAGCTGGAGAAAGTACAGTCAGGTTTCTGAGGGAGGTCTGAGTCTGTTTCAGAGCCCGAGGTGTGGAGGCTGAAAGGGGAATGAAGAGGGTTGGGATGGCTGGAGGCCTTCAGGTTGTTTGAGGCAGCCTGTATCAGCATTAGGGTAAGGATGAGGAGATGCTGCTGCCTGGTGTGGGGCTCAGATGTCTGAGCTGGCCTTTCAAACATGCCCATCGCTCTGCTGCTGTTGCTATCTAGCCAAAATTTGATGGACCATAAAACCACACTGAAAGCACAGCTTATATCCTAGGACAGAGGAGTACCAATGACAGAAAACAGTCTTAAACCTCTAACTGAAAATGATGCTCACACTATGCACACAAAGATCAAAGATGAGATAGACATAATAACTTCCACCCCTAAGGAGCAACTTCTGGTTATTGTTGGGATACCTGCCAGCCTTAACTCCTCCACTGCTGACAATGATCTTAGAGGTCTTTTCCAACCAAGGCTATGCTGTGATTCTACGAGCCACTCATGGAGCGATTCACTCCATTTCCCAGGGGAAGAATTGCCCTCCAAAGCACGCTTGCCTGAAGCCCTGTGTTGTACCTCTTAATTCCTTTAGAGCCCCAACCCAAGCTTTAGCACCACTGAAAATTAAAGATGTCTTAACTTCCTGCTGGGTATTTGCTGTGTACTTCTAACAGTGCAAACTGGGTTCTCAAATAAATGAATGATTCCTGAATTATGAAATACATTATGCACTTTTACCAATGGTTGTAAACGTGGCATTTATAATTCAGAGGGAATTTGGTCCCATAATTGGAGGGAGAAGAAATGCAGTGCCAACAATTTATTAAAAAATAAATAAAAAATCTGTAAAAAAATCTCAGAGATAGATTTTCAGTAGAATATGTGCAACAGGTTTTATTGGTACTTGTTAGTAATGACCTGCATATGTCATTTGTATGAATACGGCCCTATCAAATGCATGGTGATGAGACACATTTCACCACGTTGCCCTTTATATAGACTCTATTTATACACGAGGATGAATGAATTGACAAGACAAGAGGTGCGGCATATAGATTTGGTATACTGGCATAAATTTAGGATGATCTACATTATTCATAAGCACTGAAGCCACAAATGAGATATGTAACAACATCCAAAATGAGTGTCAATAGAATCTGTTCCCGCAGTGCACCATCGTATATTCCTATCTGTCACATATTCCTCAGAAATTTCTCCTTCTAAGAAATCTGGTGCGCTCAGTCTGGAAAGCAACACTGCCTTGGGATCTGCTATAAGAACAGGCTTTCAGAAAACTGCCTGAAGAGAAGTGGATGGAAAACACAAAGAATTTCCTGCTCCCAAATTATTACCTCTTTTTTCCAATCCAGCTGAGCCACAGTTGGGGATCAAAAATTTATTTGGATCAGATCGATTTCTTGGTGTCTTAAAAACTGTAAAACCAGAACTAAAACCACTCAAATATTACCAGTCCAGCAGGCAACAGGTACAATAGAACTGATAAGTAAACTAACCCCAAGTCTATTTTTACAGACCAAAGAGATGGAGGGATGCAAGTCTACATTTTGGAAAACACACGAGCTAAAACATTAGGTATTTTGAAGCTCACCCATCATTAATGTACATTTTAAAAAGATTTAGTGTACTACAAGTGCACCCCACGTAGGATTTGATTATTCTCTTTATAACCACAATACCACAGGCACAACGCTGTGTGTATTCAGAATAAACCCTATTTCTTTTTCAGATGGGTGGAACCGTTCACAGAGTACTGGTGGTCAGAAACCAAGCAACAGGAGGAGTGTGCAAAAAGGTGATGTAAAAATATTAAAGATTAATGACCACTTTCATGCCAGATACAAGCCAGCAGCTCTCCACAGAAGTCCTTAACCTTATGTTTGAAAGGGAACTAAGTGTTTTCACCTGCTACAACCTCAGTCTGGATTTCAGATGAGTGATCTTGACCTGAAAGATTTTGTTTCCTGTCTGAGCCATCCAAGTGCTCACACCTATCTCTCTAGTTAAACACATACAGAAGTGTTACTGAAACACAAGTCACAAATAAGGTCTGGCAGTACCAAGTAAAATAAAAAATGCTTACTGTCTTTAATAATTTTAATTTTACAACTTATCAGTATCATTTAGTTTTACAACTATGAAAATTCAAAACACATTCTTTTCAAAAACACAAGAAAAAATGTACATGAAAACTACTTCTGGAAATATCTATTTTATGGTAACTTTATAGTAAAGAAAAAAAAAAAGGAAAGGTACCTGGAATTTCAGTGAAAGCCTCTCCGAGGACGGACACGTGAAATGGGAGATCTTTCTCTTTCAGTTTCAGCAGGACTTTAAAGAAAGTTTCAGGATCCTTGTCATGTTCCCTTAAAACAAACAGAACGTATCTCAGCATCGTTTGTATTTACTTCTGGAATTGTTTTCTTTTATCAGAGCAGTATTTCTCTTAAATTGTACTTTTGGGGACTAAACTTCTTTGTTTACGTTGAATGTTTTTCTCAACGCAGCGCTCTGGATCAAAACTCAGTTTCATCGGATTCTTATCTCTCTTCCTGTCTTCAAATGATGCTTTTACTCTTCAAATTACCAACTTTGAAAGTGAGAAGGACTGAGTAATATCTCACCTAGCTGAAGGCAAAACCATGTTAAAAAAAAGGGTAGGGAAAAAAACCTCTATTTTTTTTTTTTTCCTGTCAAAAATATGTATACAATCTCCATCAGGATTTACTCCCTTTTCTCAGGAGGAACAGGTTAATCAAAAACTTTTGTTAAAACTTTAGGATTTCCCCAACTGGAATTTTATGAATCCATGCTGTACTAATGTAAAGCTTCTGATCCGTTCCGTGCTTTAGGTAAAGTAGAAAGGAATAAACGAACACAAAGCGTTTTCTACCTTCAGACTTTTCAGGAGTTAACTGGATTTTAAAACAGAAAGCAAGAAATCTGTATTTCTTTATAATTTCAGGTGAAGATAATAGTGAAGGTTTGTATGGGTATGACACTCGATGCCATGAAACACAAGGTTGGTTACCTACAAAGAAAATAAACCCCCAACTTGCTAAGCATTCCTCTTTCCTAGGACAGAACAAAAGTTTCAAAAGATACCACGGATGATCTAAATTTCCCAAATTCCATAAGTTATATTGAAAATGAAACGAGACAATTCCCCCGCTCTAAGGTGAATATTATATCTTGCATCTAATTACTCTGCTTTAAATTATTGTATTTCAGACAGATGTGCACCATATGTCTTTAAAATATTTTGGTTTTATTTATTATTTAGAAAATTCCACCGTTTTCCTTCCTGTATTAAAGGAAAATCTATAGCTCAGCTGTCCTGGTGTCTTTCTTCACAGTCTAATTTTGCAGAATGAATCTGTAGGTTTGTCACACTGCTATAAGAAAGACTAATAATTATATCATTCAGGAAATCTGAAGCCAAATGACATCTGCAGCTCTACATGTGTTAATTTCTCATTCAGTCAATATTTTTGGTTTAGGGAATTAAAACAAATTAATCTTATAATTAATGTGACTTTCCTATGCTGAGAAATCTTCAGGAACTGTAGAGTTTTCAGAATTAGTCACAGTTTCTTAAAATAAAGCAGACAAGAATTACTTTAAGAAGTCCTCCATCTCCGAGGTTTGTTTTGTTCTCAATAATAAGGAGGAATGCAACTGCATAAGCTTCATAATTTGTTTCACATCTGTGAACCAGGAGTTTTCACGGTGGTTCCAATAACCAAAGTGAATACAAACACTAGCTTGGAGGGACAATTTCTTCCAGTTGCAAAGATCTCAGAACTGTCCACTAGTTTGCTTGCATCCTCATGCTTAAAATATCCACCTGTTTCTGGTAGGTAAATTAGGTGCAGAAACTTGTTGTTAGTATTGTAGTTCCCTCCAAACGCCCAGCTGAAAGAGCCAAAATGGGATTACAATTGACGATTCAGATTTGGTCACAAGGGAACATCTGCTGCTGAGCCCACCCTGTATCAGATGCTGAGCTCATCCTGAGGTGGCCCGAACCATCCCTGTTACACCGAGCAGGCAGCCTTGACAGACAGAGCCACCACACTTAAATATCTTTCCAAGGTCTTCACAGCCCCACTATGGGCTTTGCAATCACAAAAAGTCCTTCCAACAACGGATATGCTTTCCCTCTCCCTTTCCAGAAGAGACCAGGGGTCCCAGAGGCAGCCAAGAGTGGAGGATGCTGTTGGAGCCACATTGTCAAGGAGCTGGCAGGAGAACACGGAGCCTTACAGCTCGTCGAAGCCACATAAGCTGCACATATTTAGGAAAACTGATAGGAATTGGAAGTTGCAGCTTTGTTTAATAGGTGGGGAAGAACAGAAGGAAAATTTGGCACCCAGAAGGAATGCTGAAAGGGGAAACGTTTCCTCTGCACTGGAGTCTCTATTACGTGTTTTCTGCTGTAGGTGATCCTCCTTCCATAGCCCCTCTTAAAATATTTTGCTTTTATGAGATACTCACAGATTTTAATGACTCGTTTTGTGAATCTTGTAGCTCTTCTATTTGGGAGGTCATCTTACTCAGTTGATCAGTTCCTGTGACTTTTCCCCACCACAACCATTTTATTTACACTTAAGACCTACAGAAAGCTTCCAGCACGTGCACCTACAGATTTCAATGTAGTATTATCCTTGCAAGTTAGTAAAGGTATAGCTGCTCCTGGTAGAAAGCAATAAATAGTACAAGACCACCTCTTTACTACATCAAAAAGAAGAGAGCTCTGTTTCTTGGCTGACATGGAGAAAATCATATACAATCCAGTCTGCCTTACTCAGCAACAACTGCTAAACACACCAGATTGTCATAGCAGTGATCGTGGAAAAAGATGAACACAATATGGAATGTCTGTTCTGTAAAGATCTGCTCAAAATGACGTGCACTTTTGGCTGCATCTGTTGCATTTTTGAGCTTTATTAAACAGTATTAATTATATATACTCCATTTCCTTAAGAAGAACAGCAAAACTGTATAAAAGCCTGACATTAAAATGCAAACTTTTCTTTTAAGATATTATGTTTGGGGAAAAATTAAGCTAATGTGATTCTAGGGTCTGGCTTTGTTGTTTAGTTGAGGTATTTGAAATGCTCTTGTATTTTTACTTGATTTGATATGCATCTGGTAAAGCAAAAGTAAGAACTGGGTATGAAGATGCTCTGAATTTCATTGTAAGATTATGAAAACATCAGAATGACCAAACTCCAGCTGTAAATGCCACAAAATAGACACAGGCACCATATCTATACTTGGGTTCGAGAGCATAGCTATTGGAGACATTCAATCTCCATGTTTAGACACTGCACACTACATTTTTTTACCCAGGATTTTTTATTTTTGAGTCTAAAACATTTTAAGAAAGACATCTGAAGTCTCAATCTTAAGAACTGGCTCAGCTTTAGCAATCTGGGTATGGGTACATAGCCCAGGGTTCAATCTGCTTTTGTGACTTCCCTTTGTAATGTGAGATAAAACTTTCAGGACTGTCCTTGAAATGGGGATTAGGAGGGTGGTGGCATCAGCAGCACCAGTATTGAGCCTCCATTATCTTTGCCTTAGATTTTCTGTTTATAAAATGGGTGTGATAGTATTATTTTTTCACCACAGAAGGATGCTGTCAGGATTAATTGATGACTTGACATCCCTCTTTTCAGCCTAAAATGACTCAAAAAAGCAACTTCATAGCACTATGATGATACTCCTCTATACAATGAATGGCAACAGTCTTCAAAACACCCTTCTGCTCTTCAAGGGCTTTGTGAATTCAGTCTGAGCCCTTCCAACCCAGACCATTCTATGATTCTATGAGCCCTCGAGCCTTCATCCATTGCTGCAACTGGAATGAGAGTGAATGGAGACGAGATAAACTGGAGTTATTCCCTGGGGCTGCAGGATACCCATATCCCTGACCAATGATGGAAAACATATTTAAGAAAAATAAAAGAAACTGCAGAATTTGGTCCTTTACATTATTCAGTGTATATTCATCTCTTGAATTTAAGTGAAATTCAGTAAGAGACCCATATGGTCTTCTGTGACTTAAGTTTAATTTTTTAAGTATATGTAAACTTATCATTCATGGTGATATTCACAGTTATTTAGGATTTGGAGGAAGACACATATAGCTATGCAATTAAAAAGTAGAACAGTTGTGGAAAAGAGACAGGACTTGCTCAAAGGGGCAAAGTAAATGCAGTCTATTTAAAAAAAAAAAAATACTGAAACCTATGGTTTATGCAAGTTAACCAGTAACACAAAAGTGCTAAACCAGGGGAGAAAGTCTTAATATTTGAGAAAATACTGCGTAAAGGGTATGTAATGCTTGTGATAGCAACAGCCCAGCTGTGCCATCTCTTAAGGTGCCACATATTCTGAAAGGGTTACAAATAAGCTCAGCTAAAAGCAATATTAAAAGGGTTGATCTTAATCTTCTTAGGACATTTAGCATGGGAGATTTTCAGCGGTAGAGAATCCCAACCCATGAGGGCACACAGTAATGTTTCACTTTTTATAGTGCCTTCAATCTAAGCAATTCAAACTGGGCATATCTTCTGCCTCCCCAAATTACCTGAATATCAGATGGGCAAAGGTGGGAAATGGCAATATTAAAACAGGTACAAAATCTTCAGAGTAGCATTAGGTTTTTTAAAATTATTTTTTAGGATATATAGCAAGAGCTAAGAGACAGATTTTTGCCTACATGCAATTATTGCTAGAAAATGGCTGATAAAATAGGCCACTGAAGTATCAATTATTTATGAAGCTGGACAAGAATCATGGAGACAGAGTGGTGAGCCTAGAGACACCCAGGGAGGAGAGAAAGGGACAGGGGACATGAGCCAGGGAAAGGCAAGGCCATGGCAGAGCACAGGGAAGGCACGAGGGGCAGGGATAGGGCTGGGGATGTCCATGAGCACAGAATCAATAATTAAAAACTAAGGAAAAGAAGTTTCTGAGACACAGACCTTGAAGTGGATGATGGTAGTCCTTTTGTTTTGGGAAAGTGAGATAGTGAGGAGTGAGTTTGGCAGCAAAGGGGGCAGACGAGATGGGCAAAGCAACGTAAGGGGGAAAAGAACCACAGGAAGAGGTAAAAAAAATAATCAAAAAATACAAATATTTAAGTTGAAAACTAAAAAATGATGGCAGATTCAAACCCAGGGGAAAAAAAGGTAAGTACAGGGTAAACAGAAGAGGAAAAGGAAAAGACACAGGCTTGTGAAAAATGAAATACAGAAAAATAAGACTTGGAGCTAGAGAGAAGCTGCAGAGAGCATTTGAGAGTGCTATCAGAGGTAGAGAAAAGGTCAGAAAAATATCAGTAAAGATATAAATTAGCAAAAATAAAACTGTATGGTAATTAAAGGAGGAGAATCAAAGAGGAAGAGAATAAAGAGGGGTGTTAGCATGGAAGCAGAGTGCCGAGAGGATGGAGAACAAAAGCACCAGAGAATCTGCAAGATCCCTTCTAAAAGTTTTATTCTTTCATTTTTGAAAGAATGCAGATGAAGAAAAGCATGGGCAGACTCTGCTGCTGAGAAAGGTGAGAGCTGCCCCTTTATCACACCCAGAGCCCAGAGCTGGAAGGTGCCTTTATCCCAGTAATGTTCTTTGTTTGGGTGATAAAAGCAGGAACTTGAGGTTCTTTACTATTTTGACTGATATGGTACGGAGTTGGGGAGGGTGATGAAGGATGTCATGGGCTGATAAGAGGACTCATGTGACATCAGCCTCCTGTTGACCCTCTATCTGTTCAGGGCATTGCCAAGAAGCAAACAGCAGCACACCAATAAATGGTGGAGTCTTTGCACACACACTCTGCTGAACTAAAAATGGGGCTCCATTTCACCTCAAACCTCACCTATATTCATGATTTTTTCACTCTATTTACTGTGTTACACTTTGATAATTTACATTAAATCTCAAGCTCAGCAAAATTTTAATATAGATTTGTTATAACCTAATAATGTTAGAAAGCAGCAGTGTAGTCACAAAAAATAAGCCTGGCCTTCAAAATAGAGAATTTCTGGTCTTTTCCTGACACTGATTTCCCACGAGACGGTTCTGCCCAGGTTCCCCCATCTGTAAGATTCGGTCTTACAGCAGATTTCATTTACAGAAATGTGGTGAGGATTGGAGTCAGTAAATACTTCAGGAGGATAACATTCTTCTTAAAGTAAGAGACTCATGTTACAAGCCTATTCAGTGCACCAAATGAAGTACATTCTAGTAATTCTTTTCATAGAGGACAGAGGACTTTCCTAAATCAAATGACTTTAATACATATTTTCTATGTTAAGATTGAAAGGGGGAAAAAAAAAAAAAAGGACAAAAAGAATTAAAATTCTAATACCAAATTTCTGGGAACAATGCTCACGCTAACTGCAAAAGAGGAAATATTACTGCTGGGAAAGAGCTATTAGAAAAGAAACAGGGGAAAAAGAAATAACTATGAAAATGCAAACATGAAGGAAAAGTTAATTGCTTTCCATTTATTCAATTTATCACAGTATTTTTCCATCTTTTTTACATTTCCAATATGAGGCAGAGGTAGACTGTAAATATGCAGTTAAGTCCAATGAGTTTTCTTCTTCAGCTGATATACTTAGAAAATGTCTTTGGTGTAATTGTGCCTCTAAACATTGTCTGGCATCATCAGCATCAAAAGTTACCACAATATCTAATACTCCCTCAGTTAATAGAAAATGGAGTCAAGTAGAAGAAAACATTTCTGCATAAGTGTCACTGAAAAAAAAGGACCCTACAGAATAAACTTAGGAATTTGGAGGTCTTGCAAATAAGAAAGGTCCTGCTCCCTGCCAGCGCTAGCAAAACACCTCTGCAAGCCAAGGAATTAAAAAATGGCACTAGAGAGGCAAAAAGCAGCCAAACAGTACTGGCAAATACAGTATTTTATTTTCTATTACAGCCCATGACGTATTTACAGTGAAGAGTGTGTATTTTACCTTCTGATTTTTTCAAATTGCTGGCCTGAGAAAAATGGGTGGCATTTTGCTTTACGCTGGAAAAGCATTTTCTCCTATCTTGTGTTATCTAGAAGAGATTCATAAAAAAAGCCCGAACCTTGGGAGTTTATTGTTTAGATTCTTCTTCTTCTCCCCTCACAATTCATGAAGAAAAAACTCAAAATAAAATATTGCGCATCCTCTAACCAAAGAAACCCCAGGATCAGCATCAGTCATTGAGCTCCCTGCTTATTTCCTAAAGAGAGATTAACCTTTGAAGACAAAGACCAGCATTTGGACTCAGTTACCTTGGTGGAAAAAAATCAATGCACTTTCATTCAGATGCTTTTTCATTTCTTTTAGCTTTTCACAAGTACGGGATTCAGATAAAAAACATTTCAGTTGAATTTGCAACACAGCCCAATAACTGCTATGGACTACCCCCAAATAGTTGATTTTTTTTAAAAAAATATAAAATTAACCTCCTTTTGTGTTCCAAAGGTAACATAACAAGTGGTTTCCTGTTGTCGGGAGGAGACATAAAACAGTCTGAGTGACACTGACAGCCCTGATAACCGTACACATTATACCCTATTGTAATTCAGCGTACTATAAAAAAAAGTCTTGTCATGGTAATAATAGATGGGTATGAATATAATAAGTGGATAATTATCTACTCAGGTGGTTCCTTGGAAGAACAGAAGAATCAAACATAAATTACTACATAAAAACTACACTACTACGCACTTGCCTGGGAATGGCAATCCCACCATACAAGACCCCGTGGCCCCGCTGTGATTTCCATGGTGGACTCACATCAACAAACTACAACTACTTAATACTCCACCAGATACCCTGCCCGGGTCCAAAAGTAAGTTCTGGTCCTTACTGAATAATACTCCGAGAGGAACTAGCTCAGGTACCTTCCATTTGTGAAGCTGTCATCTCCAAGGATGAAGCTCCTAAGCAGGAACTTTCTTGGCACCAAGACCAAGGCTTGAAACTCATTATTCAACAAGATTAAAGTAACTGCAAATCTCACTGCTTTCAGAATGAGGAATCAACTCATTTCACTGAGTCAGGTTTTGCATAAACACAACTGAAAAAAGCAGAGATTAGAGGGAGGAAAAAAGGGTGAAAACATGGAGAAAAGGAGAGCAAGGGAGGAGAAGGGAAAGAGAGAACAGTCAAACAGTTGCAGTGTAGTAAGAAGAGGAAACTAATTAAAAAGAACTTTGATGGAAGAAATATATCACCCCTATAATTGGTGAAAATAAGGAAGAATATTACATTATTTGTTCAGGAAATATTTAATTTTTGTCTCTTGAAGGTTATTCACATACTTTGGTCAGGGGTGCTGCACATTACAAAGGGAGCTGGTGGCACCATCTACTAAGTTTGTCTGGGACTTCTTATTACAAAACATCTTCTGTCCTTTTTTATGATGTTTCCCAAGACACAGGCTACCTTGGAATACAATTTTCTACAAAAATTCTGTCAAAAGTTTTCCAGAACATCCAAAGAACAAGATTTTTAAAAATCCCAACATTACCCAGTAAAACTGCAAACTGTATCTTGGATATATTAAATTTTAAATAAGCCTCTGTTTTAAGTATTTATTTTAGAACAAGAACTGAATATTTGGATGCTTTTGAGTCAAAGATATGTTTTTTGTTGCATGTGTTAGAAGTCTTCCTGAAAATGTACTCAAGCGTTTGAAAAATTTCTTCTTGTGCCTGGTCACTGAGTGGTCCACGTGTCTTGGGCACACCTTAGGCTAAAGCTGAGCAAGATGGTCCTACTACTGCAGGTCAGGCTGCTAAAACCCAGGCAGGATCTAACTTCTGAACTGAAAACATAGCTTTTGTCTTCATTTTCAATGATTCCTCTACTGGACTCAGAATAAAATTACTGGACTTCACAAAACAAAGAACTGATTTATATTCATTGAAAATACAGAACAAGAAAATAGAAGATTTGGTTAAATAAAAAAAGCAGAGGAGATGGGCTGAAAAGGCAGAAAGTGGTAATGGTAATGTGTGCTTTTCAAGTTTGACTAAAACTCTCAGATGTGGACCAGAAATAAGCAAAGGGGACAAATAAGATCTGATCAATATAACCAACTATGAAGGAATAGCATGGCAAAGAAATAGTGAAGAAGTAAGGGAGAAGATACAACTCAAGGCCAGTTCATACAGGGAAAAATGTGAAACCAGTATAAGAGACCAAGAGGACAACACAATCAGGTTGGACAACGGGGCTTAGGAGAAAACAGGGACCAATGTATTGTGGAAGGTCCCCTGGACAGCCAGGGAGGGTGACCAAAAAACAGGAGAAAAATGAGATGCAAATTTACTGCACAAGGAGCCTATGTATGAGGAGATGCCCAAGGAACTGAGCCTGGCAAAGAGAGAACAAAGAGGTTGGAAAGAGAAAGGCCAAGACCAGCTTGGGAGTATGAGGCATAAAAGGACTGTTTTGATGGCAATAGGTGGAAGAGTGTAAGTCCCTTTCCTTCACAGCCTGGAGAAGACTCCTTAGTCCCACCAGCACATGTGTTTCTGCTCAAAGACTTGGGTTTCGCAGTTGTACCAGAGAAGAGACTCACGATAAAATGAGTCTCCCATCGTGGAAAAAGAGAGAGCCAAGCTTAGTGAAGCTTTTATGGCAAGCTGATACTTCTATTCCAAACTTAAATAATCTTCAAATGTCCAGGTGATGCAGCTGTAGTCTTGCATTAACTCAAAATCAGTTGTTCAACCATAGCTGAAACATTTGTTATCACAAGCTTCGGAGAACAGCACTAAGGCAGCTGCTGCAGGAGCATCTGGAGAGCACAGAGGGAATGAAGAAGGAAGGTTTCTGCATGTGACATTTCAAGCAGAATCTTGATGTCATTTAACTTTTTTCCTATATTTAAGCAGAGTTGGGCCACAGAGCTTAAATACAGAAAAGAAAGTAGAGTGCTTAGCAGAAGTGAAAGAACCAAGTGTATTTGGGGAAGCAGTGAGTAAAAACATAAGTTTTATTTTAATACAATTCTTTTTCAGTATATTAAGTTCTCCAGTATCAGAATGAAGTCTGCTAAAAGTTAGTAAATAAAGGCTTTCAGGAGAGCTTTATTAAATCACTTACAACTTATCAAGTTAAAACTCCCACTCAGATACCTTAATAAAACTTGCAGAGAATATATTTAATTTTCCTGGAAATCAGAAGCCAATTACTATCTACAGGAGTTACTGTCGGCTACAGCACCGCTCTATTTCTGTAAATAGAATATTTACCAACAACTTGAATTAGTTCTCTAAAGTTTCAGTTTCTGAAGGTCAAATAACTATGTAACTGCTTAATAAAGAAGCAAAGAAGTACCTCTAAGTATCTCCGAGCTCTGATGGGCTTATATTCTGCTCCTTAGGTGAGGTATTAGCAAAGCTTATTTATTTTCATTTCCAAGGCTTTTATTTGCTCATTCCCTTGTGGTAAAGCTGATTTCCATGATGATTCCCTTCTTAATTTTAATACCCTTTTTACTCATCATATAGACATAAGAATTTTCCATAAAATAATGAAACCCTTCCAAAGGAAATGAAGACAACTAAGAGAGGAAAGTAAACTACAGCTTACTTTTATTGGGGGTTTTTTTTCAATTAATTGATGCACTGCCATATGCATATATGAAAGATTTTTTTTAATGAAAGGAAAATAAGGTTAATTAACATAAAACCCCTCACTCCTTGAGATGTTGAATTTTGTATTTTATCCATGCTGCCTTAAGTGCCTTGATTTCCCAGTAATGACCTAGTTCTCCTAATGAGTAACATTAACCCCTGGCTGTAGCTGTCCAGGACTTAATTGTCAACTGGAGCTGAAATAGGAGAGTTTGCCGATGAGCAGGTATGTGGTATATTAACTCATGTCATTTCAGACCCTAATAAATAAATCTGTTGCTAAGGCAACAGGAACATCAGCTGTATCACTTTTTTCCTTCCTCCCCCCCCATTTTTAAAGGAAACTGCCTTTCACACCAAGCTTTTAAAAAAGGAAATTAACTACATGTAACCGTAATTAGAAGAAACATCGTTTCTCATCTCAGAAACATATCTACATTAATGAAAAAAGGCATTTGCAAAGAGAACTGCTTTCTACTGTGACCAGGGTAACTGAAATGATTTCCCTCGACTGAGTGAATGCAATCTGAAGTATACATCTGAGTGAGAACAGATCACACAGTATTTTAGCTCTTTGTATTTCTGAGGTAGTTCCCCTCTGCTTTAGCACTCTGCTGATGCCAACTGAACAAACTGCTTCAACTATTAATCAGGAGTTTGGGTAATTGAAACCATACAAGAAAAAAATACCACTCGAACCCTAACACCTTCACTACCTTCTTTCAATATGATTGGCGGAAATGCAATCTTTTGGAAAGCTAAAAAATACCCTGTTTTCAGCTCATTGGATTTATCAGCTCATGAAAATTTAAGTATCTGATTTAAATGCAGATGTCATTGCCCCTCCCTGTCCCACAGAGGCAAGAAAGCAAGAGGAACCTTGGGCAACACAAATGCACACATGATTCGAAGACAAGAAGCTGGTCACTCACTTTCTGCCTCAGTTTCTCCAACTCTAAATCGGACCCTGCATACTCCTGTTTGAGAATAACAGATTTAAGGTTTTACAGAAGTATATAAGTGCAGGTAGCACAAATATTTTTATGTTCCATAAGGTTTGGGAAGGAAGGAAGATCTTGGTACTCTTTGTTGAGGATGATGCACTGCTGAGGTCTCTCAGAGCCTCACAGGTGAATGTCAAAGCGCTCACTTAATTCCTGCTATTGTACCATGGGATGAAATGTTTATCTTAAAATGTGCAGAATTGCAAGGTTCACATTTAGTTTATGACTACAGAACAGTTCTGCTGAATTTCTGGTTATCCACATCTCAATCAGAGATCAGGCAAGAAGGGAACTGAAGAGCTTCATAAGGCCAATTATTGCTCTTGGAATACTCACTATACGCTCTGCTCGTACTGTAAACCTAACAAACTGCTCCTCAAAATTATATCTGTTTCTTTAGATGAAGAATACGAGGTAATACGACACATCTTTTTTGCCCTTGTGAAAATTAGAGATGCTTTCTCCTCCGGTCTATCAACTTCAAATAGACCTTTGAGAAGATGTGCTACAAGGAAGACAGAAAAAATAATGCTGAGATGTCCACTATAGCAAGAGAGGTCTTCATTATATGCCACAAGCTCTTAAAGACAGTGATCAAGGACTACTAGATCTTCCACTGAGAGAGGTCAGTACCCCAAATCTCTGTCCATAGGAAGAAGTATCAAGGTCAGATTTTATCAATGAATGAGCAATGAAAGAAGAACAGATACTTCCAAACTGCCCTTCCAGTTAACATTTAAATCTGAACTCCTTGGAGTATTTCATTAATCTTCCTATTTGCTACTTATAAAAATCTACTATCTGCTCCCAAACTGAACTCTAGCTTGCTTGAAAGTGAAGTTAAACTAGCTGTTCAAGACATGAGGGTGTCAGCTTCTACTTAATCAGATGTCTCTACCTACACTTTCATGGCACTGGCTCATTCACCACGTCATCTGTATTGCAGCCCCAGTGAAAACCATTTTCTTTGGGAGTATCAGATTGCTTTCCTTAGACATTGCTAAAAAGTTTCCATTTTAAAATTGTTATTTTACATCCTATGGGCTTTTTATCATATCTGGTACCTTTTAGTTAAGGCTGTATAAACACTTGCATTTTAAGCCTTTGTTTTTAGCCTGTCTTATATATCTACCACGTTCACCTTTTTGGATTAAATATGCCAGAATCAGTTGCTTTTCAAGGATGAGGTTTCCCTGCAGGAACTCACTCCCCATTCAGCACGGATCTAGAGGCAAACTCTCCACTGCCTTCCCGAGCAAAGGGGCAGAACCCAGCCAGCTATCATCTCCCCTTGCAGCCTGCAGAGGACTTGTGCTCTGCTCACTGGTGAAGTGCTGCTCCATCACAGGAGGCACAACACTGCACCACCTGGGACAAGCCCTTTCCAAGGACTTGCTCCTGAGTGAAGGGGACCAGGTCCTCATGGTGGGCAACAATGTTAGTAAAGCAATGGTGAGGACAACTCCATGGACTCATTTCTTCAGCTCTTTAACTTTGAGATACTCTACATTAAAAACAGGCAACTGGGCACAGCGCTATCTCTGTACACACCGTTTTCCCTCAGACCAGAAATCTTCAGATAATTTCTGCAATCTAGATTTTTTTTTTTTTCTTTCTGAATTTCCTCATCGTGACTTCCACCACCTTTCCTCCTGCTCCCGTATCTCCTGCCCCACGTTCTTTCCCACACTCTTGTCACACGCTGGTACGCACGGACACGAGATAACGGGCTTATCTGACCTTCCACGTGAACTGATAGGGGCGATTTGTTTGCATGTGTGTGTAAATTCTCGCTGATTCCTCGTGTGATCTTTTATCACACCCGTACAATTAGGGGAAGGAGAATTGATTTCTGACATCTTTCTCATATCAAGCCTTTAACTGCTGAGATGATATAGCACATACAGAGAAAAAAGAAAAAACATAAGGCTCAGGTGAATGCCTTGACTTAAAAGCAGCACTGTAGGTCTTCTCCATGGAAGGGAGAAGTAAAGAGGTGCTAATCTTACAATAAAATTACCTATGTGTCACCTGGATGATGTGAGTGGCTGGGGCACAGGGGGTTTGCAGCTTCGCATATCCACTGTCACGCCCACGTGCAAAGAGAGCTGAGAAACACACTGGTGTACCCAAAGTACAGCAAAAATAGCTCTGATGAGTGTCTGTGGCCTCGTTGGGGGGCACTGAGAGAGAATAACGTACATGCATCTATGCTGGTGGGTGAGCTTCTGTGGAGAGAGGAGGACCTTGTCACACTGGTCAATGCCATCTCACCTTGCAATGAAAACCTGTGGGACAGCACAAAGTTCTGATCAAATCTGGGAACTTCAGAATTTTACTCTCCATTTCCAGCAAAGCCCATTTGCACAAAGAGAAGAGCAATTCCTTGGCACGGCCCTTGCAAGAAAGCAGCTCAGAAACCCATCGCAGCCTTTTACCTGGATCCTTGGCCATAACTCACTTCTATTATTGCTATAGATGTTTGTAACAAAACATTAAAGACTCGGTGAGAAAGGAGAAAACAAATTACTCCACGGAGAACCCAGCAACTCCGCTAAAACACCGCCAGTTATTTATCAGCTGTCGGCAGAGCTTGCACACCGTAATCCTCGACAGCCCTGGGTTTGGGGGGATGGAGAGAAGGGGTAGGGGTAGCATCAGAAGGCCTCTTCTCACGCCAAGACATTTTAACACCGCTCTAAAGCAAGAACGTGCCTGCTGGAGAAGGTCACTCTGGATGGCGATGTGTTTCCGAGCAGGCAGGGCCTGCGTCGGGTTGACCCCGCGGGAGAGGCGCTGGGGCTAACGCGCTTTTCAGGCCCCACAAAGCACTGACGCGATGAGGTCAGCATCGCTGCACTCCGAGAGGTGCTCGGTAACAACAGCACGACTCCACTGAGAGATTTTTTTTTTATGGTTTAGCCAAAGGGGTTTTTTGTTAGGTGAAGGGGAACACGGGAACATTAAAAAAATAAAATCTTCCTTCTCTTTTTTTTTTTTTTTTTCTTCCCCTCTCCCAAAATGAAAACCACATGTAAGTCATCAGGGTAGACAATGGTCGTTAAGTATTATTGTATAGGACAATATCTGCGAGCGCTCCGTGCTGGAATACAAGCAGGATACCACTGCCAATGTTTTACACACAAAAACCCCCTCGCACATTACAACACTTGGCTAAAATTAGTCCGCTTCACGAAGAGGCTCGCGCTAGGCCTAAGAAGGGGATGCTTTTAACTGCTGATGCCTGAATAAGGCACGCGATGCGCTCATCTCTAATAAGGCAATGAGTGCTTATTTTTGGCTACGCCACACAGCGAAGGGGCTGCATCCACCCCCTTGTCTTCACCTGGCTACAGGCTGAGGATGCTCGGACGCTCGACGAATGCTAAGCCAGCGTCTTAATTTTTTAATTCATACACACCAATTAAAAATAAACCGTGGGTTTTTTTCTTTATGAGTGAATTTACATAAATCAGTTGCTAAAGCATCCTAACAGTAAAGGGTAGGAGTTGAGGGCGGCAGATTTGCATGCAGCATCCTCAGACGAAGGCAGGCGCTTTCAATTTCCATCGAGAGCCTTGCTGCGCCGGAACTCTAATGGGCTTAGAACAGTAAATTTTGAAGAAACTGATTGCTGCCCCTGTAGCTAGTAAATGCCTGCCTGGACCCAGTGGCATTTGAAAAAAGTGTTTTATCATAAAATTATCCCAGCAGAGTCCATTCTGCAAGATAACATCATCATCATCATCATCATCAGTACTCCATGCAGGACCCAACAGCTCTGGCACAATATT
>CM051625.1:4217235-4242235 GCA_028020825.1 Podargus strigoides | reverse complement strand
GTCCACTCAAGATAGGAGAGAGGTTAAAACTCAGATGTTGCTCATCTTCTCCTTGACACGGATTTGTGCTTTCTGATGCTTCAAACTTGTCTGGTCTCACCAGTGCGGTCAACGGGGAAGGCAGCCCCTTGTGCTGTGTGGTACAAAGTTCAGGCTGCGCTTCACAAAGTCCAGACTCATGATGCGCTTCGTTGTTTCTCATTAAACCTCCCAAAGCTTCGCTCTTCTGCTGGCCAGGCAGACCCTCCAATTGATAAGTATCTCCATTTCTTTTAACACCAATTACCTTCTCCAAACGGGCAAGCTTATGTTCTGGCATGAACCTGTTAGGAAAAACAAAACCAAAAAAATCTACATTGTGTTTATGTTGGATTTCCATTTCACCTGATAATTCTTAATTAATTAAGAGCAAATAAGAAGACAAAACATGGTTGATATTTCACATCCATCCAAGTGACAACTCCACCAGCATTCAGTAAATGACACACTTCACATATAACTTCAGTGAATATGGTACCTGTGAAACAAAATAACCTCTGGTTCACTGACTGAGAAGCCAAAGGTCTTCACTGAACCACATGGCTAGTAACAGCACATGCATCAATAGGGAGAACAAAAGTATTTGCCTGCTAAAATAAAACGAAGCAAACATCCCCAAGAAGTAAAAAGGCAAATCTGCCAGAAAAGTCTTGGCATTTTTTGCCAGAAGTATGGCCAAGATTGTTAACAAACATCAAACGCAGGAATGTTCAACCTAATGGGAGTCTTGTCTATGTCTAGACTGAGCCTAGCAAGTTGTTTCATCACAGGTAGATGGAAGCTAAATGCAGGAAGACTGCTGCCTAATAACATGGGCCAAACATGTAGAATCCTGGAATGGTTTAGGCTGGAAAGGACCTCAAAGATCATCTCGTTCCAACCTCTCCCACCAGACCAGGTTGCTCCAAGCCCCATCCAACCTGGCCTGGAACACTGCCAGGGAGGGGGCAGCCACAGCTTCTCTGGGCAACCTGGGCCAGTGTTTCACCACCCTCACAGCCTAATGTCTAATCTAAATCTCCCCTCTTCCAATTTAAAACCATTACTCCTTGTTTTATCACTACATGCCCTTGTAAAAAGCCCTCTCCAGCTTTCATGCATGATGACAAGAAAATGGATCTTCTTACCAAACTATCCATGCCTGATTTCTACAACAACCAACTAGAAAAAACAAACCCACGTCTAGGAAAAAAGGATTGAGTTGTACATCCATTCACAGGATTAGAGCAAGGACTCCTCTGTTTTTTCACAGGTGTAATGACCACTAAGATGAAGAAACTGAGGCAGAGCTGCCCACGACCTTCCTGAGGTATCACAGACAATATTAGATGCCACTGCCTCTTCCATCAGACGTTCAGACAAGACTTTTGGCCATGCTGTAGAAAACTCCTCCCAACAGTGGGATGCATTTGCACAGTTATATACAGGCCACTGAACTCATTTTTGTAATATATGAAATGTAACAGTTTATGCAGATCTAGTTCTACTATTTGATTTAAAGTAGTAATGAATTACAGTCCTTGCCCAGGAAACACTCAAGTGAAGCTCCTTCATTCAAACGTGACTTCTAAATTAACACAAAGAGGACTACATGCACAGCCACCATGGGATCCTCACTCTAAACGCCTGCCTGTACCTCAAGTTAATTTACCCACATATTATTTACTTACATGCTTTTCAGTGTGATTATGGTTCTCCCACATAAGCAGAGACATTCGAATTTTCCATTTCCTTTTAATTTCCAAATGTTTACACACTATAGCCTGTTTATTGAACTGTTTACTAAAGCCAACACTTGCTCCACTTTATCAACCTCCTCCACAGCTCTTCAGAGTTTTACTCCATCACTACTCATTCCTAGGCTGTAAACAAACCACTCCCTTCTCTCTTTGTCAAGACAAATATTCCTAAACACCAGAATCATCCACTTTACCCTGCAACGGAGCACCTTAAATGCAAAAAGACCCCCTTTCTTCGAAACCACAACCAAAATACACACGCACACACACTATGTGAGCTTTACTGCAGTTGTACTCTTGACTAATTGCTTTGAGGATTTTTCTTCAAACCCCTAAATCTCCTTTCCTACATCAGTCACTGCATAACTACTCCATGTAATGTATATTCTTTGATCTGGCTTGCTGTCCCTTGGCATATAATTTTCATGTTTATCCAGATTTTCAAGCCACTGACCAAATCACCTATGAGTTCTACCTTTTTCCACTGCTCACCACCACTTAATGGAGCTACAATCAGAAAAAGTTCAGTCATGTTCAACAGCGTCATTCAAATCCATTACCTACATTATAAACAAGACAGGTGCCCAAATGAGCCTGGGTTAAACTATTCCTATCTCAGTGACTTAACCACCCTCAGATTCTCAGAGCATAAAAGTATAGATTCAGTGTGGCTGAATTCCACACACACATGCTTTTGACAGTTAAGTCAGTGTTTTGACAGTCTAAGCTAAATTATAGACCTAAAAGTGGCTGGTGGTGGCTCCTCCTCTAAGTATGGACACATCCCCATGAGGATAAACTTTTACCTATTTATGCATGGGAAAAGCTGAAGGAGAAACAGGTTATGGGATTTGCCTTAAACCACCAAATCTGTGACTGAATTGAGAGGACTGATTTACCAAACCAAATTTAACTAACAGATCTTGAAAAATCATTGCTGTTAAGAAGAATTGCTTGATGTGTGAGAGGTTGGACTACCTAAGCAGGCTGTATCCCCCTGCCAGTCCTTAATCTCTCGGCCAATCATCCACTCAATGCATCATTTCTGTTTCTGAAGAGGTTTTCTTCTTACTTTTCAGTCCTTATAAATCTGATCTGTCATTGCAGAATTTCTAATAATATTAGATAAAACTTCACCGATCTCTCTCTGGAATAAACTATTTAATATCCTTTATTTAAGACATGTGTGTGCAATCAATTCTGTGGTATTTACTTCTATTACACACACAGTATTCATCATTTTGACAATTTTTAAAAGTTTTAGAACACCATTTCACTTAACAGTTTAAAAAAAAAAAAGATTTATTTGATGGTTAACTTTGGAACAAGTTATCTGCATTAACTTCCATTGTTTTGGCATAAAGTAGTTCTGTATATTTTACTAACAACAGTGGAGACATGATAAAGGATGTAGGCAGAGAGCCATAAACAGCTCTCGCTGCAACCCACAGTGTTCCTGTAAAAGCATTAATTTTTAGGACTTTGATTGGAAGACATCTCCGTGCTCAGCCACTTGGATTTTACTAAATACAACCTTGTATAAAACGTTGCACCTGAATATAACAACTTTAACTGCAGAAAGGCCATTGTAAATCATACATAGTATAAACTTGTCCACATGATTGGAATGATATAATGGATATTGTAGTCCCTAACCACTAGCTAATGTTCTTTATGACACTTAAATAAATGACCTGAAAATAAACTAATAACAACACAAAATCTTCTAAACGTGTTCATGTGCATTTCCCAAATGCATGCTGGAGAAAGACAATGTCTAGTTAGCACATTTTTTGTGTTTACATTTTCTCCAGAATATTTTTGCTCCAGCTATTCTTTTTTTTTCCATCTTTCAAACTCGCATTAATTCTTCTTTTCTGCCACCTTCCAGACGGAGTCATCTCTCCATTCAGTACCTTCCCAGATCTTGGTCATTTATAAACATCAAGAGCTTGCAGAACTTCTACATCACCATCCAGAGGTCTAAAACCTGGAGGAAAAACAAGCACTCCAGTGTTTTATTTGGAGCCAGGATCTATTCCCACAAAGATCATCAGAGCTTCTGAAATCCTTGTTTAAGTTTCAGAAGATGCAACTTCAGAGAGGCTGGTTAAGGAATAGCAGAGCTGAGGCAGAAGCAGACATAGGCTTACAAGACTAGAGATAAAGGAGGAATTTTTTTACATTGAAGGTGGTAAACCACTGGCCCAGGTTGTCCAGAGAGGTGGTAGATACCCCATCCCTGGAAATATTCCAGGTCAGGTTGGATGGGGCTCTGAGCAACCTGATCTAGGTGAAGATATCCCTGCTCACTGCAGGAGGGTTGGACTAGATAACTTTTAAAGGTCCCTTCCAAACCAAATCATTCTACGATACTAAAAAACAAGCTAGAGAGCTATTGCAGCAGATAAGTATGATTTAGTTACCGAGAAGGATGCACCATGTTTCTCAACTTTAGTTCCAACACACAGTAGTCGTATAAGAAAAATGCCATAGCATTCTATTTTTAATATGAGAGAAGGATTGTATTGTTATTATTAACTTGTGGTAGAGAAATCTCATACATGTGAAACTTTCCAGAAAAAATTATCACCAAAGCATACAAATATTAACACTTTCAACGGATTGCACAAGGTACTGTCCCTTATATTTAAAAAACACATGGAAAATGTTTTAGTTTTATGCATAGCTCATATATGCTTAAACACTGAAAGTTCAGAACAAACAGTGAGAGACTTAGATATCTAATTTTAGTATCACAGCTTGTTCTCAAAACTTTTCAAAACTATTTTTCTTTTATTTATTCAGATTTTTGAGGCTCTCTGACACATTTAATCTATTTTAAAACTTCATAGGACTTTAAAAAGAATAAGCCTTGAAAACTTTCCCTATTTGCATACTGGGTATAGATGTTTAGTTAAAAAGATGGGTTAAAAATTAAACTAAGTTCATATGTAATAGAAATACCATATTCTAAAAGTCCGTTTCAATTTAAATATTTTCCATTTTGAATAAGAGATTTTTCTTTTAACTCCCCAATCTATGTATTATATATTTTCTTTCCATCTATGCCATGAAACCCCAATCTGAACAAACCCATGTACTTTCCCTTGAAGCAGACGTGCGTTTTCCCCAGCTCTTTTTTAACACGTTGCCATGTTACATCGTATATATTTATTCCCAGCACTTCATTTGCCCTAATGACAAATTACTTATGGGAATTGGTTTCTTTTTCACAGCATCAAGAGTCACTTTGTACGCCATTTTATTAAAAACAACAACAAAAAAAGATGGAAGGGCCATGATGCCACCGCTCGATGAATAGAAACCACATTAGAAAGACTAACTGGAGTGCTGGTTTAGGTTAGATCAAATCATATGGGCAAGTTTTGTGTGTTGTGTACTGGTTTGAATAGTTGTTCTTGACGAGGAAGGATAATTTGTAAGAGTAGATATGAGCTAAAAAAATAAAAGGCCCTTCTGTAATTGTAGTTACATTTGGAAGTAAAGTTAAAGATAGTTCTGAAAGTGCAATGGCTTTGTTGTTGTTATATGGCTATTAAAAAGTTTAAAAATAATAAAGGGATATAAGTCATAATCAGATATTTTAGAACCCTTCTGCAGGTCTTGGAGCTGGAGCACACACATTTTTGAGCTGCTGTGTTTCCTTCATCACCCATGCACCATCATGGCATAACTCACAATTTAACAAGCTCATTGTCTGAGAATTTCCTTTGTCTTTCTTTAAACACAATCACAAATGTCTCTTTGCTAACTGTAATATTTTCTGTAGAATGTATGTGCCCTAAAAGACAGCAGAGGTTCATGGAGAGCTTCTGTGATTCTAATACCTGGAGTCCATTTGGTTTATAATGGTTGAGATGGACAGTCATTTTTATCACGTGCAATCACTAGGACATTCCACTTTTGTCCTTTCCTTCTTTCTGCTTCCTTGAATTTATCCCATTCCCATGCTGAATTTGTTCCTACAATTACTACAAATATATGAATAACTATACAACTATGGACATATATTATTGGCCAAGCACTGCAAAAATACCAAAGCTGCATGGACATTTCTGAGCTTTTTGAAGTCAGAATTTTGTCCACTCTAAGGGAAAAAACCACCAAAGGTCATGAAAGCAGTTTTTTGGAAGCCAAACTGGAACAGACAGCAACTACATTAGTATAATTTTTTTATATTTATACATAAATTTATACATTTATATTTAATGTTATGTATCATCTGACAGCAGTAAAACTGATACATTTATATTTACCTACTTCTCAAAAGTTTGCCACAAATGACAAAACTGGGAGACTAGCCTCAGTTCAGTGACTTTTTTTTTTCTTGACTTTTTTTTTTTTTCCCCCTGCAACTACCATCACATTGTCCTCTACAGCAAAAAAGAGTAGCTGAGCATGGTCAGGTGTCCCAAAGCTGTGTTACAGTTCAAACCTAAAAGCTCAAAAGAAGATTCCCAATATTTAGGGAATTTGATAATAGGGTTTATTGAAGTTGTCACATACTTTCTGATCTTTAGCAATGGTTGTACTTCATTCAGAAGAGGGAAGAGATTACTTGTCAGCAGTAATCTCTAACACAGATAATGCCTTATAAATATTAGGGGCTTATAAGCATGGACAAGGATTAGAGGCAAAGAGAGAGAACAGAAAGAAAACTGAACAGAGCCAAGATTAAGCACTGGGAAGGGCATAGCAAAAGAAAATACAAGGTCTGCTGCTGAGCTTGTCTTCCCACAGTACCGTAAGTAGGGTTTACACTGATTTCCCTGTTGGAAAACTGTACGATATAGAAGCATGGAAATACTATTTGAGATGTGATCATCACCTTCTATCAACTATCTTCTCTCTTCCACGACACAGGAGAAATACAGAATAGATCTGAGGAATCACTGAGGTCAAAAGGTCTCTGGTCCAACCTCGTGCTCAAAGCCCATTCCGTTGGACCGGGTTACTCAGAGCCTCATCCAGTCAAGTTTTGACCATCACTGAGGCTGAGAATGAACATTTCACATTTGGACATCAAGCTGCTAGCAGCTTGAAGGAGGGACTACAAGGTGAACACTACCATGGGACAGAGCTAAAGCTGGCAGCAGCAGGAGGATGTCTTCCTTCCTAATGTTCTCATCCTGGCCAGAGAGAGAGAAGTGGTATGTAATCTATACATTAGATACACCAGGGCAGAGATATCATAAGGTCTAACTTCTTTCTGACAAATCAGGCAAAATATTGCTGTTTTGACAACAAATTAGCTGAATGCACCAACCCTTGTCACTCCAGTGGTGTGCCTGACTAGCAGGCACCATCAAGAGATGATCCCCAAGAAAAGAGGCTGGATCCACAGCAATGGTAGGTAATTGGTTTTGACTCGAGTGGTAACTTGGTCCATGGGAGTGAGGAAGGAAGATGAGACAGGCAGGAGAGGAGAGAGGTCAAGAATAAAGAGCAGATGAGAAACAGGGTAATTCTCAGATTCCTCAAGCCATAACTTCCACTTACATTTCTGAACAATTTCTGAGCAAAATCCCTCAATATCTAGTATCCATATCTGATGCTGCCAAAACCTCCCACTTTTCCTTAGCATTTACTTTTCTTTCCAATCTGGTTTCACTCTGATTCAACAGCACTCATATTACTTTACTTTCTAAGATGCCATATCTGTACCTCAATATATGGAGGATGGTCAAACTGATTTCTAGCTTTCCCCTCAATATTACATTTGAATTTCTAACATGAAGATTATTGCTCAAGATGCACTGTAAAGCCTACACCCCAGATGACCAGGGTTTTAAGTAGTGTTCTTCAACTCTTATTCCCCCAAATACATGGAAAGGTACCACCTTCCAAAACACAAGCCTGCGGTGAAACTTTGCAAAACAGGAGCAAAAGGAGGTGAAACTTCTCCAAAACAAATATAAAGTCTAAGATTTCCTGGTTTTGAGTTCTCTATGCTGCTACTCTTGTTGAACATGATTTCAGCCAAAAGCACATGTAGCCTAATCCAGTATTTGTGGGATTATTCCATTTTGTTACATATTTACTCCTGAGAAATGACTTCAACAATATCTTAAGTGCTTTAGGTTAAAAAAAAAAAAAAAATCAGATAGAGATTTCTCTGCATTTTAATACCAGAAGGGAGACTCTGGACCCACTGAAGTCAAAGGCAAAGCTCTCTTTGACTTCAAGAGACACAGTCTGACCCGAAATATATTATTTCTGAATTCACATCTTCAATTCCCTGAAATCCTTTAAGACTACATATAAGGATACGTGCAGTTATTATTTCTAAGAATGTCATTCTCAACAAATGAAACGGTGATAATTTAAAAACTCCTCAGAAAGATGGTAATGAACTACAATACATATTTTATAACACAGATGAACATAATTTATGCATTATTTTGTGCAAGATACGAAAACACGAATTAATTGATAGTTCAGGAAAGAAAGTTAATTTTCTCTATAATTAAACATCATGACTGTGTAGATCTGCTACATCGACACTGCCAGGTAACAGATATACTTTTGGAGCACTAAGAGTCACCTTGATAACAACTGCCAGAAATTTAGAAACTTTTGACTTACGTTCTGCTTCTGCAGAAGTTCAAAAGAATGAATTACACTACGGTGAAAAAAGTTAGGCTTCTGAGAATTGCAAGGGTTTTTTTAAGGTTCTTTGGGATACTAAAGGATTGGTCATGTTTATTATTGGTTACTTAGAAAAAAAACAGCTCAGCTCTCAAGTGCTTATTTAGAAAATGCAAATTTCACATATAGCTCCAAACAATACAGTATCTCTCCCTGCTAAACAAAATTGCAAGTGGGTATTTGAAAACTGATATCACACCTTAAATCATCTTGTCTTTCATTTCCCCCCCCTTTTTTTTTTAATTAAAACTAATACCCAGATCCTGTAACATATAATTTCCTGTTTTGTGGAAATACTTCTAATCAGGATATATAGGATGGACGTCCCCTTTAAACAGGCTGTTTTGTAACATACGCAATGCAAAAGGGAGTGCTATCATAACACTTCAATAGTTAAGTGACTTTATGAGAAAAATACTTCCAAATGTTTCCTAAAACCTTCCAAACCGCACCAAAGAACAGTATCGTAATATTATGTTTCCCTATGGCCTCCAATATTTAAGCTTGCTATTCTTGAAATGATACTTGGATGAAAAATATAAGTTTATGTAATGTATAAATTGTTCCTAGAAGAAAAGTTGCCTTTACAATTACTCTGTATAGATGTCAGATATTTTACATTTTCAATGGCCTTTCTTTATTAATTGAACAAATAGAATGCTAGTGCACTGGGCTGCACGTGAATAGTCTGTATTTTAAAACTGAACAGTCACCACGTGACCTTATTCATAGCAAATACTGAGAACAATAACTGTCCTAACCGATTACATATCAAGTTACCCTTAATAGATATCCATATTTCTTGCCCGGTATACATAATCCATATAAACTGTATACCATATATCAATAACATATTCCAGCGAATCCACCATCAAAGAGTTCGTTTATAGTAGGTTTTCATTTGACTCAGGGTTGTAATGTTCTGTGCAAGCATAAGCTAACCATTTCAGTGATTTTGCCAGCAAGCTGCTTTTTGGCAGATTATTGGCAGTACATATTGGCAACAAACGAGTGCAACTAAGCCCTTCTTATAACTTACAGGTAAATAATGATTTTAATAAATTTATGTAAAATGTTCCACTTGCTGACATCTGTTTTAGATAATTCACTCAGCTGCACAAATGCAAACTTCTGTGTGTTTCTCAGGAAAACACGTATTTCACCTTAATTATTTAACACTTTCCCAGGTACCCCAAGAAATAAATAAGCAACGAAGCCTACTTTCACTTGAAGGTTTGAATGAAAAAAGCTTTAGCAGAAAAAAAAGAGAGAAATTAATTAAAAATAATAACTGTACGCACACAAAAATCTAAACCACATTTTGTCATCAATACAATATTCAAATAATAAGAAAAACACAGAGCTATTGTAGAGTTATCTCAGCCATGGGACATTCAAACTGGATGGTCCAGTCAACTGCCTCTTGCCCTGGGGACCGCAGAGACTTTGACCTCCATGTGAAAATGTGTGACTATATTAGATTTAGTTGCAATTTTTTTGCACTGTAGCTGAAGTTTAAATGTGCACTCACTCATATCTCAGCTAGGCAGTGGGGTTTAGAGGAAACTCTGGGTTTTAATCCCAACTTTGCCAGTGGGTCAGTGTCTCATAGTCCAAAAGCCTCTCTCTATCTCTAGAACTAGAATGGCAGTAGCACTCTGCCCTAAAAGGATCCAAGTTTTTGTCAGAAAGCTCTAAAAACATTTCTACTACTAATAGCAGTGTCATTAGAGGGGTAAAAACCCCCCAGACCTTGGACTCCCTTTTTCTGGTATAAATCAGGATGACAGTGATGCTGATTTAAGATTGCTGAGATTCTGCTCTTCAGCATTCAAGTACCAGAAAGCCACACCAGCACATCAAGGGGGCTCCTCAGGGAGCCCCTGCTGCCAAATTCCTGGGGAACACACGTGGTCCATCATTCAGGTACCTATGATATTGAAGACTGTAAATCAAGAAGAGGAATATGCAGGGGAGGGGAGACCTTATTGCTCTCTACAACTCCCTAAAACTAGGCTGTAGCGAGGCAGGGGTCAGTCTCTTCTCCCAAGTAACAAGAGATGAGAGGAAATGGCCTCACATGGTGCCAGAAGAGGACTAGACTGGATATCAGGAACAATTTCTTCACTGAAAGGGTTGTCAAGCATTGGCACAGGCTGCCCAGGGCAGTGGTGGAGTCCCCATCCTTGGACGTATTTAAGAGCCGTGTAGATGTGGTGCTGAGGAACATGGGGTAGTGGTGACTTGGCAGTGCTGGGTTAACGATTCGACTTCATGATCTTAAAGGTCTTTTCCAACCAAAATGATTCTATGATTCTATATTATTAAGAAAATAACAATCAGAAACCTTGGAGATGCAAACAGCTTGACCATGACTCTTCAGCCCAGTGCTTTGCTTCTACAACTCTGAACATTGACCGTATAGATACGACCCAAGTGATCACAGAAAGCAGTCCTCTCAGTATGGTACTTTGAGGTTTCTACTGAAGTAAGTCAAAAAGTGAAAGAAAGGCCAGCACATGAGAATTTCAATGGAAATGACAAAAATCAAAATAAAAGCACTTAATGACACAAAGGAGAAGTTTCTTCAGTTCTTCCCCCTGTGTCAAGCCACCAATTCTCAGGACACTGGCTCCTTGACCTTCCATGCTCTATCTGGTGACAACTACTGCCAGCTGCCCCCGTGCTCCTCATGTCCTTCAGCCCCAAGTGTCGGGAGCAACACGCTCAGCCTGTTGAACATGCAACTGTAATTAAGGAAAGCCACGTACTTTAAAAGGTTTTACACGGCGAACACACATGTCCATTCTGCTTGTGGATACATCTCAAAGTTCCATTAAATAAATGCTTTAAATGGGGCCTGTAATGAGTAGGGAACAATTATTAAGGATCAGATTTTATTTGTGCCCAATTCAGCCTCGAATTTGCTTGCTGTTTCTGAGCATTTATTCATTTATGGAGTCGGAAGTTTAGGATTTTGTAAGGCTTGGCAACATGGTTAAAACCCAGTGAATTCTTGTTGAGATCTATTGGACATGCTGGTAAAACTTGCTGTTGCTATAGTGGACTTGCTTTTAATTTGATCTGTTCCAAGGATTCAGTATCCTTCCAGAGTGTTAGAAACCTGAGGGCATATATTTGTATTGTTTAAAGGCAGGAAATTCTGTGAACTGAAATGAGAACATATCCCTTTTGCCTTTATGGACTTTTGTTATTTTCTCTTCCTTTTGGGGTTTTGGAAACAAAACCAGCGAAAGCTGAAAGTTTGAACAATAGCAAATTACTTTCAAGGAAAAAAAAAAGCAAAGTAGTAAGCATACTTTTATTCATACACTTTGTATGTATGTAAATTGGACTTATCCAGGCATCAGAAAATACTATTTGCAGCAGGGTCTTAGACTGCAACTGGATCATTCTGGTTTTGTCATAAAAGACTGTGGACTTTGCTGTTTTATTTTATTATTATTCCTTTACTACCTTGTATTAACTTGTACCCCACTGACTTCACGACAGAGCTGATTTTTTTTTGCATGCTAACCACAGAACTAGGGTAATCATTTTTATTGTAAGGAAAAAAATTACCCATTTTTTGTAGCTCTTTAACTCCTTGTCCGAAGAGTCCTGCATCCCTCCTTTAACTGATGCAAAAGGTAGGTCAGAATTCTGGGACCACTGACACTGTACAGACATATGTAACAAGAACTGGTGAAAGATGAATGGGGAACCATATTCTGCTAAAATTTAAGACTTTAAGACTACAGCAGCAAACTTTCTTATAGTAGTTCTGTACTAATTAGCAGAAGGACTGGAGGCAGAGTGGCTGCATTAGCACAGAGACCTGATCTCAGCAGGATGCATTCATCCTAGTGCAGTACCACATAGATACACCCACACTGCTTTTGGTACTCAAACTAGCTTGGTTAGAGCAAAATATCTTTATTGCACGTAATGAATTATACTGTACTACTTTATAAGAATAGGGTTATAGGTTATAGCCATGGTTATAGCTCTCTGGAATGCTCCTGCCTCATGACAGACTATAGAGACCCAACTAATTCTGCAACAAGACTTGCTGGAGGATAGTTCACGTGCAGCAACCTCAACTGCAGCCATTTCAGCAAGAGCCTAAACACTCCCCCAGCACTTACACAGCAGTGTTCCTCGCATACGGTGTAGAACAAGCTGACTGTTCCCATCTAATAAGCTTAATAGCTAAATATAAATTACAGTGGGATGCAAAGCTTGAAAGAGACATTTGACACCCAAGACAGTGCTTGGCCACTGGATCTCCCCTAGCTAGTGTTTCTTCATACTTGATAATCCCTCTTCCTGGACAGCAGCAATTATGACACTGGTGAACCGCAGGACTTCGGTTTATTTGCTTCCATTTGGCACAGTGCTTCGTGCTCATCTCAACTACTTTTGGAGGTTACGACAACTGAAGCAGGGATCACAATGAGCCACCATCAATCACCACAATAAACACAGCTCAGCTGTTTCCATGCAGCCAAAGCCTTTGGTGGAGAATCTTAACAAGAGACTCGAAAGAGCACAAAGAAGTGGCTTTACTTTAAGTGCTCACAATAATGACTTCCAAAGAAACACTCCTGACCATCAACCCCAGGGAATAGAGAAGGGAAAGGTATTCATGTTCATTCATGGATTATCTGCTTTGTAGATCTCTACATAAAAGCAAAGGGATCCATAACTACCAGCAGTAATATTTCTACAGTCTTTCCTGCAGAGATGGGCAATGAAGAGAAAGGTTTGGTTCCCACCCAGACATCAGGGGTACACCATCTTCCTCATGGAAAAAGCAAGGAATCAAAACCTAGTACCTGTGACAACCACAATCACCCAAACTATTCTTGGGTCAGATAACCATACATTCCCTCTTATTCAGAATACACTAATTTAATAGTTATGCCCAAGTGGTCAAACAACAACTAACACTGTATTTTGAAATGTAGCAGCATACAAATGTTTACACCATCTATTCAACACACATATGCACAAGTGACCATAAGCCACCAGTTTACAGGTCCCTCTCACCTGAAAATGTAGTGAAAGACTCTTAGGGCAAAAATTACAACTAAGTTCATGAACTACACAAAAAATCGGCTGTGACACCATTTATTAAAAGTTATGATAAACTAGAAGGTCCAACTAAAAGGAGCAGATGTACTGTTTGCCAAGTTGTAGCTGCAGACAGAAATTTTTGTGCCAAGATCAAAAGAACAAGGTGTTCATATGAATGGCATTTTATTTTGATCCTATTATTCTATATGAGCTCGACGAGAGATCAAAGGAAAAAGTACCCAGGTTCCACTATTAACACTTAACATAGCTCCAGTCAGAAAATCCTTTCCAGATTGCTAGTGCAATTTAAAGCCCAGCACATTTTTGTTCTCCTGTTGGGTAATATACCTGAAGGCACCGTTTTGATTCTTTGAGCACCTTTTCCATTGTGGAAAATTGCTTCTGATATATATAATTTCAGTTATTTACATTTTTATGACACCCAGACATCCCAGCTTTGGGGACTACACTGCTTTGGATTGTACACGCTATCCCAGAGAGACGGGCTGCCCTGAAGTAGCGACAATATATTACTGACTGCATCCAACAGTCAGGAAATTCAATACCATCAGAGTCAAGTACTAAAGTCTGGTTCAGCCCCTGCCAATGGCAGTTCCCCTGGAAGCAAAACATACCAGCTACAACCGAGTATGTAAACAAACCTAATGGGCCTTTAAAATATGTAAAGGTTCCTCCTGATAGCTGGCAAGAATGAGTGTGCTTTAATATGTTGTATTGCTTATTATGACATTATCCAGGACTACTACTATTAATTAATGGTTCTATTGCCTCTCTTAGAAGCCAGCGAGGTTGCATAAAGAAAAAATAATAATATATTGTATTTCTCACAAAGTCAAAGTATGCTAACAAGTTTTAATATTCATGCTTTCTTTGCACGTAAGCTTTTCGTTGATGATTCAGTAATTTAGGGCAAAAATTTCAGAATTTCACTTCCACTGAACTTCTTTGACATATGAAGACTGCACAAATCTGCTAAGAAACAGGTATAGCTTATCACACTACCTTTGGAAAAAAAACAGCAATTCTGCATTGATAAGAAAAAAAGAGTGCATATGTCCTTCTGCCCTGCCTTGCCTCCCCCTCCCCACTTGCTACTAAGAGCATTCGTGTTACAAAGTCATTCCAAAGTTTATTGTAAATGCCAAGAAGTGGGCACGGATCCCACCCTGGCTCAGCTATGGCCCACCATCTTGAACGTATTCTCATTTGATCCATCTCAGTTCCAGGAGGGGTGTTCAGGTTTTGCTTTGGGGTTGAGTTTGGGGGAGTTTTTTTTGACTTAACTTTTCTCTAATAACAGTCGATTGCACACACGCGAAGAGAGGGCAAGTCGTGACTCTGGGAACTTGCACAGTCAATGCAAAACACATGCAGGTGAGCTCTGGCCTAGAGTGAACATTACAATTACGGGTTAAACGAGACAAAACGTCTCATGCACAGTCAGAATATGTTCATATTACACACAGCAGCCAGCTGGCTATAAATCCAAGAAGTAAGCTGGAAAGCTTTAGAGTTTAAATGGATGAATACAGACATAAATGGAAGAACAGTGGTTTGTAGCCATACAAATGGCTTTTAACTGAAAAGAGTGGATTGCTTTTATGAGGGTTTTCCAAAAGAGTAACCTGGTTAAGATGAAAAAAAAACGAATAAGTATGATGATTGAGACATTCCATCTATCTCTATTTTCTATTTTGTTTTGAGACAGAGAAGTCTGATTTAGCGTGACTGAGCAATTATAACCTGGCTTTACATACTGGTGTTCTTAGTGAACAGGGACAAGTTCTTTAATAATACCTCTGCAGCTGATGATCCATAAACAGCATTACTCAATTTATTTCTGATTCAAATTACCCCAAGCTGAGCTGTGAGAAGCCATGAACCAGTTTTCCTGCCATATTTCCAGCCCTAAGTAGTGTATGCTATAGACTTCTCTACACTCTATATATGAATCACTGAACCCATGAGCAACGATCCTGTCTGTGCACAAAACCACCAGACCACTTTGACACTGCCAAATCAACACCCTCCTGGCAAGGCACAAAGGATGGAGAGGCTTTCTTCTCTTTTTCTTAAATAATGATGACTAGCAGAACCTTCTGGAATACAGACCCAAGAAATGTCCTAATAGTTTTTCATAAATGGATGAACCTGAATGATTTTCTAGAATTCTAATTACCCCACTTGAACATTTTTGGATCTTACCAAGATGAACACTTTGCTCTTTTTCCACTCCACCTAAGGCAGATGCAGTTGCCTCTGGAATCCAAAAGCAGAGCTGAGGTTCTTACCGAGTCCAATATAAGCTAAAATTTAAAGATATAAAAGAACTTCACATTCATAAACTATGTTTATATTCACTTATATGTTATATATATAAGTGTATATATACATACAATATTTTCTACCAAACTCTTTAGATGTTTAAAAGTGGCTGTAAGCTCATGGTTTTGATGTACTCACTGTTGACAGAATTAGATGGAGACTGTAGGAAGACTGATAACGAGTTTGCTCCCCAAAACCTTTCTCCTATGTCTCTGAACTGACTGAATGGGAACTCAGGGAAAAGAACAAAGATTTGCTGTTCTTTACAGTCACGCAACGAAAGTGTAGGTTAAGTACAGGAAGTATTTGCAGATTTCAGATATTTTGTGGACCTTTGTTGCTTTTCCTTGCATTCAGATCTAATCTCAGCTGCAACACAGAGCTAGACCTTCATGTTCTGCAGTCCTTCAGTAACAGAAAACCCAACCCACTGTGACACTTAAGGCAAAGTGGTCTCACAGAATCACAGAATGTTAGGGATTGGAAAGGACCTCAAAAGATCACCTAGTCCAATCCCCCTGCCAGAGCAGGATCACCTAGATCAGGTCCCACAGGAACAAATCCAGGCGGGTTTTGAATGTCTCCAGAGAAGGAGACTCCACAACCTCTCTGGGCAGCCTGTGCCAGTGCTCTGTCATCCTCACTGTGAAGAAGTTCTTCCTCATGTTTATGCAGAACCTCCTATGTTCCAGCTTACACCCATTGCCCCTTGTCCTATCATTGGATGTCACTGAGAAGAGCCTGGCTCCATCCTCATGACACTCACCCTTTACATATTTATAAACATTAATAAGGTCACCCCTCAGTCTCCTCTTCTCCAAGCTAAAGAGACCCAGCTCCCTCAGCCTTTCCTCATAAGGGAGATGTTCCACTCCCTTAATCATCTCTGTGGCTCTGTGCTGGACTCTCTCAAGCAGTTCCCTGTCCTTCTTGAACTGGGGGGCCCAGAACTGGACACAATACTCCAGATGTGGCCTCACCAAGGCAGAATAGAGGGGAAGGAGAACCTCTCTTGACCTACTAACCACTCCCTTTCTAATACACCCCAGGATGCCATTGGCCTTCTTGGCCACAAGGGCACATTGCTGCCTCATGGTCATCCTGCTGTCCACCAGGACCCCCAGGTCCCTTCCCCTACACTGCTCTCCAACAGGTCAGTCCCCAACTTATACAGGCACATGGGGTTGTTCTTCCCCAGATGCAGGACTCTACACTTGCCCTTGTTATATTTCATTAAATTTCTCCCCACCCAACTCTCCAGCCTGTCCAGGTCTCTCTGAATGGCAGCACAACCCTCTGGTGTGTCAGCCACTCCTCCCAGTTTGGTGTCATCAGCAAACTTGCTGACAGAGCACTCTATTCCCTCATCCAAATCATTGATGAATATACTGAATAGTACTGGTCCCAGTATCGACCCTTGAGGGACTCCACTAGATACAGGCCTCCAACTAGACCCTGTCCCATTGACCACAACTCTCTGGCTTCTTTCCTTCAGCCAGTTCACAATCCACCTCACTGCCCCATCATCCAGACCACACTTCTTCAGTTTAGCTGCGAGGATGCTCTGGGAGACTGTGTCAAAAGCTTTTTTTCATGTTAATGCAGAAAGCAAAAAATGTTTCACCAAGAAGAGAAAGTTTTAAATCATCCTTGTGAATTAATCAATAAAAATATTTAACATATATTCATAGTATAACATACCTACAGACTGGAAAGACATATCTTTTGGAAGAAGTTCAGATAGACAGTTTCATGTTCCACATCAAATATATCACGATCAGGTTATCTTTAAGCCCCATAGGTATAACAACACTGAGAGTTTCTTTTTAAAAACAATTTTGATACCAAATAAGTATATACATCCAACTCACTCAAGTTACCATTAATAACTACTAGAATATTTTTAGAAGGTCCTTCAAACAGAAGGGTAGTGTTTCCACTACAATTTTGAACAAGCAATAGAGTTTGGTTCTTTAGTTTCAATCAAGCATCAATTTTGAATTATTTGTCTGAAGTCAGAATTCTTAAAATAAGAGTGTTTTTTATAGAACAAATTTCTGAGAGAAAAAAGTCCCCTCCACAATTTGAGTGTAATCAGCTATTCTAGTATAACTGGCTCTGATTTGGAGGTAAGGTACGTGATCGTAGATATAAGGAGAGCTGTATTATTAATTCAAGAGGTGTTCCACAAGTACTAACATGAATAGGCATCAATACCTCAACAGTTTTAATTTAATTATTCTGCTGTATCACCTTTAGTTGTCAGAAACATTTTTGTACTAACATCAGCATTTCACCTTGCATATCTTTTCCTATTGTCTCTATTACCCAGACACTTTTTCCCTTTCCTCTCCAAATCCAATATTTCCATACTGCAGGAGGGCATTGCATCATAGTTATATTACATGTTCATATTTTATTATGCTCTTCCTGTGCATACAGAAAGGCTCCTGCCTTGGTAATGTGAAATGCTGAGCACTTTCCTATCACAGTGGATAAAAAGGGTTTGGGGCACGTTGTAGGAGAACGGGTCATAGAACAATGGGCAACTAAAATATCAAATTTGTCAATCAGCAATATTTGGCATTGAAAATAGTTCTGAGTATGAATAGGAAAATATCTGGCTGTCAGATATACAGAAGCATTACATACCAAAACAGTTTTAGGGAATTTCCCAGCTCTCAGAAGAGCATTTTGCTAATTCTTGACGGATAACCTGTACCTTTGGGTGCTTTCTGAATGCACGTTCTTCCTTTTCCTCTACTGTCCTTTGCGAAGAAAACAGGAGATGAAACTCACCAGAAAATAAGAAATACATTAACCTCCAAGTACCTTGGGTTTTGGTAAACAGTGAGATCACTGGAAATCGTAGCTTCTGCATATGGATTAGAGGAGAATAATGGGACTGAGCAAAAAGTCATGGACTATGTTCATCAATATGTGCCTTTTATGTAAACTAGATTGTTAATTGAAAACCAGTTTTCAGAGTCTCTTAAGAAGCAATCACCTTAAAATTAATCAAAGTGACATTTTGTTGTTTTTGTAAATGGGTGATGTTCCTTGGGACGTTCAGAAAATTGCTTGGAGCAGAGACTGTTGCAGCCAAAGGCTTTGGCATTTGGGTCTCATAGCCCATCTCTCCCATGGCAGGATGGTGCTAGCACAGTGAACAAGCACAAATGGCTCTGCTCACCCTGTCGCCAGTATAGCAAGTGACACGTATGGGTCCCTGGCTGATATCACTGAACAACAGTGGCACCAGATAGATGTGCACCAGCAGCAAATGGACTTGGCTAAATGGCAGGATAGTCATCGGGACAATGGGTGCTGTTGAGGGCAGGTGTGAGATGAGGGCAGGTGACAGCCTACAGGGACCTACGGGTGAAGAAGAGACTTGGTATTAACGTGACCTATTCAAGCAGAACCATGTGGTTGACATCACTGCACAGGGTCATACATGGCAGTAGGAACAGTGATGGCTGGGCGTGCTCAGCAGCCACTGCATTAGGTCACAGTCCCTAAACCAACAGAATTTCTGCTCCCTTTTTCAGCACCATGCCCTTAGTTTTCTATAATTTCTTTTCCCATTTACCTATGGCTTTCCCTGTTGGTTATTTCTGCTAAAGCTACCTCCATGAGGTACATGAAGTAAAGTCTTCATGAACAATTTTGGTTTCTTTCCGTTTGCCTTTCCTTAAAATATTCCTTAACTTCCTTGTTCAGTGCCTAGCAATGACTCATTAAAAAAATAAATCTCGCAATAATAACACAGCGACAGATACCAAAGGTGAAAATTGGCAATTATTTAGCACTCAGCCTGAAAACATCTTCCAACAGCACATACAGGAAACGCCTGTATTTCTCTACAGATGTATTTCCTTAACGTTTCTTAAGTCAGTTTATTTCAGCAAGAATGACCAACTTAAATTTTTCAGTGTCTTCAAGGACCTTCCTTCATGAATTTGTATAAAAGGCAGAAAAGTATATATAAATGTTTAAAAAGCAGCCAGAAATACGTGCAAGTGTTTTTGTGGAACCAGCACAATTAGATTTAAAATACCAAATGCTCAAATTACTCCTGACATTTGGTCTGAGTTGCTTTTGAATTTGCACCTACGAACAATAAAAGAAAAAAAATAACAAAACCTGGTTCTGAAGGAGACTGATTATTTCTTTTGCAGTATTTTGCCACAGAGCAGTTATTCTCTCTCTCTACCAGATCTGACAGCCATTCAAATGCACTGGTTTTGCTGCACGCTAAACTAGAAATACGATCTCCACTTGGAAACTCCTCTCAAAAATATTTTCCTCTGTCAATTCTCAGTAACTGCATTCAATAACAAGCGTGACTATTGAACTCTTAAAGTATCAATGTTCAATCATTTTCCTGAGTTTACATATTGCAGCTGCAAGGAATAAAGCTGCTGAAAGACTATGATCTCTCCCCATAGTTTAGATGCTTATCATAACCTTTTGTGATATTTAATTGGCACTGCTTTCTCCTCCTTCATTTCCAAATGGATGAATCACAGACTTGGTCTTCCAGGAACCAACCACTTGAGCTATTCTCTGCACTTCCTTCAACTCTTCCTCCGCCGCAGCCAGCCCTCTGCTTGACCCCATCTTTAACAAGTGCTCAACTGGAGAGTCTCAGCTAAGATGCATAATATTAAGCCTTCTGAGAAGAGAATGACTAATCAACACCTAAACCCTAGAATTATGGCAGCAAGCTTGCCAGATCATCCTGCAGCCACTGCGGCTGGTTCACAGGCTACAGTGAAGAAGAGTCACCATTGAAGGTCAGATTTCTTCACTTTCTTATTCAATAACAATATAATGTGTAGTCTGGAACTCTGAGTTATAGCCAGGATGTTAACCACAGATTAATGCAAAACTAGAGAGGTATAGTCTACATTGGGTACTTTATAATTATCTGTTCATTTTAAGTTATAGCTTGCAAAAAACTAGTTTAGCAACCCAATAGTTTACTAGAAAAGAGAAACAACTCATCAGATGGTCATTCTGCTCCAGCTACCACGCTTGACTTATCCCCCCAACTCTTCTGCAATGCTCCCAGATCACCTCCCACCTTCAACATACGGACACGAGAAGGCTCCCTGGTGCCAAGGTCAGTTTGACCACTTGCATTCATTAAGGTTATATACACACATTTAACTACCTTCTTAAAATGTATCTCACTGTATTACTAGTCCCACATTTATATGAGCAGCCTTGAATACAGGCAATGTTAAGCTAAAGTCTTTCTCAGATACAATCCTGTGAAAGAAAGAATGCATCTTATAAAGCATTTAATTCTGTAAGATCTTGTAACTTGTATTAAGTAAATTCCTGGCACACATTTGAATTCTGTGAGCCTTTGAGGCCCTGCGAAACAGTACATCCATGAGTCTACCTCATAAGCCCACCCTGAACATCCAACCAGAGGAGAAGCAGTGCTTATTTTCGTTACACGTGCATCAGATGATCACAGGCAGTGAACTTTAACAAATAAGGTTTAGGGGGACAACAGCATAGTTTTTGTATTAGAAGTAGAAAAAGGAGGCTGAAGGAAATGCCCACCTCTCAGAAGACACTAAGGATCTTACAGAGAAAAGCAAAGACTAGAAAGGTCAGTGACAAATTCTACTGTCACTTCAGCAGAAATATAGAAAAGAGTTTTGTATGATCTCAGACACTAATTGAGGGTCACACTGGGACACAGAAGGAAGCAACAGATGATTAAGATGGTTATTTCCAAAGGTCTGCAGTTCTGTAACGCTAATTTTATACTCGGATGCTTAGAGTGGAAAGTTAACTTCTTGAGTTAACATTATCAGGGGAAAAAAAAGCAATGAACAAATGGAAATCTAGTGTCTGGGAGTCAACATGAATACAGAATTTTCTGAATTAGCCACATGAATGAAAAGGGCTGAAGTTACACCCAAGGAAAAGGTAGATGAACCTCAAAATGGAGAAAACCACCTTGGAATATCCTGAAATTGATTTATATCATTCTTCCAGCAGCACCTGCCCTCAAACCATGGTTGGACTCAATGATCTGAAAGGGCTTTTCCAACCCTAAGGGCCTTTTTCTGTGATTCACCCACCCAACCTGTGACATTGGAGCCCTTCCAGAATACACACTGGTAAGGGATTATTAGCCCACATAAGGTTCAAAAAAGACTTTCTATTAAACAATTACTGATGAGAATACCCACCCTCTCAAATGATACCCTAGTCAGACACATCACTCATTGCTTCCAGGTAAGACCACTGCATTACAAACCACCTTGGTGTAAAAAACAACTACCAAATACCTGCAAAGCAAACAACTGGCCCTCAAACCAGAATTAAACATCACAGTCATGCCACTTCTGTACTCCTGCTCCCTCCATCAACAACCTGCTTACCACCATCCATAATTCATGGTCTCTCACTCTCAATGGACTGGTCTTACCTAACAGAAACAACTATTCTCAACATGACTATCCTTCAGAAAAAGCACAACTGTTTATTTTAGAAGCCCATATTTTTTTAGTATATGTACATAAACACATATACACAAACCCAACACGTGTGTATATAAAATATACACATATATATAAAAACATATGAGAGATTTTCCAAGTAGAAAACTGTTGAATCTTTTCTAGTAGCTATGAAGAACTTTCAAACTTAACACCTTGAGTTCTTAATGCAAAACTGTTAACTGCTTTTTCAAAAATATTTTTTAGAATTTAATTTAGCTTTTTTTTTTTTTTTTGCACATTAAGGTCATTAAAAACCCCAGCTACTTCACTGATCTCAAGCAGATTTTCATGGAGATGTGGTAAAATGCCATGACTGTAGCTACATAAAATCATCTACAAGGAAAAGGTTTACTCTCTGCAGTAACTTAAGAGCAGAAAACAACAGGGTGGTGACTCCTTAAGCTTTTTAGCTCAGTTCTGTCACAAACAGCAGAAGTAACTCCTGGCTGTGTGTCATTTTGAAGTGGCTTCAGTGCCACCATCAAGGACCTCTTGCCTAACAGCCAAGACAGATGCAGGAAGCCTCCTAGTCCCAACTCTTCTGTTTAGTAGCTACTGCTGCTTACAGCAGTCCCCTGACTTTGTCCAAAACAGCTGGTTATTTTCCCCTGTTGCCAAGACCAGCAGTACCTGATCTACTTCTGTGGCTTCCTGACTACTGTAGCACAACCAACAGCAACAATAAAGAATATTCTTTACAGAGCAACACATTAAAAAAAATCCAGGCTTTTTAAAGTAAGTTCCTCCTAGGTATAGTGTTTACAAAGAATAACAGAAAATGCTATTTTTAAGATTCTGGGAATGCAGTCCTTAACTCAAAATAGTTCCAGAATTATTTGCCATTCGTTACCCATTACAATTCAGAACCTGTGTCTAACTTGGAAATTTAGTACGTTTACTCTGAGTTTTATGGTATACTAAACGGTTTCATTACTTTTTACAGGAAGTAATACAGAATTATTTGTAGATTCAGTAATGGAACCAGTAAGCCAACGATCTTCCATTTCCGAAGTTCCCTAGTTATCCTGAAATAATAAAAATATATCAAGACAACAGCAAGAAAGCAAGTGGACAGTTCTCTACAGCATCTCAACAATAAACAGCAGAACCGTGATACTTCACCAGAATGTTCAAAAACTAAATTGAATGGCAGCATGATTGCAGTGGTTCCAGTTATGTTAATTAGGCTGAATTCATGGTTCATTGATGCTGCAATTATGCTGCAAAGAAATGCTGCAAGCATGCTATCTCATCCTCCTACAGCCTGCTGAGTGTGCGGCCATTATTCTTCTTGTGGCAAAAAGACTTTTCTAAAGAGATAATATGTAGGAGTCACATTTATACTCACACCACACCGTTTGTGAAGATGCAGTTAGAGAATCACATTTTGATCCTTCTTTTTCAGATTTAATAGGAAAATTTCATTTCCAATTTCATTGGCCATTTTTTAAGTAGGCTTTACGTTGCCAATTTGCATACTAAGCATACAAATTATAAGCCTTATTAGCCCCATTTCAACCGTGGGGTAAGTAAAAGAGGTGAAGAGTTTTGCCCAAACTTATGTATCTCTTCAGTGGAAAGAGAACCTCAGTATCTCCCACCTTCTTCCAATGACACCTCCCGATTGACCACTGTGGAAAAGATGCACACACCACCCAAAATACAAAACCTTCTGCAGTGAAAGATGGTTCAAGTGGCAGGTTTGTTTTCAGTGTTTCCATTCACCCAGGGCTCCAGCCTATGTATCAGCAGGAAGGAGGTCTGCAGTCACTCATGTAACCGTGCAGACATTCTGCCAAATCGTTGGGAACTTGCTTTCTCAGATCTTCAGAAGATGTCAATTAATGTCCAAATAAATCAACCAAATAATGACTTTGTGATACGAGAAAGCAACCAAATCAGCAAAGATAAAAATAAATTTAGTCACCAGATAAATTTAACTGAAAGTATATTTAAATCTATATGCTTGCAGTGGGGAAACTTTGCTATTATTTTATTTGCATTTACCTTAGTAACTAACTATTGTTAAGTGTCCAAGTTATTCCTGCTAATTAAAAACACATTAAATATACCTACAGACATCCATGCATGATGAATATTAGAATTAAATTGATATCTTTACATCAATTTCTGAAATTAAGATTTTTAAATCAACTATAATATTGACAGATTTAATCCAATAAAATCATATGCAGTGCTTAATTCAGCAATGTCAGACTTCTAACATTACTGTTTCCTTCATCTCCCAGAATGGTAAGTGAAGCCTTTTCTGCCTGTGCCTTGGCAATAATAGCTTAAGAAAGCCTTCATGATACTAAAGGAATGAATAAATAAACCACGTGAGGACTAAAGCAGAACACTCAAACCTGTAAACACCACCCCCTGTATTTACATGCACATCTCACAATGGTTTCAGTGGGGCATCCTGTGAAATGAAGAGATTTTTCAAGCAAGCAGTCAGTCAGGGTTTTTTAAGAATGGTTCTATTTTAAAAACCAGCCCCTTCAGAAAACACATTTTGCAATGCTTTTATTCTCAAAGCAGCATTGTGTGGAACCAGGTGTCTAAACAGAAGCTAGGTCAACACATACCTCC
>CM051625.1:4072235-4212235 GCA_028020825.1 Podargus strigoides | reverse complement strand
CTGCACTAATACAATAGCACTGCCTACACACATTGAAACTTAATCCCTCTGAAGACACATGAGCTTCTTTTAAATTTCAAACCTATACCACTGAAAAACATCTCACTCCTGTGTATTCAAGAATATGGTTCTCTTCAGCTGTTCTTCTCATCCTTTTCACTAATTGTGTTTTTCAAAATGCAGCACTGATTTAAAACGGAGCTGTAAATAAGCCATTATTCTTGATGATTCTATGAGTATTTAACCACTGAAATTTTCTATAACCAGTTTTGATATACTCAATTATGAAACATTCTTCTTGGGAGGAAGCAGATAGCAGTTTCCATACGTATTTTAAAAACTCAGACATGATTTCACTACAAGGACAGAGTGAGATTCCACCTCCAAACATAGTTCCAGAGGTAAATCACAGTCCAGCATGTAAGAAAGTGAAAAGAAATGCAGCAAGATCTCATTCAGGAACACAAACTGGAATGCTACAAAGAAAAATCTAAATATCTAAAAGCAACAGCTCCACAGAGCTTATATTTAAAACTTCAATCTGTAAATGGTCAAAGTTTTCTTTTAAAAGTTAAAGGTGCATGGAACATTAAAAATCCCCCAAGGGATTTCTTTTTTCCCCCCTTTTCTATAATGTATAGCATGTTTTTATCATGCTTCTTCACATTAGAAATTCAGGTCTTGTCTGTCCTAGGAGACTGCATGGTGACTGGAGAACTGGAGTGAAATGATCACATCATCACAAGGAAAAAGAACGTGAAAACTGAGTGACTGAGTGCAAAACTGCTCTTTGGGTGGGGTTTTCACTGGTTTTAGGTTATTAACCAACGTTAATCTTGTCTAGCTACTAAATAAGAAGTCAGATGAAAGGTTTTCCTTTTTGTCTCAGTAACTGTCTATAGTACAGTGTAAGAGATGGACGTACTTTAACACACGCTGCTCTTTCATGTATGTGTTTGGGTGGGAACAACTTAAACATTTTATGATCGTTAAGATAAAAAGCACAGAAAATATCAACAAGTATCCCAAACCCCACAACTACTTTCCAAGTTCCCTTTATGTATCCCAAGGCAACAGAAATCACAGCCCTTGGGGGAAAAAAAAATAAAAAATTAACATTTTTTCCTGGCTCTTTTTCAAGTCTTCTTTCATGTTTGAGACACAATCCTCCTGTAAGTTTTGACTGAGTGCCTTTAAAGAAGACCCTCATTTACCTATAATTTAATACTGATTTAAATTACTAAGTTTCTTAAGTTTCTGACCTCCTGTATTTTATGATGTATTTCAAACACTTTGACTCTTACGAGCCATTTAATTAAATAGATAATAACTGCACATTTGTCCTACTTGCCATTCACCAAAGTTAAGTTTCAACATTACTTCTGAAACTATCTTGCACGCCTGTCATTCACCAGTTTTTCTTTCAAATCACCAGGGGGAAAAAAAATTGTCCTTGATTATTTCTATGATACTGATGACATCAACACATGGCATTGCAAAAATTGAGAAATAAATTTGCTTTTTTTAAGTCTATAGCTACTGTTTGATCAAGTTTATATGGCTGGAAGAAGAAATCAGATTCTCTGACGATATAAATTGTTATAACTGAGTTCCACAGAAGTGCAGCCCTTTAAGCCAGCTGAAGATCAGGTCTATAAACCATTAGGCATGGCTGATCACACAAACATTTAGAAATGTTGATCTCTACGCCTTCTGTGTCAGACTGTGTTACAGGGAACAGATCGCAGTCATAAGGAGAGGAAGTTCTCTGAGCTGTGTAACAAATGAGACAAAAATCTCTGTATTCAGCTCAATATTATACCACTGTTTTGGTTTAGAAATCCACACTGTACTTGCTACCCAACTAAGGCAATTCACAGAGTGGGCATCTACTCAGCTGTTTGGCTTTGTCAATAAAATGGAGTCTCTATCAGAATCAGTTGCTTATTTTTCAGAATTAAATAATCCATATCATAGTTAGAACACTTTTATATGCATAATGTACTTACAGCCGTTGTGCTGGGAAGGGCCTTTAGATCTGCATTATAATTGTCATGTTTTCCTGGTTATACTTTTAAAAGTTAAAAAGGTAAATCCTTGCTGGACACAGCAGTGCCCATAACACAAACCTTCATTTGGAGACTAAATACATCTGTGACTTGAAACGAGAATATTGATCATTAACGAATGGGAATGGTGATCAGAAAATCACCTAATTAAAAGGTAGGCATGATGGCATATCCTGCTGACTTTAAATGAGAAAACGCAATTCCACCTTGCTTTGTGAACACCCCTGGTTTGAGGCTGTGCCATTTCATCTAACAGCAGGTGTAATCCTCAACAGGACCCGAGCACGTGCCGGCCAAAGACGACTGCCTTCCTTTTGAGACTGACCTAGCAGGACCTTGGTGTAGGAGCACCAACATGGCTTGAAAAATGTCTGTGTGTCTCTTCACAAACTGTGTGTCCTTAAGTTTTGTTTTTAATGACACTTTTGGCTAGAATTCCCATGGAAGGCACAAAATATTATGCCCTTTTCTGCCTTGTGAATTGGTATAACAGAGGGGCAATGGGGGAATAACGGAGGGATTCCTTTCTTTTCACACACACCTGATAAACCTGCCTAAATAATTGACTTTGGTACCGACTCAGACAGCATGGCTCAATTCTTCTGAATTATCTCAAAAGCCTATGCATTTGAGATCATTCTGGACCTCCTCTCACAACAAAGAGACCCTAACAAGGGGAAAAAGGACACAATAAAAGTGTGTCAGAAATTCGTCTTTGGCTTAGACTGCTCCAGAGATGCTTGAGATGTTAGAATCCTGATAATTAGTAAATAAAACAACTGAGCACACTGGGTTCCTACAAGTTCAAGCGTGTATGTGTGCGTGTGTATGTGTGCATGAGCACACGTGTGAGGGATTTCTCTTCAGCCTTTCATGGCAAATCAGACGATGATAAATCCTTTTAATGTATTTGGAAAAGTGGTTTCATAGTTCAGTTCTTCGGGGCTTGAGAACTTTGCTCATCATGTCTCTGGGGCACTACAGAGTAATCTCTGAAAAACTGCATGCTAGATTAGCTCTGAGGATCTTACTGATGATAAAAGGTACAGAGGCTTGATGAAGACCAGCACCTCCCAGTAACACATGGGAGGTCCATCACCCTGCGAGAGGTCAGGAACAGAAAGCAGACAGCAGCAGTGTAAATGTTCAACTGCCAGAATATCTCAAAGGTAGAAAAATCCACACCCATGTCTTTTCATGGTCATGTTCAAATAGCCCTCTTCATTCCCACCATAAGGCAATCTCTTCTTTCCTACATCCCAACTCTACATTGCTGTCTCCTGGTATATTTGTAGTCTGTGTTCAAATTAATGATGCCAGCATGTAGGCAGCTCTGAGGACCCATCCCCATCAACATCCACAGTTTCAGATACTTCAATCTCACTCAATTCCTCATTCATCCCCTCACGTTACCCTTTGCTATTGCTGCTTCTCTCCATCCTCAACCAGAAGAACTCTGTATGATTTGCAGCATCTCTGCACCCTCAGTGCCATCCTACTGTAAGGCTGGTGACTAAAGATACAGGTTACAACACAGACTCTGGTAGAGGAACATCTAACCAGTAGGTAGATGCAAGAGAAATGTTGCAGGTTGTCACAGTGCTTTTATGGTTTCTCCAATTAATACTATAAAATGCAGAGAATTACGTAGCATAAGTGTATTAAAACAAAATGAGCTGTTCTCCACTGAAAATTGCTGATAAATAATGTAATTTAGAAGTAAAGGTCTTTTTCTTGCATGCTGACCAGCTATACTGGCTTTGTGGTAAATGGTCCCCACAGAAAAGTGACAATTCTGTTTTGTTGGTAAATGCTACTACAATTTACTGTTCTAAAAAACGTGCCATTTCACTATTACACCACACCAATTAGAGATGGAGTACATCAACTCTACCTTCTAACCAATGCAACACTCCACCCCAGATGAATTTTCTCTATGTTTAATCGTAGATTTACGCAATATTCTATATATGTAAACAGACTCCAAAAACTTCAGGAAAATGATGCTATTCATCTTTTTTCTACTGGTGCTTCTGTGGTTACATGCCACAGAAATATTTTGACAAATACAATAATATTTTACAAAGATAAATAAAAGCAATGAACTACAAAAAGGTCTTCCTTATGAGAACATCAACACATTACCCTCATTCTTTAGGACAAGAAAAGGCCACTGATTGGTCAAGATCAAGAAAACGATCTTCACTTTGACAGTAAAGTAGATGATGATTGAAAATTTGAAATTTATGAGTATTTTATTTTTCCTATATTAAAAAGTAAACCTCACTACAGCAAAGTTTCTGCATATTGTGCCCTGGTATAAAAAAACTCCATGGCTATGAGAAGACAGGCAAAGAAGAGAAGACTGATGATAGAGCTGCTTGCTGCCCAGAACATGAGTGAGCACCTAAAAAGCACCGTGTTGATTTATTATGCACATAGCTAGGACTCTAAGAGAGCACGTAGATATTACCTCCAGCATGATTCATTAGCAGGCTAAATTCTGTTGTTAAAATTGTTTATGTATCTCACCTCTTTACAATCAACTGAACAATGTACTGTTAGAGTACAAAATGTATTGTTAGAGTACAAAATTAGAAGTGTGTGGTTTCTAGTCTAGGGCAATTCTTGACGAGTATATTTAAACTTAACGTGAACCTGGATGTAACTTAAAAGAAGTCAGGGAACGAGCTGACAATATAAAAGGTTGTTATGGGAAGCCCTGATGCACAGGAACAGCACTGTTTAGAGAGGATACAACCCCACCTTCCCACTTCAGTACCAGATACAAAAGAATCATCAAAATTAACACGGGAAGAGCCATGACAGCAAGCACTTCACATACAATTCCTTATGTATATGACACAAATCCCAGGCATGCTAAACACTAAAATACACAGACAAGTTCAGTAAGACCAAACACTTCTTTCACACTGTCCATAGTAATTCTACCATCATTCTGAGTATTGGACTGTTCATGGTAAGGATGCTGATTATGGTTTTCTGGCACTTGGAAGCTCCTGAAATAGTGTGGTTTAAAGACCATTGATCAGCAATGTAACTTAACACTACTAAAATTTGTGGGTTTTTTTAATTCACTCTGTCCTTTTATACACACTGATACTCAAAAGGTAAAAATATTGAAATGAATGGAGGGTGTTACATTGAATGCCAACTTTCTACACCCAGGCTTGCTCCCGGATCCTCAGTGGCTGCACACAGAAAATCCAGTTTAATTGTCAGTGTACAGTCACAGCATCAACACTCTCACTGGAACCATGGATACCCAAAGCCTGCTGTTACAAGAAATAAAATTATTTACTGGCAGAACTTCAGGCACCAAGCAGATCTGACTTAAACCAATGCACTGATTAACATTTTCAGTGCAACAAAACTGTGTACACAAGTCTGTATTACAATCTGCCCGCAGATACCCCACTACCTCCTTACGCTGAGCATTCATTTCAAAATATTTCCAAACATTCCTTTTCAGCAGCTCTGCTTACCCCTTAGTTTCCCACTGTCACAGCTCCTGAGTGACGTGTTGACAGAGCCCCAGGTGACTTCAGCACGGATTCTCTCTGCACCCACATGCAATGCATGGGTACCGCACATTACAGTGCACACCCTGACATTGTAGCTGATATTTACATCTCCATTAAGTTTATACCTTTAGAAATGAGGAAAGAGCAGCTCCTCACCCCTCTTGTAGCTATCTAGACATACAATAATATTGCAGTTATATTTATGGGTATAAACTAATTCTTGATAACAAAACAACCAATTGTTTCCAATAATTTATCCTCTCAAACAGCAGTAGTACTTTTACTCTCTGTAATAAATTTTATTCAACTGCAGGAATTCACACCATTCAGAAGAATGGGGTTTAAAAATAATATTTAAACAACACTGAGGATAACTAAAAGGTGCCCACAAGAGATATATTTAGATCCTGCTAAATATATTTACCTAAGTCAACGATGAGGTTTTATTTGGCAATTCTACATTTTAAAGCTATTGTCTCAATTAGGGCAAAAAGGAGGGTACTGCTCCTGCCTGCAAGTCTCTGCCTGCATTCATTTATTGTTCAGTTCACAGTCTCTGAATACAACACAATCCTCCAACGGAGTCAGCTTTCATAATTCAGCAGTACAAAGTCTGCAAACACATGTAACCTAGATCCATATTTCACAGTGACAGCATATGATAGCAGAATGTGAAGTATTAATGCTAGTGTCACTACAGTCCTACACTCTACTGCACTTTAAGAGAAAGCAGCTGCTGAGATGAAATGTGTGCCAACTGTCTGAAGACAGAAACATAAGAAACATTCCTTCTGTTACAAAGGGAGAGACACACACAAACAGACTTTCTTTTAGACTCAACAAGCACAAAGTTTCTTACTTTCGCCTTTTACATTTCTATTTCAAAACCGCTCGCGCGCTGGGGGGAAGACGTGCCTGGATGGAAGCCACGGCCCCGTCCACCAAGGAGCACTGCAAGCAGAGAGGGTTGGGGATGCATTGGTATGGGAAATTGCTGGAATGATGACACCAGTCCAGCACAGCTCTCCCAAATCAGTTATACACAGAGAAAAATTAAATTCCCACCAAATACTTCATGAGATAGGAGATATCATCACCCAGCATGCTGGGAGGAGTAGCTTCAGGACTGCCCTGGAATACTACTGAAGCTTTTTAATAGTCAAAATGAAATATTGGGAAATACTCTCTCCTGCTTGCAAACACTTTCATCCTAAAACATCCTCATAAAGCATGTGGTGTGTATCTGCTACTGAGAGTTTTCTTAATTAGACCAAGGGACACGCTATAGAATTGCAAATCGAATGAATAAAGTGCACTTTTTTTCATCTATTCTCTATATACAGAACAGAGCAGAACCTTGATTTGCATCTAGTCCTGGAGCAGCCCTATCAAATGATCTACCACGTCCTGTATCACCACTTTTTAAGCCCGGCGCTACAATAAGAGTGTGACATAATCTGAAATGTTTGGCCATAATTCACTTAAAAACTAGTACAACCTCATTGACCTCCTTATCAAACAATTTATTGTGCATTTACAGACTGGACAATGAAACAGAGGAGGTAAGGTATTAACGGTGACACTATTTGGCAAGCTCATAGAGCAGTTCATTCAAAAGGCAATTTTAAAATTGAATGAAGAGGTTTGACTAGGCAATAAAAACAGCCACAATGCCAGTGAACAGTACTTAGGAGGAAAGCCTCTAATTATCCTATTTATAAATCAACAGCAATTTTACTGATGACTTCTTCTCAAACTTGATTAAAATAACTTCAAAAAATTAAAAAATAATCAGATCATATTTATTGTATTAAATTACAATTTAAAAGTATTATTGATTCTCTTCATAAATGAAAGTGATAAAAACTTGAGGACAAGAACAAGACAACATTTTTTAAGAGAAACATTTGTACAACACTCTGCAACATAATTATAGTGCTGCCCTTGGGGAAGGGGATTTTATTTTATAATGAGAATGTTTACACTGTTATGGGGTTCAATCTATCTGGGAGGGAAGGTTAAACTTCTTTCCATTAAAGACAGCCTTATAATGAAAAGCTCTGAAAGGAGAATGGAGTCTAATATAGTAGATGTAATGGCCTATTAAATGATTCACACACACAAAATGAATCAAATTCATTGTATCTTACTGCTCTTTTATGACAAAATTGTTGAAAAAATAAAACTATTGTCAAGATAATTGCGTATTACATATACTGTATTACTGTAACTACTATTCTTATTGGGTGACCCAGAGCCTACATTTTAGGTACATTAATAGGACATTACATTTTAAATACTTTATAGTATTGGAATGTTGCACAAAAATCCCACGTTCACTCTGAAGGCAAAAATCAATTTAGACTTAAAGTCCTGCTGCAATTCTGCATCATTCTTTTTCAATTAAGTTTTTTTGCATACATTCTTTATGATGTCATTTCTACATTCCTGCAACAGATGTTTGTTTATATCCCAATTTACTAAAATGCTGCCGTACTAGTTCCTGCTATTTTGAGTGTAACCTCTACAACTAGCTTGTGTTTCCAAAACACAGTACAATAAATGTTTTCTTAAACTTACCCCCTCGATCTACTGCTAAAAATCATCATCTCTGATCACTACACGATAATAGACACTGTCCTTGAAGGAACTTGAGTGCATTTAAAAAAGAAAAAATTGAATAAAAGTCACTGTACATGTCATATATATATCAGCTGATTAAATATGGATAATTTCTGGGGTTTGCATGAAGGATTAAAAATTGTTTTCCCTTTGTCAACATGTGATTTTACATGAGATCTATAATGCAGTATTTTGGCCTACTAATAACCATTAATAATTATTGTTTAGTAAAGAGCCAATCTTGCAAATATGCATGTAGACTTAAAAAGTCCACGCAACTGTAGTTAGTCACCTACACAACTGTCCACACGTACTCAAGCACAGTTATGTTAAACATGAGAAACCTTGTGGTACTGCCTTTTTGGGGTGTTATTGCTTCACAATGCATCATTTTCATGTGTTAGACAGTCACAAGATGTCCTAGGTGCTATCACAATACAAGTGGAAAATTATATAAGTATTAGTAATATGGGAAAATGAATATTTTGAGCATTTTTATCAAATAAATGAAATAATCAGTAGCAGCCAGAGTGTTCTTCAGACATATGGCCAAAACGTGGGACACCACAAATGGTTAAAACTTCAGATTTCAGAAGGTACTAAAGTAAGTTCACAGAAGCTTTTCAGGTTTACCAAGATTTTCAAAGTACCTAGCAACCTCAAATAATTTCAACTGAGTTCTATAAAAAATAAGTCAGAATTTCTAAAGTCTCCTGATGGTATTTAGACTCCTCAAGGGAGCACAACCTTGCAGAATTAGGTCCTTATATTTTAATGAATAAAACCAGGGGCTACAGGATGTAGTTAAGCATTTGAAGGCTCCCACACTTATTTTAAGCTTTTTCAGTATAAAATATATTTCAATGTATTTGTTATCATCTATGGTATAGGAGGGAAGCTTAGTGCAAGGACCAAAGCATGAGTGGTACATGAGGAGCCACACCAAATGCTGTTGCTTCCATACAGCTTCTTGGGAAAACCTGATCATTTAGGGTGAAAAGCCCAACATTTCTCATCTCCAACTGGCTATAGAAACTAGCATATTTTAAATACATTCACATCCCAGGCTACCTATGCTTGATGGATTTATTTTTTATTTTTTTAAATGTAATTTAAAACCAGTCTAAAATTTGACACTATTTCACAGCATGAAGCTATTTCTTAAAATGTTTAACACTGAAAATTGAGGCAAGAAAAATCAATTCAAATATCTTTTAATTACAGGAAGTAAGGTGGTGATTTTCATTTTTTATGTTCCTCTTATTCAAAATAACAGAAATAATCAAAATCTTGTAATCTGAAGTGAGATTAGTTTCTCCTGCAGCCCACACTCTCATCCAGAAGAGAAGCCTCAGTTCCTAAGCACCAGTCAATTGCTATTAAACATGATTGCAATAAAACAAATTAATCATTCACATCTCATTGAGGTGTCCAGTATGAGAAGGTGAGAAATTAGAAAATAGTATCTGTTTTCAGAAAGAAGAAAAGTAGTGGAATAAACAGCAATTCCTTTACCTTGCTTATAAGCAAGATATATTGTCGAGGATAAAGTTTTACCCATGAACATGACTCTTTTCTATTAAGATGAATACAGTAACTTGTGCTGAGTACAGCACAAGTATGTGATACATAAGCAGATGAAGCAATTACCAATGTAGAAGGTAATGAAAAATGGTAAGGGTTATTGAGGCCAAAATTATGTTGTTTTCCAAAAGGTACAGCAGTAGAGAGTGGAAAGGGAAGTCTGAAAGACAGCTCAATGGTTAGAGAACAGGCAATAGAGAAATTAGCCCATTAAATTAAGGGACTCCTAATTTCCCAGTGAAGCAGCGACTCAGAGACTGTTTCTAGTGGTGATCAAAGGTAGACAAGGTGGATTTTAGTGAATGGATGCTCTGAATAGTTTCATGTTGCAAGACTGTAGGCCTTGCTCAACATTAACTACACTAGTTGGAGTAAAATAATGCCAATAATATACACTATCCATCCGATGCATTTCAGTTCAATCATTTAGGACTGTGTGTGTGGAATGAACATTCATTCAATAATCACTAACAGTGAAGGTTATCAAATCAGCCATTTATTTTCTCCTTTCCCTGGTATCCATTTCCAGAACCTGCCTTCTCCTCTCGTTATTAAGTCTTGATTACCCATACTTCAGGCACCATTATTACTGCATTGGAATAATACCAACACACCATACCTTTTTAATGGTTGCCCATAGCTATGTAGTACATATGAGGATGAGCTGCACGTCTTCCCTAGTCATTGTGTTTGAGTATCTGCACTTACCTAACAACTGCTCCATAGATAGTGCCATTTTCTAGATGAACAGGAGTGTCACTCCAATTCCCCCATTAAGAGGCTTAAAGAGTAAATAAAAGAGCTTAGACCCCTGAAGACAATAAAGTGTTCAAGTCAAAGTTTGTATATCCAAACAAAGCATCTTCATTATTGCAAGGCACTCTCCTAGTTAACACACGTTTTGGAAATTTCAAGTTAACAAATGCTTTCCAAACTCCATTTTTCTCCAGAAAAAAAAAAATCCATTTGTTTTCTTTATAGTAGGTCTTTTAAAAGGGAGTCATAACTGATGGATTACAACATGTTTCTACCTTTTCAATCTGAATTTCATAAGAATAAAATAAACCACAAATGAAAGTGCTTGTACCAGGCACGTCGAACCTTTCTTCTTCTATTAGCATATCAGTCTGCAATCATAACTAGATCAATAGCAAAGATATCTGCTTAAAAGAGCACCATGCTTTCTTTTGTCAGAAATTCATTACTTTTTATTAGGGTCATTGCTTGAAAACTTCAAAACACCATATGGACCTAATTGTGGTTTATTTTGGCAAAAAGGAAGACACTGTAGAACAATTGAGGCATTACATTCTACAATTCCATTACTTTCATCCCTCTCTGTTTTATTACTGTGTCATTAAAGGCAACTTGAGTGAGCAAAGAATTATAGTGTCATGTGTACGGGCTAGTAGATTAATAACAAAACACACTCAAGTTTAAAGGTATCTAACAGCTGTTTTCATTATTTTGTGTAAATACGCTTGAAGCATATCTATCTGATTAGTGGATAGAGTGCTCTTCTCTGTCACATGCCATGGGCACTGCTATGTGCAAGTAATCAAAGTGCTCAGAAAATGAGTTTACATTGTTCACTGCTGAAATACACAAATGTCAGAAAGTGACTGCGCATCAAAGCTTAGGCAAATCATCTGCCGCAAACAAACAGACTCCAGTGCACATCGCGGCTTTAAGCATTCCTCTGCAGCGCAATGACTGAACAGGACTTATTGCTAGCCCAAAAGAAGTGATGCTTGCAGAATAATAAGTTGCTAATGTATAGATATGCCGACAAGTTCAGCAGCCAGTATCTCTGAAAAGAGCTCAGCTGCTTCCAGGACTAAAGGCGTAGAGTTTGAGTGTCATAAATACTGGGCAACTTTATGGATATCATAGTTTTATAGAAAAGAAGAAAAAAAGGATAATATTTTACCTGCTATTGCCTTTTTAAAATTATTTTTAAATATTTTTATTAATTTTTAGGGTTTTTTTCTGACTAGGTTATCAAAAACCCTGACGCATAATCCCTCCTTTTATTGTTAACAAAATGAAGACAGTTTAGGCACCCAAAAAGGGTCAAACCCTCTCTTTTCCACAGATAGTCACATAACTCAAGGTCAGTAATTCATAATCATATGGCAGATAACATAAGTGAACTCTGAAATCAAAAGACCTGCGATGAAGTTTGATGAAGGACAGATAAAATTTTAGTCACTGAAAGGAATTACTGCATAAGAAGTTCTTCTTTCTGTGATTCATTTGCTTCTAGCACAGACTGAGGCAATTTTAGTATTAAGCTCCTCTACACAAGGATGAAAATGAAAGAGCTGTACATACTCATCAAACTAACAAAGTTAAAATAAACTCATGCTGACTCCAATGAGCTCAACAGAAGAACTTTATCCAAATGGTTCAGTGGGCAAAAGTAAACTGAGGCAAAATGGAGAAGGATGCTTACAAAGCCACTGTGCTCAAACGTTTTGCCTGAAGATGGTTCTTGCTGAAGCACATCTCACCTAATACTTTCCCCAAGCACTGCAGTTTTCAACCCTTGGTACCACTTCAGTTTGCACTGTCTTCTGAGGGATGTTCAACCTACCACAAAACAACAAAGTCCAGACTGATGCTTCTAGAACTCCAGCGCATCAAAGGAAGATGAGAGGAGGGACCAAACACATTGGCCATGATGGGATTTTTTTTCAAAAGCACTAAAATGTCCAGATGACCCCACTATATAGATAGAGGCAAAAACATTCCCTTCATTTCCTTCCCTTCCCACCACAATCATTATGAGTCTGGCTAATGAAAGTTCCTCCTGATCCCAAATAAGGTGAGAGGTTGAACATATGAGCAAATCACAACTTGCAGGACATGGTTCATTCATGCAACACCTGATCAAAGAAACACAAGATAAAACACTGTGCACAGTACACAGAACAGACTGGTCTTCTGTGTCTTTTATAGACTCTGGAAATACATGGACAAGTTCAGGTCTCAAGATTGAAGTCAGTATGTGACCAGCTCATAGTCCACCTCTTTTCATCTTCATTTTGGGGATATCATCATGGCAAACATCTGCAACCACCTGGCACTACTCTTACATTGTTTAACCATTCTATGAATTTATCAAATTCCTCTTCCATTTCAGTAGTGTTTCAACAGTCATTTCAAAACTATGTGTCTCAAAAAAACCAAACCCAAAACACACCAAAAAGCCAAAAAAATCAAAACAAAACCTCCCTACACACCCTTTTTGTCATTTCCAGTCTGAGTTATTTCATAATGACCAATTTATACCTAGTGGATGTTGTAAGGATTATCCTGGAACTTAAATAATTCCTCCTCTTTCATGGCATTTATCCTCTGACTGTATTTATAAAGATTAACATATATCCCCCTCTCAACCTTTATTTTCCTAGGACAAGTGAACCACACTCTTTTAATCTGCTCTCATAATACAGATTCTCCTAATCATCCTAGCAGCAATTCTCTCTACCTGTTTCACAGTTCAAATTAATCTTTCTTGAACATGGGTGACCAAAACAACATAGAATTTTTCAGTGCTTTATGCAGACACCCCAATCTGTATCTTCAAAAAATATCTTTTTCTATGAGAATCACATAAGCTTTATTTTTCATTTGGTCTGGTGCAGCTATACTGCTGCTTCGTGCACCTCCAGCAGCAAGTGGTCTACATAGCTGCATGTTCTTCCCATTCTGTATTTACCTGCATATATAGACTGGTCAATCATTTAGCACACAAAAGTGAGCATGGGAAGAAAGATCTGCTTGCTTCTCTATTTAAAATCTATGAGAACCATCAGCTGGAGATGACAAATGCTTACAGGGTTTAAAGGAGAATATGGCTGTGAATAGTTCTGGGGCTTTTTGAGAGGTAAAGTTGTAGAAATGAAGACACATAACCCCACCAAAGAGCATCCATGATGAGTATTCTGGCAGAGAGGGCGGAACATACCTAAAATCAAATCCATCCTGGAGAAATTAAATCAGTCTCTTCAACTGGTGCAGAACCAGCACTAAGACACCTGTGGTTTCTAAATGAAAAGAGCTGACAAGGGAGGACAAGTGGAAAGATGAGGGCTCTGGCACGATGGTGAGACATTACACACTGTTAGTCCCATGGCTAGTTGGGCAATAACTAAACCAAGAGACAACGTGTTCTGCTGATGAATCCCAAGACTGTAAGTGGGGCAGGAAATACATAAGACAGGCTAAAGATGGACAAAGTCTTTAGTTTTCTGCAAGCCTGACCTGAGTATTACTTAGAGGAGTCACCTTATAAGAAAATGTCACACTTTTATGAGGACTCCAGTCTAAAATGAATCACAGATTGGCTGATTCAACTTAATATCTAATTCATTCTTCCTGGCTATTGTTAGGGCCTATAACACTGCTTAAAACCCAGACTGAACACAGGAATGACTTGTCACACAGTATCTGAAACCCCTTTGTTGAGAATACACATTTCTTATTACACAAAATGCCCCATTGCAATACAATCCAAAAACCTTTTCACATATATACTTGAGAAAAATAAGTTGGGAAAGAGTTACCGGACTAAGATCTCCCACAGGTCTACAAGCAGCATCCCTACTACTTGGTGCTCATAAGCCCAAAACTCTGATGAGCCCTCATTACTATTTAGATGTACATCTTTTCAACAGTAAAGCTGAACAGTCTCCTACCTTAAAAGCACTTCTGGTACGTTTATGTTGGGATTTTCATATTTTTAAATGTATGCTATTTGAATTATTTAAAGAGAAGAAGAGGAGGATTATTTCATCCGGGAGTCACAACTGAGCAGGGGGAATGTCCAAAATATAAAATATTAAATAATCTTAGTTGCAAATGCAAAAGCAAAAAAAAAAAAGAGAAAAAAATAAAGAGATTAAAATATTCCTTGCACAACAAAGAAATTATCTATGATTTGGCAAAATTAAAAATCATTTAACTTCATGCCATTTGGTTATGCATAAAACATCTGTATTAAACTGTTCTTACACACAACATAAAGGTCATCTCCATAGGACTGGAGAGCTATGTTTCAAGTTTCCTCTTCAAACTTAAAACTGTGATTTTATGTATTCCATCATCTAGTTTTATTCTCTTATTCTTTATTCTCTGAAATTCCTACAGAACATCTTAGTATCTTCTCCACTGACACTTCCATCTAACGGCCCCTCCGTCTTGAACTTGAATTGGCTGTCTGCAATCTAGCACACAACAGTGCTCAAAGGAGATCCAACTCACTTATAGTTTTAGTTTCACATTTCATAACAATTTTCAAGGCTTGTCTATTCCATCACTCTTTTAAAAGGCCCTGCTTTTTTTTTTTGGTTTGGTTGGTTTGGTTGTTTTTTTCCCCCCTGCAAACTAAAACTGCATTTGAGATGAAGAACAGCTTTTTCTGAAGGTATTGCAATTCCCCCACCACTGGTACCAAAGATTCCTTCATTCTCCTAAAAATTATTTCTGAAAACATTTTGTATTCTCAGTGAAGAATCTATCAAAACTGAGTTCCCTTCCTCTTCCTTTGCTGAAATTTTTAGCACATCACTTACTTTCTTTCCCATTATATTACAAGAATGAATGCCTGGAATATTTAAGCAATAAGGTTCTGTCACTGCCTCATGTAGCAACTAAGAAATGATATGCTCAACACGATTGTTCCCCTCTCTCTGTTACAATTCTGTAAGCATGAAATCACCTTAAAGAAAAACAAAAAATCCACCTCTACTTCTATGTAATATTCATGAATTTAGTAATAAAAAAATATGGAATTGTTCAAACGTCGAAGGGCAGAATTTTGAAATGCAAAATTCAGCAGGGACAGCCTTGTCTATAAAAACCATCTTTCACACATACAAAGTATTTAAGTCTGTGCCTTCACACGGATTGGAGCTGTTTTGGACACAGCCCCATCACTCACTACCCAGCAGTTAGTTTCCTGTGTCACCTTTTTCAACACTACTCACACCGAGTGCCCAGCGCCCTCAGCTCCCAAAGACTGCAGTGACAAGGAGGGTGTTTAGCACTTTGTAGGATCTTACCATTAATCAATAGCCTTTTTCTACTTTGAATAGAAGAAAAAAAAAAAAATCACCAGTTTTAAGTCTGCCATGACAATTTTAACCAATTAAATTTAAACTTTGCTGATTCTTATTACAACTAATTGATGCAAACTCTGAAAGTATTTCATGTTTGAATCATCCTTTCTGGGGATGATATTTAACCCCATCCCAGCCTTGAGGAGAAAAGCTCTGTTGTGAAAGGAAAAGAGAAAGAACAGATGGAGAACTGAGGTAGGAAGGTGGGGAAAGCCCAAACAAGAGCTTGTGTTTATTATGCTTTTAAAAAGGTAATATAAAATCATAACAAATCAATGATATTTTGCTATTTTGAAAAGTAAAAATAATCTTATTTTTATTCTGAGTATGTATAGCTGAATTACTGTATTACAGATACATCACTCCCAGAAGAATTAAAAGCACCACCCATACCAGTTCCTGCTGAAGGTGTCATTTTCCTCCCCTCTCTCATGCCATCCCTCAACCTCAAATGCCCACACTTCCTACAGCAAGGTGGTCTGTTCCCTTTAGAAGTTACAGAGAAATTATTATGCATGGAAGTGCATAATAATCCAGTCCAGTCGTGACTCTACCACTGACTTCCCACATGAATATGCACGAATCAATTAAACCACTGAATGTATCAATTTCCTTCTCGAGTAGTAATGATAATAATAATAATAGCTGCCCATTGTATAGGGCACTGCACATAATATTTTTAATGCCTGCTAATGAAATGTGCTATTAATTATTAGAATGCGGTTTGGTTTTGGAAGCCAAGTACCAGCATGGCTCAATTTTGTATTCAAAGTGACACAACTTGAATATTTCTAAAAACTGATTATGGGAAAGGGCTTGCAAGTATTACAGAAAATGCTACTTAAAAATCAAATGGTATTTAAATCGGTAGGAGAACTTCGAGATCTCACCAGCTAGGCTGCAGAGAAATTTGCAGCTAAGGGGTTAATCAGATTAGATGGGAGTGGTTATAGGCTCAGTGCCACAGGTTTTGCCCTTTGTGGCTTCTCACATCCCAGACTTGGAAAATATGAGCTGTGATACTGAGAAAGGTAAGAAGCCAGCACAGCCCCATAGTGATAAATGAGTTTGCATCATCTGTCATTAGAACTTCCTGCCAACAGGGTCATTCCCTATTAAATTACCACTTGTCAATGTTTAAAATACTGATTGATAAATGACTGTGCCAAAACTGATAACACGACAGCTTTTATTTTCTAATATTCTCGGTTACCACATTCTGCTACTTCAAGATACAGATATAGGAGGGTTTTTTTTTTTTTCCAAGTACTTTAGTGAAAGACAATTTAATCTAATACAAAACTAACAGGTACTGTATAATGACTGGTTCTGATATACATTACATACTATTCTTCTTGCCAAAATAAACCTACTGGCGATTTAGCGATATGGGTAGATCCAAGTTTCACATTTCATCAAATGCTAGTAATCTGTTTTATCAATATAAACTGCATTTTAATGAAAAAATTCTTTTCTTCAGTACACTTCACTTTCAATGCCCCAGAGTATAATAATTCGTTCATGCTGTAGAACAAGAATGTTTTACAAGACCTTAACTCTCCAGAGAAATTTCTCTGTAAATACAAAATGCAAGTTTTATGGGAATGTGTTGTATGCAACACGAGCAGTACCCCGCAACATAATAAAAAAACTAGGTTGCACAGAGAATTCTGCTTAAGCATCCTTGTGAGCTATTGTGAGACTAAATAGTTACGATGATAGTGTTTAGTGGAATACCTATGCAACAGATAAAAGAGAGTCAGTAAAACTATTTCATCCCTGAATAGATAAATTCATTTTTAGAAAGTTTTGCAAAACGAATTACATCCCAGCAGACTGTTCAGCCAAGCCCTCCTCTAGGAGGGTCCTCTTCAGTCTGCTGCTGCTGGAGAGTTCTGGGGAGAAACATTTTGGGGACAAACCCTGAGTGTTCTGCTTGGAAGACCAGGCTGGGGCAACGGCTACTCCCCATGATCCAGAGAGAACCACAGCTCCTGCGTCATCCCCCAACCTCCCCGACAGCCCATAATGCATGTGTGGAGGAAGCACCATGAAAGAAAGCACCACTGAGTAAGGATGCTCGAAGCACCCTTCATTCAGCCACCCAACCCCTTGCTATAGACGCATCTGTCTGCACCTTGCACTAATCCCAGATATGCAGAAGGTAACCAACCTGCAGCCAAAGGCTCCAGAACTGAAAGACTCCATTTTACAACCCCTTCAAGCCAGTACTGCACTTTCCTCCCAATAGGTGCTGTGTCCCAGATCTTGAGAGCATCCCTCATGCTTGTTGTGTAACTGTCCTAGCGTGCCAACACCAACCCTCAAAACCTGCTTGCGGCAGGTGAGGTGGAAAGACATTCAGGGGAGTAATTTCCATCACCCAGTTCTGCAGTAGCAAGCCCCAAGGTAGGAGCAGTCTATTGGCATTTTCTAATTATGCTAACTACCCATAAACCGTGGTGGCAGGGAGGCTATGCCTACCAGAGAGAGCACGGCACACCACAGAGATGCCTGAGCCACCACCAAAGGCAGCAGCTAGCCTCAGTACCAGAATCACTATCATTAGCATACTACTCCACCTAAGCTAATATATGCTATTTCACTGGAAGGCTAATTAGCCAAAAACTGCTCTTCTGAAGTATACTGCTTCCCATATGCAAGACAGTTCACTAGAGCTCACTTGGGTACCACTGCTGAGCATCGCTCTGTGCAACGCAGACACGTCCCCAGTGCCCATCCATAGCTTTGGGCTCTGGTGAATTCAAGTCTCTCCCCTCCTTGTTGACATCTATATTTTTCCAGCACAGCAAAGCTATTGTATAGCATTAAGATTACAGAGGAAGGGGGAGACTCTTGGTTATCTAAACAGAGATTTGAAGTTTAGCCCTGCAAGCCTGGTCCAAGTGATGAAATTATTTTTTTCTTCCCCAAAACAGGCTCCTCCACATGTGACAGTCACGTTTCTGTACAAGAGATACTGTGAGCATCTTTTGACAACTTCTGCTTTAGTCAGGAACTCCCCTGACTAGCCCTAAAGAACTCTCTAAATTGGCAAATTCTGCCTCTCTTACGCTATAACTAAAAAAATATAAAATCAAATGGTTGAAAATGTCCTATTAACTGTACTAAGTTATAAAAGCAAATGAAGAAACAACAGTCTAAAATCTTTAATTCTACTTCAAATTGCAGATAGTACGAGATACTCGCTAACAAGTTCCACTTAAATGAAGCTATTTCCATTTTCTGCTGTAATCCTCATCCTCTCATGTTTCTTTTATATTATTCCACCTCAGTCCAACATGCATTTTGAGCTCTTAGGAATATTGCTCCATTCTCACTTATAAAACCATCTTCCTTCTCTACCACGTTGTGATAATAACAAAGATATACTACAATCAGAGGAACAGAAATTATAACCAAAATCTGTATTATAATTTTCATTGAAATAAATTCCAATGAGCCCCTAATCTGACCCCAGCATTGCCAACTGCCACACACAGTATGGATGCAGATGGACCAAGAGAACTCATACACAATATCAACAAGACCTTGCAGAGGTGTTCCAGTGGAGTCTGCTGGCATATGGAGATGCGAATACCAAAGGCAGCACCAGCAGAAAGGGGAATTTTCTTCCAAGACCATAGTTTGCCAGTGCAAAAGTGGAAATAGATTATATCAAAATAGACTCTACTGATTGTATAGGGGTAAAAAAAAAAAGATTTAGGATTTTACTTATATTGAAATAGAAAATAAATTAAAATTCAGCCATTGACAATGTAAGTACAAATTCCAGTGTATTTAAATCACTGTGTTGTAAAAAGCCAGCCTGACACACAGCACATATGGCACCTAACATCAGTTACTGGTCACCACCCCTTGCAATACCCAAGCACTATGAAGTGACAGCCTTCACTCAGGAGTTTTATTTGTCTCCAAGCTTAGATGAACTCTGGTATGTATTTCTACATAACATACTTCATCAGAATAAGAGGATTCTGACTTGGGTCAGAAATTATAGCCGATGAGTGTACACAGAGTAACTGCAGCATCACAGGATGCAATATGGAAGCTAGTTGTCAGAAGCAGAAAACAGGAGGATTAGGTCAGTAAATTTCTTATTCTTCTAAATCCTCAAATCCTTTCATCTCTTCTCATTGTCAGATAAGGACCACAGTCTGGTTGTTTGCTCTGGGAACACCAATACATGTCCTTACGACAAATACTTACTAAAAAGAAGAATTTTTATTAAAAAAGCATCGATAACTTCCTCTCAGAAGCAGAAAAGCAGTGATTAGATGCCTACCTGAAATATTTAAATACACATTACACATATGTACAATGGTACCTCTAGTAGCATTCACAAGTATTTCCTAGGGTATCCTTCACCATTTACCTTAACTCCTAAGTGATTGCTTAATATGATGCTGTAATTACATTAAAAGGTAGATATGTTACAGGATTAACTCATGTGATATGATCCATCATTACACTGGTTTTGATCAAGGGTCAGATATATTTTATTTTGCCCTACAATTTCAATACTAGTCTTAAAAAGATCACCATCGCATGCATAAAGATGATTTCTTAGATCAGCCCTCTCCTAAAAGCAAATGAAGATTATGTTTAAGACACAAACCAACCCTGAAACATTCACACGCAAAATAAAAGAGGTCAAAGTAAAGAAAAAAGAAAAAAAATCACCCTGGTTATTTTGCCTTCAGATTTTTTAAATATTTTCCCAACATCTCAGCAAAATTATGCATTTTAAAAAGACTGCAGGCACTGAAATGATTGTCAGTCATGCAAATAATCACTTACTTACACTGTATGAGTTTGGTTTGGATAAAGCAAATTACCATTTGAAAATAACTTGAAAAACACTCTGGGCTAAGAGCTTGCTTTATAAACTTTAGCTTGGCCACAATTTTTCGTAACCTTTTTCTCCTCAGTCTCCATTTGGTCACTACGCTTATCCAGTTGAAATTTGAAAAAAACCCCAAAACCAGCATTCAATTGCCACAGATGCATTCAACATCATTTAAAATATGGTCTTGTAAAGAAACAGTAAATACTGGCCACAGCTGAAGGTCAAAACTCAAAGAACTTCAGTTATGCGGAAGCAGTTATTCTGCTTTTTTTTTTTTTTTTTCCTGTGATGATATTGGGCTTTGTCTAACAAAAAAAACCACCCAGAACTTACATCTAGAGTTAGTTGTTGAATAAAATATACATTAGAAATAGTAGAGTTGATAATAATCTCTGTTTCCAATTACTCTGCTGAGAAGCAGTACAGTCACACAGTTCTTTACGAACATCTTAATTTTGTCCATCACTGCTGAAAATAGCTTTTCGATATAATTCCAAGTGCAACAACCACAATAAAAATGTGAAAGGTGTCCTGCTTTGTGAGATAATCTTTAACACAAGAGCAGGACATGAAGAAGAGCACACAGGAAGATGGGTCCTTCCCACTTGACCAATTTGGGTAGGAAACTACTGATTTTACCCACATAATCATCTGCTGCTCTTGACAAACAATCACTGTCTATATGACTTCAGACTAATTTTTCAGGTCTTGTTTGACCCCATCTGTCAGGGCTGACAAATCCAGAAGAGCTGATTTAATATATGAGACAGGGTTATCACAACTTCATCTCCAAAACCAGGCTTGGGCCACTTGACTTCCTAACGTATGTCAAAAAACCTACGAGACCCTTTTAAAATAGCTCGATACCAAATGTGCTGAGCATCCACCACTTTCCCTCACTCTTTAAAAACATGGTCTCCAAGAAAAAACAGTAGATGCATTCAGGCAGCCAAGCCACACTGAAGAAGAGACAGCTCTGGAGAGGCCTTACAGCACCTTCCAGTACCTGAAGGGCCCTACAAGAAAGCTGGGGAGGGACTTCTGACAAGGGCATGGAGTGATAGGACAAGGGGTGATTGTTTTAAACTGGAAGAGGGGAGATTTAGACTAGATACGAGGCAGAAATTGTTGGCTGTGAGGGTGGTGAGACACTGGCCCAGGGTGCCCAGAGAAGCTGTGGCTACCCCCTCCCTGGCAGTGTTCCAGGTTGGATGGGGCTTGGAGCAACCTGGGCTGGTGGGAGGTGTCCCTGCCCATGGCAGTGGGGTTGGAACGAGGTGATCTTAAAGGTCCCTTCCAACCCAAACCATTCTGAGATTTTAACCCACATGCCAAAAACATAGGATTAGAGACTTAACTTTAGACATTGATTTTTAAACCATTTGCATCAGTGCTTTAGAATATAAAGTTTTCCTAGATACTGAAATGCAAACCTGGCAGTGTGAACATCAATAGAGTGCACGACCTCAGCTCCTGTACTAAACACCTCTCTACCCTAACATACCACAAATGCGTATTTAGTCTTTGAAATAACTGTAAGTACAAGCTGGTCAGGCATAAAGATCTCAAGTGTGGCCAGAACTTATTATCAGATCAGAAGCTGGACATTACAGAGTCATTACAGTGCTTTCCATCCTTATTTCAGTAAAAAAATGTACCCAGCATTGTGTTAGTTTTAAGAGTATAATCAAATAGCAGAATCATAGTCTATTTAGTGCCAGTCCCATTGAAGCAAAGTTCCTGTTCGGTGGGAGGAGAGTCCCTTATAACAGGAAAAACAATTGTTCCAGGTTTAATCAAAAGTGAAAAGGATCTAGTGAATGTTCCCTTTGAGCCACATAACCCACCGCTAATTTCAAGACGGGCTCTGAAACGAGGGTAATAAAAAACGTCCTTCAGAGTAACCGAGGAAGACTGAAGAGCAACTACTGCTGTGGCTAACGCCAACATCTGCAGGGCTGCTCCCTGCTGCTGGGATGCCTTTCACCTACCTGGAAAGCAATAAAAGAAGAGGTAGTGGAGGGAGGAGGGAATAAAATCCCACTGCAACACACCGAGGGAAATATAGTTTCTTGACTACAGGATTATCACTTTTACTGTTCTCGAGCATTTCTTTCTCCTCCTTGACCTCCCCTGTACAAATATATACAGAGCTGAGGAGCAGGCAGCTCCTTAAAGGCTAAAACAAGTGGGAAATCACTAAAACAAGTGGGAAATCACTCATTCTGAACGATGCAGGTTTGTATGACACGCACTAAGGACAGGCTCAGCAGATCAGACGCTGCCTGAGTAGCCTCTGATTACTGAAACACATTTATCAATTAGGGGGCTTTGCATATTATCAAACTCTTTCATTAACTATGCTTTAGCTGATTAGTATGAACGTCACCATAAATAGAGAGTTTTGACAGGCTGGAGGTAATTTATGACGTGGAAAATATACTGACCTGCTCACATCAGGAAACCTGACTGGAAAATAAAGAACTTGGCACTTCGGTCTGATCATTTTTTCCAAATCCTTAGGTCTGTGGTCAGGTATCAGCTTCATAAATTTCCCAATGGATGTAAGAAATGACTCCATATTAAAAGCAGAGTTGAACACCACAACATCAGCAACCAAACTGTAAAAAGTGGTTAAGATTAATGAATGCACTGCTGCTGCAAAAGGAACAGAAATATTTTCATTGCAATGGAAATCGGATATGTATTCTCACAAACAAACAAAAGGTGCAAGCAGAACGCTAATTAAAATCAGCCTCTTCACATGAATTAGGAGTGGCATATGTACCTTAATGAGAAATGTTTTGATTTCTGTCTATTCACTCTTTGAAATATTTTCTAACTAAGTAATTAATTGTTATTATTAATCTAAATGAGCACATCCTATTCTATCCGTGGATCACTTTTTAGTCATAAAATACAGAATCATAGAATAGCCTTGGTTGGAAAAGACCTCTAAGATCACCAAGTCCAACCATTAACCTGTGAAACTGTAATTACTGCCATTATCTCTTAAAAGCATTACAAACAGGTAAGGCCCACTGTAATATGACTTTTGTAGAAGTAAACTGGCAAGGAAATGGAAATTCCTTCAAAATAATCCTTTGCACTGAAGGACAACTTACCTTTGGTTAACCTACCTTCGACTAAGTGTGTCAGAGAGCAGGATACTAGAGAAATAGAATGTTATTTTAACCTCTGCATACATAATCCTGATTAAAAGTACATTCACCAAATACATACATAAATAAAATACATAGCACACAGTATGAAAAAAATAAAAAGTTTGAAAAAATTTGGCACATCAACACAATGTTTTATTCCTTAGTGCTGTGTTTCAAAATCAATTGGATCAATAATTTTAAGATGTAGTTAAACAATAATGTAGGTATTATTTCTCCACTTAGAGTCAGTCTGGAGCAAATGAGAAGCTATCAGAAAACCTCAAATATCTGGAAGTTTTTCCTGGAAGTGCTGACACAATCTTAGCTACACCAGCAAACACACCAAGCTAATGGAGGGAGGAAAGGTTTTATGGCCCGTTGGTTTTCTCAATATGTTATATATTGGAATACAGACCTATGGGTCATAAGATGCATGGAGGACATGTGTTCATAAGTCACCAGGCTGGTGAAAAGTATATCTGAGGTGAGAGGCTGTCATTCATCCTCAGTGCATCTCACCGCTGTCTGGTCAAGAAAGAGAAGTGACACTGCTGACCAAAGCAGCAGGAGTCAGCAGGAAAAGCAAAAAAAAAAATATTAGAGACAAATGATCCTCTTCAAGCAGGCTGCAGGAGCCACAATGCTTTCTGGAATCCCACCCTCTTCCCTATCCATGGTTTTTAACCCGCTGGTCTCCTTGTTTGAGTACAAACAATCCAGTCATCTTTTCTGCCCTGATTTATGGATGACATGAGACAACACAGGAGCCTGTTTCTTGGTCTCTGACACGCAGCAAAGGCTTCAACACCATCACCTCTGCTTCTCTTGTGCATAAGGTCTTATCTGCCCAACTTCTTCCTAGAGGTTCTACACAATACCAGCAAATTAGAAACGTCCTGCCACCCTCACTGCCTCAGCAGCTAAAAGGAAGCTCAGCCAACATTGAAAAATATTATTTTATTACATTAACTCTACAGAATCATCAGGGTGGGGGAAAAAAAAAAAATCTCTTTCTTAATGATTCAAAGCACCAACCTGATGATTCAAATAGCTCCAAAACCTCTATGCAAAACTGGAAATTTTTATTAGGTTTGGAAGACAGGAAGATTGCATTTCTCTGCAGATGACCACTGGGCAGTTACAAACAGAACAGAGGAGATAGCTTCTATCTGCTGTTAAAAATGGGGTTTCTGCAGCAATACAAGGGAAGATAAACATTATATCATTTTGTGGAGAAGCTACTGGAGGCTGAAGGAGAAAGAATGGAGCATCTACTACAGAAGTCTTTTTCTTTTGAAGGCTAAAGAAGATACTTTTACTATCTTAAAAACACCTATTTTGAGAATAAATATCAGCTTACAATAGGAGTGTGAAAAATAACTGCCATAAAGCTCACGGAAATTAATTTATTTCATTTCAAAACAACTGAGTTTTGCTGTTTCACTTAGGTCTGTACAGTGCCTAACCACAAAGCTTTCCAGTGTTGCTGTTATTAACTTCTTTCATTAACTCAGATTCGAGAAATACATTTGTTTTTAACAATAAAGGACCACAGCCTTTAAAACGTCTGGGTATTTTAGCACGGCACAATTTCTGAATACCAGATGAAAGAAATATAAGGATTTATCTGGTATGTTTACTGCCCTCTCTTCAGAAGAAAAGTGCTGCAGTACATTTTAATTTCTGTTTATTTCCCTAAAACCTTCTATATAATTTCAGTTGGATGCAGTAAAAGCTATGGCCAAGCAAGAGCTGATTAGCTGCAGCTTAGTGAAGCCCCCATGAAACAAAGCACCTCACTTATGGCCAAGGAGAGGGTCAAAATCCACACTGCTAATGGCCAGGCCACGGGAGCCCAATAGAGCATGGTGGATTTCATACAAGAAATGGAGATGAGTTTAGAGAGTGGATTTTTTTCTGCCACAGCACTTTTATTAACCTCTCTTCAGAACTTGGTTGGTACCTCGACTTGCTGCAGGGTCATTGTTTATACAGAGGAGGACTCCTAGGGTTACAATGCTGCATGGCTGTAGACAGGAGGACACCTTAAATAAGATGGAGCAGTGGGAGAAACACCTACCATGAAAGAATCTGGTTGTATCCATACTGAAAATCCCTTTCTTGGCATTTCTGGACAGGATACGCCAATTGGTTCTCGTGGAAGTAGAGGACCTTTTTCAATTTGCCAAGGTCAGGGCGGAGGGCAGCGAGTTCAGCCAGGTTAAGGACGGAGCTTGCAAAGAGGATCCTGGATAACAAGGAGAGCAGTGTTTACTGTCTGTGAGCATGCTCACAGGGGTCACCCCTTCCCCTTCTCCCCCTCCCAAAGAAAAACATAACCCCTATAGGGACACATCAATAGCTAAGCCTTAATACCATGTAGCAGCATTCGAAGTTTTGATCTCTTAAAAAGCAGCTGCTAAGAACCCAACTAGAAAAGCACCGAATCTCATTGGTCTTCTCAGCTCGGTTACACAGAGATGCAAAATAAAAAAAAAAATAAAAAAGCTGGATGGATTTTATTGAAAAAGGCAAGAAAAGCTGTATCTGAAGGACAAATGGAACAAAGATAAGGCTGACTAGGGAATACTTTGCTTGCCAGTTTCATTACACTTTACTTCTTTATGCAACCAACTACTGAAATTCAATATATGAGCAGGAATGGCACATGTTCATGTTATGACACAAACCCTTTTGATTTATGCAGTACACTTATCTAGTATGGTCTAGTTTTCTTTTTTTTTTTCCCCCCCAACCTTTTTCTGTTTTATTTTCACAGTTTTATTAGGTATCCTCTATAATGAAATGTTGTTTCTATCCTTGCATCCCAGTATTGCTGTGGCACTCCTCCTATTCCACAGTCTACAGCACTGCACGCATCCTTCAATTATACAGAGCAGGCACAAACACCACTAACAAGCTGCTATCTCAGGCTCATGTAACTTACCAGGCCATCAAAAAATGAATGTATTTAAATGTGTAATATAAAATTGTGACCCTACTGTAACCAGTGGCAGATTTCCCTGTGTTTCACCACAGGTATGTGAGCATCTCCTGCTGCCTGGCTAGCACTGCTTTGAATCCTGAACCTACAGAGAACTGCAGAGCCGTAGATGTTTGTGGTATACATTTCTCATCACAAGGGATAAAAAAAAAAATTACATAAATTAAGATCAGGTATATATTGCACATAAAACATTAAGCTTTAACAAACTACTTTTCCATGTAGTGTTTAGGTTTTTTGCTATCCACCATTTTAGTGGTTCAGATTCAGAATTGATTTACGCAATGTTTAATTCTTTTAAATCTATCCGAATTTTTCCTATTTTTATTCCTATTCTTTATCCTATTTTATTCCCATTCTGCCTCTTTGCACGTGAATTTTGTGTTCAAGATCACTGCCAAAGTGACATCACTAATATTATAAACTACTGATTCTGGATGTCAACCTTCAAACTCGTGAACTTCCCCAAACATCCCTATATATCATATTATCACCTATGCTAACATACACCCTTCTTAGATAATCTGTGTCTACAGAACAAACACCTCCTGGAGAACAGATCCTGTATCCATCTTCATCAGCCTGAGTCAATGCTAATCTGAAAGGCTTAGGGAAGTAAGAGATGAATGTTATTGCCTTGTTCATCAAATATTTGATCGTTCTAAAGGGACTGTCAAACAGAATGCCAATTAAGATACGAGCTCAGGTTTATTATGAACCATACTAAGAGGAAAGAAATAGTTTTACGTAATTCATCACTTATTTGTCATGAAGAGTAATAACCTCTGGACCTCATAACAACCTGGGTGCCAGACTCAGAGCAGAGGCAGGAAAGCTTCCTACGGGCGATGCAAGACCCTTGTGAGTTTAGCACTGAAGCGACAAAGAAAAATACAACCAGGAGAAAACATACATCAAATATCACAAAAATGAGACAAAATAGTTGCTTGGCAATATTTTGGCTATTTCTGAATTGCATTATATCTTATCCTCTACTGATTTTTCAGAAAACCTCTTTCTGCAGTGAGTTAGAAGAAAACTGAATTGATGCAAGACAGCATCTATGAACTTCACCGTGTTTGAAGGAAGAGAGGGGGAAAAAAAATAGATGGCACATTGGGATTGAAAACACAGGAAGCAGCAGAGAGCAAGAGACAGAAGCAAGAGTGGAAAGAGAAGACAGCGGGGGTGCCAAGGTTAACATGACAACTGGAGAGAAAAGGGCAACGGGGAGCACGATGAGAAATGAGATCCAAGGTTTGAGCTTGGACAAAACCGCGTAGCTCTGAGATATTTGAGCTCGTTCAGATGGACAAAGGAATAACTAGAAGAAAATGAAAAAAAGATGGTTATATCCGCAGGAAAGGAAAATAGTGTTTGCAGTACCACCTTAGACAAACCAGAGGATTTGAAGGCATCATTAGAGAGAGATAGAGGCTGACTTCTAGTAAGGCAAGAAAGGCCAAAACTTGGAAAGCTTTAGAAAGAGGTAGACCCAAATTTTCTCCACTGTAAATGGGAAGTGATAAGGCTCAATTAACAAGCAGATCGCTTATCACCACCCAGCTCATCAATAAACTGGCCTCAAGAGATAATTACTAGCACATTCAGATTTAGAGCCTGAAATAACGCTGCTTACGTTTCTTACAGCAAGAAAATATAAAAATAAAACCATTTAAGAGGTCTTTTCCAACCCAGGCTATTCTATGATTCTATGAAAACACCTTTCCTGATTCACATGCATTACTGCACTGCATTTCCAGAATTTAACCCAACAAATACGAGACGCTCTTATTCTTGTTTCTTTACTAGCAGCAACAACCAATTTCTCTGGCATTACAAACTTAAATAACACCTGACAGGACGAGTCACCACGAACATGCCCACAGAGCAGCCGTGTACGTGGCTAATGGACTCACACAGGGCACTGGAGGATATATATGCTGGAGTGTATTTCCACTTAACACCTATTACAAGGGGAAGAAAGGGAAGTTTATTATCATGTAACACGCAACATAAATATACGTCAGTTGTCATTCTGTGTGACAGCAACTTTCATTTTACCTCGGGTTACTATTTAAGTAATAAATCCTAACAAGGTGAGCTTTATCATCCCACGGAGTGTATCCGGGAGGTAGAGACACAAGGTGATGGCAAGAACGCTCGAAACATGATAATTCCTGACAGCTGCTGCTTGAGCACAAGTTAAATTGAACAGTTTATCTGAGCATAAAGATGTTATAAGGTTTTATGTTTAATTTAAAAAAATTAACATAAAACCCAGAGAAAGCAGAGTTAGGCAATCTTTCACAAACATGACATACTACAATCACTGTATAAGCTGGATTAGTACTTATTACCATGCTACTAGAGAATTAAGCTGTTTTTAGACCACCAAAGAGCTTTAAATTGCAACTTTTGTCTCTGTAAGAGAAACCTATATTTAAAACGTCTGCTAAATTCAAATTAACAGCCACATCATTAACGTACCATCTCACAAACCCCCCCCCCATTTCAACTGCTATTATGGTATCCTTATCTAGGCCTATCAAAGCTACAACATATAATATATACAGTACTCTTCAATAAATGTATGGTGCCAATCCTCACAAAACCTGCGGGGAAGGTCACATTTTTAACACCACTGCCCTAGCTCTGCTCTCCAAAACATCCCCAAGTACTTTCCTGTGTTACAGATGACCTTCTTCCATAGAGCAGGACCATCAGACACGCAGTGGCCTCACTGCCTTGGAGGCTGGCCAAATTTCAAGGCTACCATCCACACAAGCTCTGGTCTTACACTAAGCTTGTGCTTAATCTGTATCACTTAATAGTCCTTCTGACTTCTGAGGAACTACTTATGTGAATTAAGTTAAGCGTGTGCTTAATTCAGACAAATACGCATGGGAGGGAAGCTGAGCGTGCTTGCAGGTTCAGAGCTGAGATGTGTCCAGAGAACACACTGACCTTTGCTATTGTCTTTCCCATTATTTTACACCAAAGGGCTGAAAAACAGTAAAATATTAAAAAAACTTTACTTTTTTTTTTTTTATTACTGGCAGACAAAATGGCAAACATAGGTTTCCATTAATACCAAGCAAATCATAAAAGTAAAGGTGATAAAGTATTTTTATTTTGCTTTATAAATCTTCTTTGTGTCACATACCCATGATTTACTCTTTTACGGCGTTGCCCTAAATCTTTCAATTAAATTCCCATGCAACTTAACTAAAACCACATTTTGCCTTCCCCTTGGGAGACCACACAGGGCATATTTATGTATCTACGGATATGGAAGCTGAACTCTCCAATTCACCAGGCTTACAGCACAAAGCGAGTTTAAAACAGCACCTGATTTGTACTGAGAAGTTCTGCCAGCACAAAGGACTGTGGGACACAGCCACCATCGGTGTCACAGCACAGGTAACCCAGTTCTCCCTGGGAAAGGAGGAATACTGTTGGGTACAATCCTGCAGTAGCAACAGGGACTCTCCTGCACTGCACATGAAAGCCAAGGCCATAAATCTCCACTGCAAAACAACCACATCCACAGTAAAATGAGTTTATGACTGAAGATCTGGCAGTCCAGAAAAGAGGTACGAGCACTCTTTGTTTGCCAGGTGCAGCACTACAATAAAGCAGAGCTACATTTGGATACTGCTACAAATATGAGCCTTTTAGGGGGGATACAGGTAATTAAAAAAAGACTGCTCATTAGATGGCACTGACTGAACTGACATCCATCCATCCTCCAGGACGGGAGCACGAGGCTGGAAGAAGTGGTTTTGCACCAATCTAGAACTAAAACCTTGAGCACTTGGAAGCATTTAGAGCAAATAACAGGGGAACCATTTGCAGTGAGATTAGGGGCAGCTCATCCTTCTGGTGAAGGCAAGCAGGGCTGGGATAAGAAGCACTGAACACTGTTCTGCTATGACCTTAAAGGTCAAGGAAAAGACAAGAGGTACGACCATAAACACAACCACCTTGAGAAAGAAGGGCTTCAAAGATGGTGGTGCCTTCAAGCTCCTCAAGACCAAACCTAAGGGCTTTGGTTCCTCCATCACACAGTTCCCTTGATTTCAACCCAGCAACTCAGACAAGTCCATGGATTTGGCTATAAGTTATTTTTCAAATGTAAAATATGTATCAAAGAGTATTATTAATGCCTGGAATGTTAAGCAGATCAGTTATTTTTGTTTATTATTACAGACATTTTTATGTGATCCACTTGTAGAAGCTGCATTTTTACCACTAGACCAAGCATGCACAAACTGCAGATATAAAATGCTTTCCCATTTCCTATTAAACAATAGACGACTCTGAATTTCTGAACAATAAATACTAATAAGTGATAATGTATGACAGCACACACTATAATAAATAATAAATTAACAACATTTTTTTTGACACGGAATGTACAAATGTCAAAAATGCTTATAGATATTATAATATATATCTCACAAATTAAGGCTTTCTAGATAGAGCATAATTTGAAATGTTTACAGAAATAATTAAGTCTTACTATTTTAACGCTCTTCATTTTTTCCAGAACAAATCACAAGGGTTGTCATGCCTTTCATCTTAATTAGGCCATGTGTTTGTCTTATTTATTTGTTATGTACTTTCATAAACGTTTACAAATATTAATTGTAAAGGAAAAAAATTTTTTCCTTTTGCTGTAATTACTATATGTACATATAGTACACAGTGATAAATATTCATGGCTGCTACCAGTTCAATAGTTTTGGATTTGGGGTTTGCCTTGTATGCTAAAATACAGTAGAAATGAATAGCTTGTTTTGAACTCATACTGCCAATGCCTTTTTGACATTTTTATTTTAAAAATACATTCTCCCTCCCTCATTTTATAGTGTGTTATTTCAGACTATAGTTGAAATTTTTGTTCCTACTGTGACAGACCTTAGTTACAACTTCCAAAAGAAATTTACTGCCCAAAAATCAAATGCATTTTCCTCCTCTTCCTCTACACCATACCCCAAACAAAACTCCAAACTCTTTGCATGCACATCTGATTTTCAGACCTTAGGACCAAGGGCAGAATTTTTGAGAACATCCCATCTCAATCTGCTGACACCACTAGAACAAGGCTGAAGCTGAATAACAGCAAATCTCTCACATTTAAAATATTCAAGAGGTCATGTAAATGCATTATTTCATTTGTAAATTATCTCAGTACCTTCCTACCCCTCTGAATCTTTATTTCAACCAGCTGATCAGAATATTTATGTACAATCAAATCTCAGAAGCCAATTCTGGGGCCAGATCCTCAGCCAACAACAATTGGTTAAGAATTAGCCTTGAACACTTACCACTATTTTTGATGACCTTTAACATACAAAGATACAGAAAAGGATGTTAAAAACAGTTAATCAAAACTACTTTTCTATTTAATGTCAAGAAGTAAGCTTAGAAGAGCCTCACAGATAAGACTTTGAGACATTTTAGGAGGATATATTTTTTTTTATTGCTTTGTTTTTCAGGTAACAACACTGAAGCTTCTTGAATTTTACTAAGTGCGTGGTAATACTTTTTTCCCTGATTTGTAATTAAATTTGGCTTCAATTAATTACTGACAGATGCACATTTTTACTGTCATGGCCAGATTGTTCACCATGGGCTAACATCGTCCTCTCTGTTTCCATGAAGGGAGAGGTCGAGACCAAGCAGCTATAACTGTGGTGATGGGGGGAAAGAGAAAGCCATGAATCTACATCATCTTCCTCGCTCAGTTTTCACACCATCAGCATTAAAAAATGAAGCAAAGGCATCTTATCAGAGCAGAATATAAATAAATCAAAATAACCCACTAGTCAGTGCTGGATGATCTATGAGAGATGTACAGACTAACTCTGCTCAAATATTTGCTGTGGTAGAGCAAGAAAAAGTAAGAAGAAAAAGAAAGGACAGTGTCTGAAGGCAACAAACTCACCAAGGGTCAATACACAGGATGTAGTGAGATACAGTGAAGAGACTTTTTTAAAGAAAAAGACTTGTAAAACTGATGTTCCACTCAATTAGGTAACATTTAAATGTATTATTTATTGTTTTAAAGTCTGCAAATTCGTTTCATTGAGTATCTTATCTGTCCAGCTCTGTAGGAAAAACAAACATCTGGTGCCAGTTTGGATCCAGGATGACACAGAAGAGAGTCAATGTCATGGGCATTTGGACCTCACTGCAAGAGAGACTGATTTATGCCACTGAAGGGAAATCAAACTCAGTGCAGCACAGACTCATCAAAATAGTGAGTTTCCCTTAAAGTTTCTATGAATAGATGCTCAAATGAATGAATGGTAAAGTAAAACAATAGCTGATTTTCCTTTATTTTAAAAAGTTTTGTCAAATGCAAACCTCAAATCTTCTCCCAATTCTCAGGTTTACACATTTTGTATTTTAAAACCACAGAAGCCCCACACACTTTGCACAATGGCAGAGAAGATGAGCAGGGTCTTAGCAAACCAGTTAGCAGTCTTACACTTCAAGTGCCCCCAAAATGCTATTCTCCAAAACATTTCAGACTGTTTTATATGTTGCTTTATGCACCTTGGTTACAAATTTGAAGACTAAAATCACTAGATTTTTAGATCACTAAAAGGAACTTAGTTTTCTTAGCAAATAGATTGCACATTTTTCTTATATCCCATGGCTCTGATTTCATCTCACACAATCTATAAACATCAAATCCTTTAAAAATTATTTTTATGGAAGCTCTTAGCTGATTTTCCAAAAATCTCCCACTTCAGAGCGTCAACCCAATGCATAACTACTGCCTACGAATGGGGACCTCAGGCAAAACAGGATTCTTCCCAGAAAACTAATACAGTCCTCGAAAAAACTCAGACTGTCATAAAACCTGAGCAGCTGGCAACTCTGTCACCATGAAGTATCCATATGGAAGACCGAGATGTGTCAAACTACCCAAAACGAGTTTGGATAGTGCAGAAGATGGAATAAATAATTCAGTATCTTCAACACTTTCAACAGCAGGTAGTAGATATGCTACCTGCTTCTGCAACGTGCCAAAATGTAACATGCAAGTGAGAGCGAGCAAAAGTGAGTATCTTCAACCTGTTTTCATGAGGGTATTTTGCTCGAGGAACTTCTCTTTTTAGAGGCGTATGATCCGTATCAGATGTTTGTCAGGAGCAGGCAGCACTACAGAACATTAGGAATAACTTAGTGATTTTAATATATATTCACAAAGTGCATACGCCTTCATATACCTATATATAAACTCATGTTTTAATCAAATATTACCAAAAAATATAAGGAAAGTACAAATATTTATTTCTCACAACTGCCCTTCACACTTCCATATTTGTTGCTGTGGCATAGTGGCAACTTTCCTGCCATAATATAAGCTGAGCAAACTATTTAGTGTAATTAGTGAAGTTATTAGTGGCAATCAGAACTACAATCTACATGTTTCTGCTCTGTGTTCATGCAATAGTTCAACTCTAGCATAAAGAGGTGTATAAAGGTACATCATATATACTTACAGAAGATAAAGTGATGCTTCTGTTCTCTAAGAAATTAAGACTATTTAATGCTTAAGAGCCTCCAGACCTGTATATCTAATATCTATGTAATAAACTAAATGAGGAAGTGCCATTAGAAGAGAGATAATATCACAGCACACTAGTTAGAAGTCTCCAGAACAGTAGTGGCTCTCTGATTTGCCTATTTAGGTCAAAAACAAATATCATAACCATTTCTCAAATGATACCATGGGACAACATGAGCTACTCACTAGTCCTGAGAGACCATGACCACAAAAAAGGAGGTTGCAGTAGAGTTCCACTTACTAGTAGGTACTAGAGGACCAAAGCCCTACCTACCTACAGATATTTATCAACCAGCACTTCACCAAAACCCTGAGGACAGCCTGTAGACCAATATTCAAAAGCATATCAATAAGGAAAAATTCAGTCTTCCTGTATTACACACTATTTTCAGCCACTAGACGTTATTATTAGATCATTTTGTTAACTCAGCAAAGCCCACACTCGCTACCAGATTTGAACGATTACACCCAAATGGCCAAAGGACCAACTGAAGAGAGAGATTTCAAAGAAGTGAGACAAACACGCTCTCAAATTCAAAAGCTGCCAAACATATTTCATCAGACTTTCAAAAAATAATTGTTTTGTCTGTTCTGAATTAAGCTTTAAGTGCTTTAAGAAAGGTTTCTCTACAAACATGGCTAAAGATCACAAAGGGGAGCATTTGGATTGAATGTAACCCTTCAGTCATATATTTATTAAATAAAACTTGCATCATGCCTGGCATATACCATAAGCTGTTTAATTTTCATTTACATAACATGATTTTAAGTGTAATCTGCATTGATGTCCTATCGTTTTATTCCACATGTTATCAAAACAGACCTCTATCTATAATGCCACCAGCAAAAGAAAAAGCTCTGCAGCTTGGGCAAGGCAGTTTGGAGCTCCTGACAGGGGACATAGGGGACCAATGCAAGAGCAGAGATATCTAGGAGAGAATTCAAAGAGAACGTGCTAAAATTGTGAGATAATTGGACAGTTGTGAAACGGAAGCCTTTTGCCTATTTTTTAAGCAGCCTCCAGCTCCTGGTTGAGAGTTTTGCTGGGTTAACAACTACACTAGTCATTTACAGTCATGTTAAAGTCAGTTTTTACAACATGGATGCATGCCCTGAGTAAGCAAACTGAACCCCAGTGCTGCACCATTTTGAGACCTTCCTCACATGGAAAAATCCAAAATAATCATCTTATAATAATGCTTTTTGGCTTCCATATATTTTACCAATTATGTTTTTACAACACCTCTTACATGCAACTCTGCTATCTTGAAACTTCTGAATTCCTTTTTATCATTAAATAAAGCCCCCAGTGCTGAAGGTCCGTTGTTCCCCAGTAACATGCAGGAGAAGCACACCCCTCTGGGGTTGAAGTTACACATCACAAAGTCAGAAGAATACACTAGGTGGTTTCTAATCTTTAAGATTAAGAAACTGAGGCCGTAGCTTGCTTATTGAGGGCCACAAAGAGAACCAGTGCCACAGTGAGAACTCAGGAGCCCAAGCCTGATAAACGAGTGCCACGGTCGAGTGATTTAATCAACTCATATATGCCCACGTCACTGTCTACATATCTTATGGACCCTGCTCACCACAGCACCTGACAGATGTCCCCAAATAAATATGTTACCTTTGTGAGACCATACCCAGCGATTCAGTATTTTCTGATATATTGTCAGGGACAGATAGGACATGGATATGTGCATACGTTTGCGTGCATGCACACAGATATATGACACACAACACGCATATATACTATAGACATATCTATTTTCTGCACTTAAAACTCCTATCAAATTCCACCATAAAACTGTGAAGCGTTCTGAATTCAGCTATTTAAACAGTGGCCAGGAAAATTGTTGACAACAGCTAATTTGTTATTGGGAAAAGATTGTGCAGCTCTCCATCACAGAAAGGAAAGCTAAAAACGTGTTCGAGGTGGCTGGGCCACAAGCTTTCATAGCTGCAAAAACTGAGCAAAGTGAATTAGTTTTGGTCAAGGTCACCAAATACTACAATTTTTCCAGCGATGCCTTTACACTACACGTAAGAACTTTCAGGGGCTCCTGAAAAGGAAAAACTTCACTGAAGCTGTTTGTGAAGATGACCAGAGATGTTCTTTGGAAAGTATTTCCAAAAAAAATTTCTGAAGCACTGGTAGCTGTACAATCATATGGGATTAATTTTCTGTATATATCTCTATATATCCCTGGAAGAAACAAATTAACTTCAAAATTCAAAATTCTTTATATAGTCCTGTGCTTTTGGGTACAAATATTTAAGTAAGCTCTACTTCCTGTCAAACACTGAAATGGATATTAAATTACATTAAATTATTATAGATACAAGCAGTAAAACTTTTCTGCTTTCTCTGTGAGTTTCTGAATCTTGGTAATTCTTGCACTGAGTATAAAAGATAATTTAATACTATCTGTGATTTTAATTCCTGTTTCTATTAAAATATTGTGTGCTGGACCTATAAATGCATGCTCAGAAGCAGTCTCACAAATATCCCCAATAAGAGATGACTCCACAAAGTGGCTCAGGAAAATAGTATTCACCTTGTTCCTTTCCCCAGCATCATTTCAGGATAGCACCCCTTCATTCACCTTCATTTCTTTTCTTAAAAAAAAAAATAAATGAATAAACAAAAAAACCACACAGAAGGAAGGAACTTATCCATTCCAGCTCCAACTGAACCCAAAACCCTCCACTAAGCCATGTGACCACCACTTGTACATGCTCAGCATGGCAGGAGCTGCCCCAGCCTGCAGGCACACCAAGAGGGGGAAATGCTCCTCTTGGCTTCATATATGACATTACAGAAAGGAATATATTTAGTGCTAAAAATATATATTTTTAATATATAAATATATACAGGAAATCCCCCTCTCCTTGAGACAGGACCTGTGGATTGGCTTGATGAGGGAGAAGCAATCTGGTAGATAAAGTATAAAAACTTAATTTCTTCATTTCTTCTTGCTCCTGTGGTTGGTTAAATTACCACAGATAGTAGAAAGGACAAAACCAAGACGGAGCAGGGCACTATTAAAGAGTATCAAACCAAAATTACATCCATCAGGGTGATACAGTGCAGTGTCCTCAACAGTCCCACCATAGACCTCCAAAGGGCTACTGTTTCAAGGACAAATGAAACAAGATTACACAGAAACACTTCAAGATTGACATTTCCCAGTTTCGTGTCATGTTACAGCATTTGAATGAATTTCAACTTTTAAAAACATCCAAACGCCAAGGAAAAGTGAAGGAGAACTGTAAAAACAACCCAGAAACTTGCAAGAAATTAGACTCTTACTAGAAGCAAAAGAGCCACCCATAGTGAGCACCACCAACGGTAAGAAGTAACAATGTCTAAGAACATACCATCCACTCTCGTTTTATTGCAAGGCTAATATGAAAAATGCTTATTAGTCCATTAGCAATTTTTACCTGCAACTTTTCTCAGGTTGTGCCTGTAGGTCTTGGCATGTCAATCTCACAAGAGTCGCCGGATGAAGCCCAGGGTTCCCACCACAGCTGCTCTCCCAACCACACCACCTTTGAAGGTTCAGAGTTCCACAACACAACGAGGGCTCGGCTTTATTGAAAGGATACTGCTCCGAAACTATAAAAGGAGCTTTTCAGAAGTATAGAAAAAAATATGCAGGATTTTTTTTTCCTAAATTCCCTGAGAAATTTGAAGCAGCGAGCACTCAACCTCCCTCTTCTCTCCACTCAAAAGCACTTACAGAAAGCCTGATCTTAACCCTTCTGCACAGACAGAATCTCCTTTTATCTTCCATTTACTTTCATTTTTACCTGAAAGGCAGAGAGGAGTTGGGCTTTTATGTACAACAAACACAAACTGGACATTTTTTTGGAGTGCATTAGACTGTGGTCTACTCCCACCGATTTGAATGCATACCTGAATTTCCACAAAAAAACCTAACAATTTTGCCCTTCTGATTTAAGTATGGCATATATTTAATGTAACGTTCATCTATACATGTTCTCACTGTTTAAGAACTCGGCGCAGGTGTTATTAATAAAATAAATTTATTTTTAAAAAGGATGCTATTCTGTAAGCTTTGAAGCTCACACATAGTCTAACTTAACCCAGCTTGGGCTCATCTGGTCTTTAAATGACTTCTTTCATGTGGTCAGCCCACGAGCCATACGTACTGCTGCTCAATCACGCCACTGTACATCGTCAGCGTGAGGATGATTTGCATGATTTGCATTTCCTGTACCGTTTGAGCTTCAATGAGCTCTAAGCACCACGTACAAAAGAAACCACCGCCAAGTAATGCAAAGATTTTAGTTAAACCAGATGAGACTATTTTAGTCAGGCTGCCAATACTGAGGGGGGAAAAAAAAAAAAAAAAGTCTTAAGAGATATCCTGTTAAATCAGGATTTATTTGTAGGGAATCTGAACCTTACATTTAGACCTTTACTTTCAAAATATGAAAGTTGTATGAATTCCTTAACAAATACAGCCAAGCAGAAAATAATTCAGTGAGAACATTTTTTTTTTTTTCAATGTTCCTAAGATTTTGGCAGCACGTTACATTAGTAATTTATTTATTTAATAGTACATAAATGGGTTCTGATTACATTAGTTTTCCTACCATATAAAACTAAATCTAATTAAATCAAATTCACTGATTGCTGGTTAAAATTTCTCCCTATGAAAAAATCTTTTATTTTATGACAAATGATCAATAAAATCTGTTGGATAAATAACTATGATAGAAAAAGCATTACGGTGGGCTTCAATGAATAAGTACTAAAGTGAAAAAAAACAACCACGTACCAGAGCCTCGTTGTCATGAAAAACAGAGACAGATGGGGAGACAGACCTATATGATGCTACAAATAGATGAATATCTTGTAAGGATTTCAACAAATGTTATAAGACCTAGTCAAAATTTGAAAAATTAGTGATTTACTTGTGCTGCTGTGCTGAAGTTCACCTGAAATCCAAGACATAATATAATAATTATGTGTATTACCAACATTTCAAAAATAACAATAAAAATATAGAGTATCATTAAAGTCTTTATACAAGCTTTTCTAGATAATGGTACAATTAATAACATCATTATTTAGTACAAAGCCTGTGTCAGTACAAAAAAAAAATAGATTAAGAACGTTTGCTTTAAGAGCTACTTTGGAAATGAGGTGTATCCTGTTCCCAACGTCCTAACAGAACACATGCACATAAACTTCATGTGCAATGTTGTATTTTATAGTGAGTCTCTCTTTAAAATGGTAGATAAATTCAGACACTGGAAAGATTAATAAATAATAGCACGCTGATAGAGTGAACTGCATGTGACCAGCTACAGGGTGTACATCACGTATGCCTGATAGCAACTCAAGACAGTCTGTTCGAGCACTCGAGGAATCTGCATATAATCATGCTTAATAAAAACCACAGAAAACTCCCATTGCTGTTGGTTCCAAAGGACATTCATTTTTAGAAAATTAAGTTACATCTTCATTTTTCTATATTGCTCAAATGTAACCAAAGAGAAGTGACAGAAACTGTAACCAAGGGGTTAAGTTTTGACTTGAATACAAAAATTCCACTTATTCTATTGTTGTCTGCAAATATACAGTGAAGAGCAACATTTATTCACAGCATGTACTTTCTATATTGTGACTGCAAAATTTAGTAATCGAAATGGTTCCCATATTAAAAATGCATTCTGTCATTTTTCCACTTACAGACCTCCTGTAAAATGCTCTTATTTAAAGGTCAGCTAATTTTATTATGGAAAGTAACTAATAACCTTTATTAATTCTTTAGCTTACAGTTTTCTAACACATCAACCAAATAAATAATACACTGAAGGAAGATACAATTCAAACCAAGCTGTTGAATGTAGTCTTGACCGTGTGGGCAAAAAATCTGTACTTGCAATAGACAAAAGAGATCATTAGAAATTTAATACATGGTTTTTTGCTCTGGAAATTATGAAAGCATGTATAGATGGAGCTGTTTCAAAGCCAGGCTGCTGCTCCAAGATGCTGAGACCACTGATGTCCAAGCACAATCAACAATCCCAAATGTTATACAGCACCGTTTTTGGGGGTTATTTCCTAAATTTGCAGGACACACACAATATTGGAAAATATAAGAAGATAAGAATTTTGCTTACAAACTTTTCTGCTGTCTTCAATAAAATGACTGTACAGCATGAAAATACTAACGTTAAAGCCATATATATTTATATTTTATTCTCACGACATCTCTTGTATGGGAAGCATGATTAATGTTGCACACTATATAAAATGATGCAAGAACATCCACTGTTTTATTAAGCATTTTTGTTTTACATAAGTAGATCAGAACGCAGCATTATTCACCATCAGCCTTTCCTAGCACACTCTTTTGGGTGAGTTTGTTCCTAAGAAACATTACAACACTTGAAACTAAAAATAGATATTTTTAGTTATTTAATCACATGAGGAAAAGACACACTTTGTATCAGTCCTCTTTAATTTACAAAATAATTCCATAATGCGCCCTGTGCGTATATCATGAAAATCCCTGGCACATAACCTCTGGGCTCGCACACTGTGAGCTGTGTGCTGCCTGTGAGAGGAAGCAAAATGGGTTTTAAAAAGATTCCAGCAACAATAGTCTTGTGACTAAATCAGAAACAGAAGCAGAAGTCATGAGCCAAACAGATACCTATCGGTTTCCTTGAGCTTAATCTGATTAAAACATGGCTCTCAAAAATGTTAAATAGAATGCCACGTCAGAGAGCAGGCAAATGATAAAAATAGTTCATGACAGGAAATCATTATTAAACCAGCATTACTAGTGTATCTGTTATGGAAATTTCCCTGTAATTTTTCAAGGTTTCCCCTTATGCTTTTTCTTGAGTTGCCTGCTACACTTTTATTTTTTCTCTCTCTCCTCAATGGCGTACGAGTTTGAGATGTAAAAAGAAAATTATCACTGCAATTTTCCAACTATACTCTACTCAATACCATCTCAAGTGTGTCATACATCATCTTGTCACTCACTTTAACAAGAAATCACATAATATTCAGAGGCAGAAAATAAGCCAAAATGGGCAAGTGCCGCTATTGCAAAAACACATTCATATGCCATCACAGGAAAAATAAAAAAATTAATCTTAATTTCAAGGACTTTCATAATGAAAGCATCTTAAAAATATTTCAGTGGGGGGAAAAGTTTCAATGAAAAGCTGCTGGGAAAGACAGGAGAGCCCTTCTAGAGTCAACCAAAATGAGAAGAACATAACTTGATGATACTCTATCACAGATCAACCTTAATGTTTAAAAAGCTTACACAAATAAAAAATTCAGCACTCTAAAACTAAAAAATAAAGCCATTATTACTATCCTCCTTACTATCATCATGCCTCTCACAACCATTCTCTGAATTACTGTGCCTTTAGAGCACTCCAAATACAAACTAGACTTACAGCATCTTGTCCTGCCTTTAGTTTCACCATTCAGAAAAAGCTTTTGCAAAACAAAAACCAAACAGAAAAATAAACACTGAAAAAATAATTTTACAAGGTCTTATCTTACAAGGCTACCTCCTATTAACAAAACCCTTTTTTGGCATACAGAAGAGACTTCAATAAACTTTAACAATCACCCCCAAAACCCCTTGGTTTCTTTTTTAAATGTCATTGATGGAGAAAAAGAAACTATCAATCAAATTAGCTGTCTTTTCCTTGAAAACAGGTATTTCATCTCTAATGATGATTCAGGCTTCCCTGAAGAAGAGCCCTGATTAAGCTGATCATTGATGGTCAACAGGAGACCCAATGACCCTCCTGAGCCACTGCTCATCTTCCCAACAACCCCTTTGCCCAGCAGCCTCCCCACCACCACGCATGGATACTCAAACACTGGTAGGTTTTTAAGTCAAACTCAGAATTATTTGCCACTGGTACATCATAAGTCAAACACATGACATGGAAAAGCAAAGAGGTACTTCACAGAGACATATCTAGGCAGAACCAGGGCTGGTCTTCAATCCAACTGCTGCCCACCTAAAGTCCATGGGTGACAAGGCATCACAGGAGTAATGACAATTTTTAAAGATAATAGTGTCACCATATATTTCATAAGTGTTTTCTAAGACCTTCTTGAGTTTGTCCTGGGTGTTGGCATATTCGCCCTGTAACAGCCAAGCTGTATCTGACTCAGCATGAAAGGGAGCATGCATCCTATTTACAGAAGCATTTAAGCCTTATTCCATAAAGAGTTTTCCAACAGCACTCATGTCTATTCTTCTTAATATCCCTCCCACATTAAGAAATGATTATCTAATACAGGGAGTAATCAGCTCATAGTCTTACTACAGTCATCCTCCTTGACAAAGCAGGGGAAAAAACAACCCAATTGCAAAGCATTAGAAAGTCAAGGTTCAAACACCCATGTTTATTGAGATGAATGCTAATTTATTTAGATCTCAATGCAACAAGACCAAGTGCTGAGTCTTGATACAGAAGTGCCTATCTCCTGGTAAATTCAAAGCCTGCATTTCTGCAATGGGCCTCTACCAGGACACATGCAATGTCAAAGCCTGAAATGTCAGAAGAAAAGACAGTGAAAGTTAAACTAGAAATAATTTTAATGTTACTTTTAGCACCTTACCATGTCAGAACACGGTAAAACACAAATGTAACAGGTGTGGAAAGTCAAGATGAACTACGTTGGAGTCATCCACAAACTGGTCTGCATGTGGTGCCTGAAAATTACTTCAAATACTCTTAAAAAAGAATCAGCTAACAAGACAAATTCCAAAATCCCCAAGTGTGGGCAATTTCCCCTTCCCTCTCTACGCCCTCTTCCCTGGCTCTCCAAGTCTGTGGCAAGGACACAGCATGGCAAATCCAAAAGGTGCGGAGCTAGAGCCAGGACAGAAGGAAGAAAAGTCACTTTTCACCACCAGTATGTTGGCAATCAAGAAGAAATACTGACTTTTTCATACCAATTTCTCAATAAACACTAAATATTACCAAAACAACATATCTGTATCATCTGAAATACTCTCCTGCCATCAGAATTCTATCACTGCCTACTTTGAAATACCAATACAGAAGCATGGACTAATAGATTATTAATGTATTATAATGCTAACAATAGCAGTAATAATATTAAGGATGGGCGATAAGACAGAGCCAAGCACGCCCTTCCAGCTGAGAACTGAATGGGCAGAGCTCCAGCGTGCACCAACAGCCACCTGGATCGATGCAAATTTGTTCACAATACGCCTTTCTCATTTCACACCCCCTCTTTTCTCTATGTTACCCTAGGAAATGAGACATGCAAGGGAAAAATAGGCATTCTTGCAGTTCTTCGGACCAAAAATATATGTAGAGTTATATGGAGGGCCAGAACACCTCCGATCACTGAAGGCTAAATGAGTCATCCACTTCAGAAGAATGATCAGCAATTAAACAAGAACCTGCAGAGCTATTAAGTGTGAGTATCAATTTCAACCAATGACACAGAAATTATTGACGTATCATACAGCAGAGTCACTTGCAAAATAACCTCTCACCTAAGGAAATTCTTCTCCTTAGGAAGCCAAAACAAAAACAATCTAAAATATTTATTGCCATAAATTCCATCCCTGTTCCATAAACTGCTTACGAGACATGACATCATGCTAACTACCTAGACACGTCTGGTTGATAATAGTCCCAGATTTCAGCCTAAAATTAGACTGCAGGAGCATGGAATGGCACAAATCTACAGGTCATCACAGATGTTGAACACAAATCTGATGCACCAAAGCCAGAGCTGACACTCCAGCAAATATAGAAGATCTGTCGATAGCAAAGGCTGACACCACAAATACAAGTCTTGCAATATTTTAGTTGTCTTTTCAACCTCCTTGGACTGGAGTTAGGAGGGCTTTGCTTTAAGTAGACCAGACCTCATTGCTTCATCCTCCAGTCCCTGTATTCACAGTTCTGCTTTCCTATAGAAAGACTTCCACAGCACCTTGCCATATTTCCTGATGCATTAGCAAACTTATTAACAAGCCCCATGCCCTGATGGGGCATTACTGTCTGTTTTCTATCAGCACAGCAAGCTGTATCTCCCTTTGCTCCATAGTTTCTTCTTCCACATTTCTAGACCTGAGCTATATGATTCAGCTCATTTCTAAATCTTACTTCTCTAGAAGTATTTGTCTACTTTTCCCATTCTAGTTCCTTACATCACTAAGTGTCAAGGACTTGGCAATCCAACATTCAAAAATCAGGCTTCAACGACTCAATTCTGAATCGTCTTGACTCAGGTTGCAACAAGAAGGGGCAAGGATCTCTCTGTGGTTCCGCAGGAAGGAGCAGATGGCCAACTTCCAGATGGCTGACAACCTCGTCTCACCGATTTCAACATCTGGATCTTGAATTGCATCTCAGAAGAGGGTCCTGAGACAGACTGCAGGTCACTGCCCACAGCTCCTGGCTACGTGGCTTATCCACAAGCCAAAGCATTTTGCAAAATTCAGAATGACAAACCTCAAAAAAGGTTAAGACTAAATTTTGTAACAGGGCACAGCTGACAAAAAAAAGTTCAAAAGTAGACATTAAGGAACATTTATATATTTAAGATGGATTTCTAAGTGTATCTCAAATCAGACTTTTTCTCCCCAGACACAACATCCCCTGCTTTCCATCCAGCACCCTGCAAAACAAGGACGTGCCTCAGCGTTGATACCTAACAGGAATCAAGATGCAAACCATAAAAATACAACCAACCCTAACTGTTCTGCTTCCAGGTCACCTCACAGCTGACAATGAGCTCATTTTTCAGCTTCCAGACCAGAAGTCCATAACAGCACTGCAAGAGCACTCACCAATGGGTTTGATCCAGCTTTAAACACAATAAACTTCACAAGACTCAGTGAAACAGTGATCAATGAATTTTTACCTTGAAGTAGCCAGAGGGTCATTTGTGAGATTTGTGTACCATCTAAGCCTAATTTTAACCCAACCACAAACTATATTGTTTCTTCATATGAACTTAATCCAGCTCCTCTTTGGGGCAGTTAAACTTTAAATCTACCAACAGGAAGGTAATAAAGCAATTTTGACTGCAGCAGTAAGGAGCTGGTATGAATTAATGATTTAATTTTATAGCATATATTCTTCTACAGTTTATGTAATAAATTCAAAAATTAAAATGTTTCTGCTTTTTTACTCTGAGTGTATAATCTCAAGACTATTTCCAGGCATGTAAAAGAAAAGTGTATTTTACAATAGGAAAAGTGAGTATACCGCATTTCAAAATCCATTAAATATAAAATTCTGGTTACAGGCGCAACAATCTGCCTAATTAGTTTTTCCTAATTAGCAGGATGCTTTAACCTCTTTAATAAGACTTCTGTGGACAGAATGTTCCATATTGGTTATCCATCTGAGGAAAAAACTAAACAAATCCTTCTGAAGTACAGCTAATAGAACAAGCGTGGTTGGGCTTCGTGGTCAGAAGGCTGCACTGGTGTGTACTACTGGCATCTGCAAAACCATGGAACATCCTACCTTAAATATACCAGTCCAACTCCTCTGTATTTTCAAGACAAAATTAATGATATTACACATGAGAGTTAATGAAGTTACAGTTTTAAATTGCACAGTATGTGCTAGGAGGCAAAAAAAATGAAATAAAACAACATATGTATGGACCAAAATACACTGTGGAAAAGTGAACAAAAAGAGATAATGGGAAGGCAAATACCACAGTGATGCTGTAACAACCCAATTTTCCTCCACTGCATAGCATTTGCTTCGCACGCACAGTTTTTGTACCATCCTCTTCATGATTCAGACTCTTAGTATGCACCTAGCAATTAATAGGTAACAATATTATCTCTGAATCCCATCTTATCCAATAAAACCCATTCTCATTATTACTATATATCGACCGTGTAATTCAAAGACTAACAGTTAAGAGAAATGCAGAGACCGAGCAACATCTGCGGTCAGAGGCAGATGCTCAAGATAAAGAAAATTCAAGCCCCTGTTTTCTTAGGAGTTTGCAGAGCAGCTGCTGAGCTTCACCTCAACAGCTGAAATATCCTTTACACTGCTTAAAAATGCAGGAAGCACACAAGTACCACAAACTCCCTCCCTCCCACCAATTCATTCACCCTGCTCGCTCAGACATACCGACTCCATCCACGCTCTGCACACACTGGCCTCATCACCCACCAACAGACCTCCTGAAGGCACAGGGAAAACTATTATATCTAAGAAAACTTAAGAGCCATGTGCAAAATATAAGCTAAAAACAGTCCCTTGAGAAATATCTGCTAATGACAGGAGAAACAGAGACACCATAAATATTCTCTTCAAACATGCCTGAACCCCAGAGGCCCTATGCAATCCACAATGTCAGTGACCTTCCAGCCAACTGTTAATGTTGGAAAACAGTATTTTTAAAGTATCACAGAATGGTTTAGGTTGGCAGGGACCTTAGAAGATCATCTAGTTCCAACCTGCCTGTCTACATTTAGCCTGTACCTGGGGTTAAACTGTAGCAGTTGTTCTACCACCCAATGACCCCTCCCCAGCTGAGAAGGGGAACTGGGGAAAAAGGGAGAAGCCCTGGGGGTTGAAATAGAAACAATCACCAACATAAAGCATACAAGGTTCTACTCAGCCTGGTCCTTGAGGTCAGGAGCAGGAGCAGAAGGCCAAGAGGGAGGAGGCCCAGGAAGAGGAACTCCACCCTTACTGAATTCCTTCCTTTTATAATGAGCATGATGAAGTGGTGTAGGATACACCTGTGAGTCACTGCCTTGAGTGGATCTCCCACTGACCCAGGGCTACTCACAGCCTCCCTGCGTGGCTGGCCCACAGGGCTGTGCCTGGGAAACCAGGACACCACTGAAGTATAAATGCCTACTTTTTAATACTGAATGTATACTCTACTCATCATAACATAGCATGGCACATTAAGATCTAGAGTTCTTTTCTGTCTTGATATGCAAAAATATATACAAGTGCTTTTCAATCTATTTAGACGTGAATGAGCATTAATTCAGTACAAAACCACTCTCTAGGTTCTCTGCTCCATGTTTAAAAAAGAAAAAAAAAAAAAAAAAGGAAAAGGTAGATTTTATAATTTCTAACTGATGATGCAATTTTGAATAATTACATTAGACTCTGGTTTTCCTGTTCTGAAATTGCTCTCTACCACCTCTGCCTAGAGAGCCTCTATCTTCTTGGGCAAGACCTGAGATCAGGGTTTAAAGCACTTCAGACCTGAATGCTTCAACAGCCACAGAGAACACTAAAGTCTGACTCCAACCTGGCTTGGGGCCACAAAAACCTTTGCAAGGCTGGTCTAAACCTCATGAGTAAGCACTAGTGCAAATCAGACTCCACCTGTATAGCCTTGAGGAGATGGTAACCTGACAGTATCAAATAGATGGCTATGAAGGATCTGTAATCAAATCCTCTTCCATATAGATCTCTTGCCCTGTATCTTGAAGACATCATTCAAAGTGACCCATAAACACAATGGACAGCTGAACTTCTCTCCCAGTCAGGATGCTGAAGTTTTGTGAAAGTACTGGAGAGAAAAGGCAAAACCAGCTGGGTCAGAATGCATGACTTGTATTGCACAAGGGCAAGTATGAAGTTAATATCTGCTCCTGGGATAACTGAGAGTCAGAAATACCAAGAGATGTGTAACATGTCATGGCAATGCTGGGCAAACTCAAGTTACTCCAAAGGCACCTACCCAGCTTCTCTTTCCTCCCACTTTGATACAACACAGCTAACAGTTGTGGATGTAATTATTCAGAACCAACTTTAGTCTAGGATGAGGATGGCATTAAAAAATAATTTAAGGGTTAAAGTCAAAAAAAGAACAAACAAGAAAAAGGTCAGCATACTATTAAAGACCAAAAAACTACAAAAGACTGCCAAACATGGAAAAATAGGCAGGTTTTAGAGAACCCCTGCAATCTAACAACTACCTTCACCCACTCCATCCACACCTATCAACCTCCAACATGAGTCAGTCTGTGTCAAGATGAACTGGATGTCCCTGAAGGAAAACGTATCTAAAGCACACGTTGTTTTTTTTGTCAAGGCTACAAGGCAGACAAAAGCTACGTCTGGCACTGTAAACAGTACGATGTAGCATACTTCCTTCAGAAATATCTTATTTTGGCTCATCTACAATTTATTACAGTATAGCTACAGCCAAATTCTCCTAATTTAATTTAGGAAACATTTCTCTCCAAACCCCCCCCCCCCCCAAAACCCCCAAAAAAGCATAATGCTTTCATTACAATTTTCGCCAAAATTCATCTCCTCTTCTTGCCTAAGTTTGCCTAATTCATTTGACATATAAAATTTTTAGCTGTTATACCATTAATACAATTGATCGTATTTCTGCATGTGCACAGTTTAAAATAATTCTCTTCCTCAGGGTTTAACCATAGAGATATTGCTTTGCATGACAACTGTTCCACGTTTAGCAAGTTACAACTATCCTGTCACGAGAAGGAAAAGCATTTTGCTCACAAAAGCCAAAGGCAGTGTCAAACCTGCAACAATCTGCACAACAGTAGGAAAAAAAGTGCCTGCAAACTAACTCCTACTAGATAATGGTCCCATTTATCATTCTTAAATTCCAACTTTAATTAAAAATAAATAAAATATTGCAGATGTTCTCAAATTACTCCTCTTCATTTTTTTTAATTCTTCCACATATAATATGCATAGTATTACATGCATTCACAAATTTCTTCATGTTATTACATAATATTTAATTCCATAAGGATTCTTTCATATTCCAAATAGAAACATATCTTCATTATATGCAGAATACATTATGTTAAAATTATTAACACTCAAATAAAACACAAGTTAAAGACTCATAGTAGGAATACCACTTAACTGCAACAAAAAATAAAGTTGAAATAAATTTTCTACTGTTTTACTTATAATAATTTACACCTTTAAAAAAAAAAAATTGACAAACCATTAGTTTAAACAATTTAAGTAGCTACATCAGGTAAAATTCGTGGGAGAGATGTTGGGCCTACTCTAGATACACCCTTCCTCATAAAAATTATTAGTGTCAATACTATTATAACAGGTATAAATTCTTCCAGTAATTCTTCTGCAAAAACAAAAAAATATATTTGCTTTTGATGTTATGTCCACTGCTGTTTCCTTGGTCCTTTCTTAGAGCTGCTATTAGACAGAAAGATAAACTCCAGCATGCAACAAGTAAAATGGAAATTAAGAAAGCTAAAGTAAAAAAATGAAGAACAAGTCAGGAAGGTTCTAAACATAAACAATTTTTTTTAAAAAATAAAGTGCTCTGAAATGGAAAGCATTCTTTAAAATGACAGTGTCCACTGGACCATCAGAGTATATGTGCAGGAGGGAGGGAGGAAAAGACAGGGACAAAGGACAGAGGCAAGAAAGGCAAAATACCATCCAAGGGAATAAGGAGACTGCAAAAACCTTCATTACAGAATGATAAGAAAAAAAAAAAAAAAAAGCCTTTGTATTTGTCAAAGATATTTAAATGAATAGACATAATTTACATAGATTCTCAATATTTATTTTGAAGGGATGGTAAATTAATCATCGTAATGCTTCAAAGCATACCAATAACAGGTACCATTCCCAAGACACTTGGGGCTGAGCAGTGTAAAAGAGAAGAGGAGGAGGAAGAAATAAGTTGAGTTTGGGGGAGTCAGAAGTCCACATTGAATTAAATGCATTCCATGGCATCATAATTTGGCATATAGATTGTCATCAAACTACAGCCTATATGTTGTATATTTAGAGAAGATATCATAATCCACAAAATCACTTATCTTATGGGTCAATTTAAGTTAGCATTTCAGTTTGACTGAGAACACTTACAAAGCAACTGTCACACCTGTCCTCACCTAGCATGCCTCAGCTCACACCAGAATGGTCTCTAAGATTATGACTGGATTCCTTCTGATGAAACTAAACTAGGAGGTGACGCTCCTGGAGAGTGTTTAGTGGACTCCAGCCTTGTCTTATGAGCATTCAACCCTTCAGAACCAGGCTATACCTGATCTGAAGTAAAATCCCCTGATATAAGGTGTTGTGTGGACTTTGGACCAGGAGCACCACATCATTCTACCACCTCTCCACAACCCTGTCAAGCTGCTCTACTTCCTAACAAGTATCTCCTGCCTACACAGTCATGTCCACACCATAAATGTGTGAGGTTGTAATCCCAGAGGAATCTAGGCAATAAAACCAGAAAACACCCATGGGCACATTTTCTAGAGTGACTATGGACATCTCAGTGTCTTCAAAATCCACATTGAAACTCATTGACACTCACAGGAGATACTAAGAGCCCAGAGCTGGTGTGAAATAGCATCTAGAAATATTGCTTGAACTTCCAGCCTGTACCACCCAAGCACATCAGAGAAAGCCCCTACCCAGTGGTCATGGCAGCTCTAGTCAACGAAGACAAGGTGAGCAGCTATGGCATGAGTGGAAGTGAAACCAGCTGAGCAGGGCTACTTAGCTCTCAGGTATGGATGCTTGGCCTGAACTAGGTAACTAAAGGTAACCAGAGGTAACTGGGTAACTGAATTCCTGGTCTGCTGTAGACTGGCAACTGAGATATTCCCAGTAACCTGAACCAAGACTTTCAAAAACTTCAACATATCTGGGTCAGGTAATGCTTAAAAAAAGAAAAAAATATTAGTGATAACATAGGTCTTCTCTAAAAGTGTTTTGCTAAAAACAGTTTGCATAACATAAAATTTCTTTTCATTATATTTCAATTCACAAAATCCAGCCAAGCTGTGAGTACTTATTGAGAAAACTAGTTATTTGTGTCACTGGAATATAAAGTGATAAATCCAAATGATGTGCAAACCAAGTTATCTGACAAACTCTGTATTATTTACTACTTATATGTAAAAAAACAAAAATAAAAATTGGAGATTAGGTGACAGCAGCACAGAAAAAAAATTAAAAAAAAATAAAAAATGAATTTTTTCCTCTTTATTAGATGCTAACCAAAAGCTTTGTTTCTTTCCCTTTGGAAGATCAAATTAGTGCTATGGACTGACAATGAATTGCAGAAAGTATCATGTTCATTATCATATAGCACTGTGTATGTCTGTTATTCGAAAATAGAAATGCAATCCATTACTAATCTAGAAGTAAAATATATACACAGCAACCATTTAAAAGGACAGATAAAATAATCATTAATATCCTAAGTGTAGAACTACTGAATCATAATGCACAATTTCATTACGTTTTACTGCCAGCAATGTAAATATCAATTCTCCAGGTGATTCATAAAATCCATTTTAGAAAGAAAAATAAGGATTTCACCCAGCGCTCAGGAACATAAAGGAAAACACATGCTCGGGTTTGAACAAAACTGTTCTTTCCTTTTCTCATCGGAATCTTTTTCTGGAATTTCAACAAATCTTTTACACATCAAACGGACAACTGCCATTTCACATTAGCACTTTCGATAGATCACCCAACAGTCAAAACCAGCATCCTTCCCAGTCCTGCACCTCCTTGCATCCTGTTCAACATCCCCATCTTATTTCTGCCAAATTTCAGATCATATATATATATACTTCCACTGACTTCAAAAGGAGCAGCTTGGATTGAAATTCATCTAAAACCGCTTTTAACTACCCAAATTGTGAAATTGCCTAATAATGGGATCGTATTAAAAAAAAAAAAAAAAGCATGTTGGACAAATTAAACAACTGAAGTTTTTGGAGGGAATTGTGCATGTGGGGGTTTCCACACACAAAAAAAAACGTAAAGAAAACCTGTCACTTTTAAAATGAATAGCTACCATCTGCCAGCATTTTATCTAAGGCAAAGTTGATTAATGCAAAGTGAATGGTTAAGATCACATTGCTGTCTGCCTGAACAAATTTCAGGTAGTTTACTCAGGAAATTATTTGTCCCGTTTCTTAAAAGAGGGGTGGGTTTTTTTGTTGTTGTTATTGGATTCCTCCTCCCTAAGTCTTTATGCAGCCAGACCTAAGAATAAAAAGATTTGCTGTTCAATTGCCATCCTGTACGAGGAATTTGAGCACCGATCCGGGCCCCTCTGCCCCACGGCAGCAAGGTCTGCCCCACAAAGGCGATCCCAGCTCCAGGAAAACTTGCAGGCAGCCTCTCTCCCTCATACTGAAAAGTGAATTTTAGCTGCCTAATTGTGAGAAGAGAACCCACAACAGTGCTGTGATCCTCCATAGGAAATGATTTTGCCCTTAGACCTTACTTAATTTTTTACTGGATTACTTCATTTTTTACTGGGTTAATTTTTTTCAGGATTACTTAATTTTTTACCTTTATCACACCATCTTCCCAATTTAAAAAAAATTATAGAATTTAAACATTTTCTTCTGTTAACATTATCAAAGCATTGTTTTCTATTAGTGTTCTGATAAAAATCATTCTCAAATACATTCAATAATACACTCTTCTTTAGAAGTTTACTTTGAACGATAACATTTTCATAAGAAGTTTTTAGAACAGATTTCTGGGCGATAACCTAAACCACACAAACCCCAGTTTTACCCATGTTATGTTCTCCCAGCATCAGACACCCTCCAAGTTCTCCCTCATCAGAGAGAGTTTCACACCCATTATTCAGGCTGGGACACCCTCTATTATCCGGGGGTACAGAAGTGGAGGGCATCATCTGTGATAATTGGTGGAGCTTTTTGCTGTTCCATATGGACATATATTCTCTTTGCTTACACTTTAAGCTGGCTGGACACCAGCCAGCTCTGGTCAGAAGTCACAAAGTTGTTTTAGCTCAGTACATGGTGCCTGTGTCTCGTATCTCAGGAAGGTTTATTAGTTTAGGCTCAACACGGCGCTAGGACGGCCATCTGGCCCCCAGTGTGAAGCTAGCTCCCAACCAGCTAGTTCAAAGCGTGGGCAGGAGGAACGTGTATGTGTTCACACAAGCCCGTGTGAACTAACCTTGGTGAACTCTACTGATTTGTTTAAAAAAAAAAAAAAAGCAAGCAAGTAAGTTTAGGACTAATGAAATTAAAGAAGTAGTGACCCTTTACTCAGCTAAGGAGGGTAAAAGAGGAGCAAGAGACTAAGCAGTCACCTGTACCCTCCTTTGGACATCTCTACCTCAGTATCTGTATCCATCAGTGAGGCTACAGAAATGAGTAAGTTACACCCACACGTTATTTTTAACCAAAGATGAGATCTGAACCCTGTCTTCAGGGAGTACTGGCTATTACGTTTAGTCACCTTACTTCTTCAGCCTTTTACATCAACTAATCAAAGTACAAAGAACAACTCACCAGCCTATTCTCTAGGAGCATGTTCCACTGCATCTGACATAAAACTGCAGTTAAAACACACATACACATGCACACTTCTTAACCTTAAGCAACAAAGAAATGGCTTGAAAGTTAGAAGAGTTCTGGGCAGAAAATTATTCAGCTATCCCAAGAAGGTGAGCCACATCCCATCTTCAAATATAACAAAGTTGAGCACTCTTCGTAGTCAGTACCATAAATGAGATTCAAGTTGTATTCACCTATGTACAGAAGTAAACACCACAAAATATGCTAAAAAAAATACTATCAAGTAAACTTTTTTTTTTTTTAATTTGCAGGTATATGGTTATATTTCATTGAACTAACATACTCCTCACACATAAAACTAATTTATTTCTTACCTGAGTTTTATTAGGGTCAAATGCTGGGAAGGCCTCTAACACAGGGAAGATTATTCCATTTCCTACAAACATTATATAAAGCTGCACTTCCAGTATTTGACACAAAGATGTAAAAAGACAGAAGTGTTCCCAGCACAAATGGGCATCAATGTATTCAGCTTTACTGAGATGGCTGAAATTTGCCCTGCCTTGCTTCAATTTGCATCTTCCAACATCTTCCCCAGGACATATTACTTGCAGGTATTTTTTTTAAAAAGAAAATACCTAGAAAACAGTAAATAAACTAGAGCTTACCAATGCTCACACGTGCAAGCTGGGTTATGCTTTCAGTGGGACCTCTCATACACTGAACTACTCACTGGAATAAAAATTTACAGGACCATTGTTTTAAAGAGGACATTTAGAAGACACCAGTCCATCAGTTAGTAAAGAATTCACTCTATAACAACATATTTTGGTCTTATAGAACAGAATGAAAACATCAGATCTGAAATAATCCTAAAGCTAGTAGTCTTAACAGGTTATTTTAAAACAAAAAACAAAAAAAATCATATACCTACACTATATACTTTTGGAATATACTATACATTGCTGAACACCACACCCCCAGGTTGGTTGTGGTTTTTTTTTTTTTTTCCAGAGCTCTATTAATTGAAAACAATGATTTGTTTCTCTTTTTGTAAAATGTAAAAAGCGTAGTTTGTCTTTAAAATATAGTTGTCAAATATCAAGGGGTATATATATGCTAACATTTACCCTAGGGGTATTTCAGGGCTAGAGTCTGTTACAAATAAAATCTTTATTCATATGAACAGCTACCTGGGGGGCAGTACTGAATGTTACACATAATATTTATATACATATATTTATTTTTTTAAAATAATCTAGAAGTGCTATTAAAACAAACTGGAAGCTGCACTGCATTTAGCCTCTCCGTTTTGGAGATTTAAGTCTTATACTCCTAAGTTTTTTTTTTGGCATAGAATTACTTTCTGTACAGGATGGTCCCTAAAATATAAAATGCTTTCACCTAGTGTGTCATATCAATTGTTTTACTATTTGAAATGTAAAAGATTTTTCATAGTAATAAATAATAGAATTACAGAAAAAAGAAAAGCAACCTTTTTGTTTCCATTAAATTCTGCAATAATGTTTTCAAATTTGAGAACTAGCTTTGAATTAAAAAGAAATAAAAACCACCTTTTTTTTGTTACGTGCTTTCCAGAATTACCGAATAGTCACTACGTGCTATGGAAAACAACTTGAGACAAGACCAGACATCTACATTTATCAAAGCTTAAGCTATCTGAAGCAAGTTGGGAGACAAAGCAGACAACACAGCAGCCCTGCAGATTGCCAGCAGCCTGAGGAGGTCATGTCTTCTTGCTGGACCTTCCTAATTTAGGAAATGAAGATGATAATATTCCATCAACTGCTAACAAAACTCTAATTGCTTCAAAACTTGTTTAGAAAAAGCAAACAGTAACACTGCCCTTTTCCAGTACATTTCAAATGCTGTGATTTGGAAATGGCCACCACAAGGATGAAACTCCTGATACTAATGCAACGTCCAGACACCTTCTTTCCAATTAAGGAAAATCCATGTGAGTCTTCGTACAGCAATTAAAAATGCTCAGTAAGACACCTTTAAAAACTCTCCTTATGGCCTTCCAAGTTGGAGGGACTCATGACATGCCTGATCTTCCCCACTCATCAGGTTTTCTGTACTCCTTCAAGATGAATGAAGACATGAGCCAGTTTAACAACCCACTGCACAATGAGGCCATGAAAACAGAAAAGCAACATTTTTCTAGAAAAACGCAGCCTAGTCTTTGCATTGGGGAAATAATACGAATATATGCAGGGCTGCAGATAAAATACTAAGTGATACACCTTGTGGAATAGCTAAGTGTGTTGTCTTTGAAGGGTGAGGATATCTTCTCCCTGGGACAGTTCTAGGTAAACCTCCTCGTTGTTGCATGGGAACATCATCACACTGCACACCAAGAACTTGGTTGCGTGGTTCACAAAAGTCACATTAGATGCACTGCTCATTATCAACTCAGCTTGAAGACTTGCTCAAGGGAGTACAGGTCTGTTTTGCAATAGAAGTATTTGCAAGTTCGTCACAAATTCTCTGGTCACTGCAGAGCAGCTGAATTTAACATCTATGATTCTGCACTGTATACCCTGCTTCAAAAGCACTTTTTAAGACCGTGCCTTAACTCACTGAACATCATTTGAAAACTAACAAACCTGCTTTCTTCCCTTATCAGCTTATAAGAGTATATCTATCTTTTTAAATGTATACATATTACTGCTGTATAAGTAATATCAGACTGACTAGCATCAGGGTTACTTCTCACAGATACCAGCATCTTAAAACACAGTTAAAAAATAAAAATTTAGTAATGCAGCTCTGTTACAAAAAGTGTTTGCAGTCAAAACATTTGTGACCTCTATTATTAAACACACAAATAGAAACCAGGTACTTATGGAATGTCACATTTATGAAAATCACTTGCAAAAGAAAATTTTTATTCTACAAATAATGCCAATATTTATTCTATAAATAATGCAAATTTACTATTTCCCACAACCTTATAAGAAGGTTGAAATATTTAAATGTGTAATTCAAAACACACATTCCTGCCAGTTTGCAATGAGAATTTTGTCTTAAACTACTACCTGGGAAGCAGATCTTTAATGGTTACTAACAAGCCAGAAATAAAAGAATCAATATTAATTTTAATCAGTGTTTTTTATAATAGGAGAGAGCAGTCAGCTTGATTAGGTTGTAGTCTGATGCACTTATAATTTTAATTTAATAAAACACTTGAAACATTCAATTACAAAACAAGCTTTAAAAATGTGCAAGTAAAGTAGAAGGTACCTCTAATAAGTCTTCCTCTCACCAGTCACATCAGCCCTTGTTCCTAAAATTTTATCCTGCCTGTGAGGACAAGGTACACACTCTTTTTTAAACACCACATCTTTGTGAACTTTGACTATTTGATTCTGTCTGATCAAACCCTAACAGCGACAGCAAAGAAAAAGCTTTCCTCTCTTTAAGCTGCTCTATTGGTTAGATCAGATTTATTTGCTGTCAGTAAAGGTTATATTTGCACATAAGTCTATGACAGATTGCAAGTTTATTAACTTCAAGTGAGTCTTCAAGCTGCTGGGTTGAGGTTTTTTTTTTGTTGGGTTGTTGGGGTTTTTTGTGGGGTTTTGGGTTGGTTTTTTTTGTCATCATTCTCTCCCTCTTCCCCCAAGATGTGGGTTACTTGACAAATTGGAGCTAAGTTATCTTAGGTCAATGTAACTGTAAGTTAAACTAATGAAGTGTATGTCTATGAGTGATGTCTGATTAGTTTAATACAGTTAGTGCTGGACAGCTTGGGCTGCTGACCTTGAAGGAACACAGATAACATTGCGATGCGTTGGAGGATGTGGTTGTGATACAAGACAAATTTACATAACAGTTTGTCATATACACTCCTCCAAAATAAAATTGTTGCAAAAGGAAAGCAATAGGAAACCAACGCGAAATGTTTCTCACAAGACAAACGGGGGAAAATTAATTATAACTTTTGGCTTGGGATGGTAGCTTATTTTAAATGCAAGCCAGAAGCAGGCACAGAAAGGTGTACATTTATATAGTATGCATTCCAAAAAAGATTAGACATTGTGGTGGGTAGCACTGTTCAAACACAGCCTTCTAGAGCACAAGATCTACTCTTGAAAAATCATATTCCTTCCCCAGCCAACTATGCCTACTTGCTCCTGGTAACAAAAACCAGACCCAGTTCTGAACTAGAAGTACTTAGCACATCATTTAGGTGTGCTCAGAGTCCTGCTCAAGTTAAATTTTGTGGGCAAAAAGCAGCTGCTTGAGCTAAAACATCCCCCATGCATGCATGGTCTCCCACCATGAAGGTGCAAAGTCAGCCAAGTGCTCATTTCTACCCACGCTGCGATCCTCTGCTGTGCACGCTGAGCGGAGCACGCTCTGCGCCACTGCTCAAGACAATCACCTTACCACATCTCAACTGATCAGGTAGGCCAAGCAAAATTGCTGGGTTTAAAGAGAGCTTGGTTCTGGAGTGACTGATTCTCACCATATGATAGCTATCTGTTGACCTAAATAGTCTGCTTTTATCAGTCCAGGTTCTAGCTGATAGAAATTTGCAGCTTACATAAATGCATAATTGACACCCACAGTTGCTGGCATGTTACAGAACTGGACAGTCATTAAGATAAAACTGCTCCCTTTAATGCTCCAGGTCAGTACACTGATAAATCAGACTTGCAAACAGATACATCGGTGGGCGAGTGAGGAAGCTTGCAATGTTCACATCTGTGCCATCTTTCAACCTAATCTGTGAAACACATTTTACACCTTTCAGTATTACTGAAATCACTTGATAATTTTAAAATAAGATCTACATCTACATATATATGTATACACAAATAGGTATCCATATACTTGCTCTCTTAGAGACTCTCAAGGACAAGCAATACAAGTCTAGGAAACTCTAAAACATGGCAGTAACTTCCCAATTATACCCCAAGAAGTCAATGCAAGAAGAAAAACTTGTATTGCCCATTACAAGTCTCCATTTGCTTGCACATACACACCTACATGCATGTAAATGAAGATTCAGCTCCAGAGAGCTGGCTGAAGGCCTCTCTGTAATTTGAGCTTAGAAATTATACAAGTCCTGGGTTACCTGTAATTAGTACTTGTTGGCACTGTTTGCATGAAATAAAGAGCAGCAGTCCGTGCTTTCCAGTGCCACTTCTTGGCAGGGAGCGTACACAGGACGCAGTCATCTTGCAGCTCTTCCTGGAGAAGATCCATCAGTTGTTTGTGGGAACCACCATAAAAGGCTTCGATAAGAAGAACACTCATTTTCCAACTACTTCAAAAGCGCCTGGATTCTGAAAATGACAACAGAGAAATATTTTACTTTAAAAATACTTCTTTATTTTTATTTAAGAAAGTGATATTGGAAAAAGCAGACATACTGCAAGGCCTTACAGTGTCTTCATCTTTCCTGTGACATTAATCCTTCATATTATATTAATGAGTTTACTTCAGAAAAGGCTGCTTAGCAGTTATGATGACAAAACTATCACACCTATTCGTTTCAATCAATAAAAGCAATTTTTAAATTAATCAAAATGTGCAGGACTTAAGAACACTGTACTTTGAATTTATTATTTTCAATCAGATATTTAAAAGTACCATACTCACTCTTAAATACATACAATTCTTTCATAGGTTAGGAAGTAGTTTATTCATTTTACATAGGTTTCCCCCTTTTTCCTGGTGGTAGATAAAAATAAAGAACTATTCAACCACACTGCAGCTCCAATAACTTGGGTAAGTGACTTAAGGGCAGAGAGCAGCCTGGGGAGATGCAGTTTGAGCATCCCCACAGCTCTCCTGCATGGGATCACTACCCAAGCAACACATTCGAACCCTACAGGAGATGCAAACAGTGTTTGGGTGGTTTTTGGTTTGGGTTTTTTTTTTCTTTTGAGTACTCCAAAATGGCTGGAAGAGAACAGTACTGCAGGCTGAAGGAAGCTCAGATGAGAAGCCACAGCGCTGTTCACAAACAGGATGCAAAACGTGCTGCCCAAAGTGAAGGGAAAGATGCAAACTCTGAGACTGTTGCTCATCTCTTTCATGAGTCACAGACCTGGGGTACATGAAGAGCTGCTTTTCAGATGCTTCGAGCAAAACCATCACTTACAAAAGTTGAAAACAAAGCCCTGAAAGGTATTCATCATCCATGACTGCCTCTCTGATGGTTTTCTTTTCAACATACCCTAGCAAGGGAAGACTCTGCATTAAACCTATTTGCTCGGGCTTCATGTTTGATGCTGTATGTTGCAAGACCACACATCCATTTCCTGACCTGTAATTTCTAGTGGTTTCAGACTGTAATCCTTATCTTCACAAAGCCTCTGGTGATAAGAAGTGAGAATTCAGAAAACTACATACTCTCCAGAAAATCTCAATCATCATCTCAACCTTGAAATTTAGTAAAATCCTAGTTCACCTTAAAAAAAAAAAGTGTTCTGTAATCAGAGGGTAGAAAAACAAACAAAAACCCCAAAAAACCCCTTGTAAGTGCACTCTAACTATCAAAAGATCAACTAGCCAGCAACAAAGATCCATACATTGAATAAATTTAATTGGGAAACAAAATATAAGAAACTTCTAGATAGCTTTGAGGCATTGGTCCATCATGGTGCAAGTTGAAATGGCCATGTAGACCTCCTGGGCCATTACAGATCAAACAGCAAGTGAAAAAGCATTCCATGCCCTGACTTCCTTGCCATAATCCAGCCTGGATGTGGGTTATAATTCGCTCTGATATTCCACTCCCCCTGTACTGTTTCAAACACATTATTTTTTTGGACAAATATGTTCCTTTCAGAAGAAAAACAACAGCCTTTTGGAAGCAGAGACTTCATTTCAGAGTTTGCTTCTTTTCAGGTAGCAAAGCAGATTCTGATCTCTTTTCCACTGACCTAATTTCAAAAAAAAATCACACTTTTGAGATCACTGACGTTTTCTGAATTTACAATGATGTAACCGAAATCATACTCTGTACTCCAAAGCCCTTTTGGAGCCTGCAGGGTAATAACTGCGAGAAAAACACAAGCTGTGTCTTCAAATATGCACTATTCACCTAAAGAACAATTTGTAATTAATCATGCCACACTTATCAAATGTCAGCGAGAATTTAACTCGAGGACTGGAGGGAAGCGTTTTGCAAATTCAACCCCTAAAAAAAGGGGTACGTGAAAAGTTGGTGAATGCCACTGAGTCACTCACTCAGGGAGAATGAGTTGCAGTTAATTTACAGATCATTAGAGCTATCAGGAATAAAGTAATCCGTTCATGAAATATCTGATCAAACTGCACTCCATCAGACTAGTTCTGAAACTGGTTTTATCGCTCGGTTTAGCTGAATCGACAATGTGCTCTTTGGGTTTATTTTGCAACAGTTTTCACTGTACATCCCTTATGGGGACAGAGAATGACTGTACATGCTGACAGTAAGAGACTTTTTCATTTCTCAGGTTTCCTTCTCGCTTAAAGATCCTGACATTTAGGTTATTCTGCCTTCATCCTACCTTTAGATCTATTAATAAAAACATGTTATACAAATATGACACAAATATTGCCATACAATAAACTGTCCTTGGCTATTTACATTGGGGAACTGGGTTGTGGATGCACCATGGAGTGGGTGTTAGATGGTTCTTGCTGCGTAATTCTTCACCGTAACGCTCGTAGACCCCACAGCAGCAGCACATGTGGGTGAAAACCTATGACATATTTTTCAGAGACAATCTGAAGCTCAAAAGCTTTCTTAAAAAAACCTCTTCGTCCCTCAAAATTCAGGTCCTGCTCACTAAATTCCTCACTAGGCTTGTAAAATTCTAGTGTCTTATTATCTTTATACATTACCAGCAGTATACATCAAATTCAATTTAGATAAAATGTTATACAAGGAGCACCTATGGCATGTTTTGTTCTTGTTTTTTACAAAATGCTACTTAAATGTGAAACTACTAAAGAATAGCAGCAGCACAATATATGTCACATTGAATGTAGGGATTGACTCAGCTGGAACAGTGAAAAAGTCAATAAATCTTCTGATAATGCAAAGGAAATTATATTATATATAACAAATAATTTCTTGTATTCAAAGAGGCACAGAGGAGGTAGGACACAGTCATTTACCTCATATTTCACCCACATGACTTCCAGTTTTGTTCACATACAAAAATAACATCTATTATTTTTGCTTTGTTTCCCTTGACCTAGCCAAGTGAAGGTAAATATGTACCACATACTCCTCAGAGGTCTCGAAAAGACACAGCTGATAAATGGCCTGAGAACATTCACCGTATCTGATGGAATGCAATCCTCAATTAAATATAAATCACTCCAGGTATTCTTTTCCCCATTTCAAAGAAAACAACAAACATTAGAAAAACAGAACTGCTTCCCCTTTCTCATTCCAGCATTTCCTCTCTGGAGCCAGCAATCCTGGGTGTTCCTCCAACAGCTCAACCCCATCCGCAGGGCTGCAGCACCCTTTGCTTTGAAAATCTGTTCCTCTGCCTGTACCATAAACAGCAGCACATTCTGCAGGACATAGGTTAATAAGAAACTATCTGAAATAAGAAAAATCCTTCCCAGTGGTAAAAGTGTCAAAAAGCACATGACTAATACAGAGGTGTATTGAAGTAGCAAGAAATTTAGGGAGGTAATTAAGTGCTGTCTCAAAGCCAGCATCTCACAGTGACATTCACGCAGGACTTTTGTCACTTGCTTTAGCTCTACCACATGGTGAGCACGCTGCAGAAAAATAGCAAGTGATGGAGTCCCTGAATGGGCCACTGTTGTTTGATCCAATAATGTTCCTATAAATAAAATTCCACATACTACACAGAGTAATAAATGAATATTCAACTTTAATAGCATGGAAGAATTAACTGTTCAACTAGCCACAGAAACCAAGTGGCTTCTTTTTAAACTCCAGGTGAACACCAGCTAAAATGTTTGTTAACCAACCTAGGTAGAGAATACTCAGAATTTTCCATGATTTATTAAAGAACACACATTCAGTCTTATAAACAGAAGTGTGGTTTCAAAAAAACATCAGCATAGCTCGCATCAGAAAGCCATAATTAGCTCCATTCATTGACGTTATTGAGACAACATAAATTACAGATCATGTTTAAATATCCGTCCAACAAAATAGTTGAGCAACAATCCAAAACCAAAGGAATAATTGTTAATATATTCCATAGGTAGAGAGCTGCTATTAGTTACAGGAAATAAGGTATATGGTTTCAGTAATGATTGTTTTAACGGTCACAGTCCCACACGTATGAGAAATTTATTCCACCACCATATCCAGAGCACACGTGGTTGAGTATAACTCAACTGACTACAAAACCCATCAGGTATGAACTGTGGACATAAACATACTTAGAGCCTTCGATGCTTTCAGATAAACACACCATAATCCCAAAAGCAGGCAAAAAAATTGACATATTCCACATTCTGATGAAAAGGGATTTTGCTAAGGACTGCTGCAGGGTCTGTACCTTTCCTCCTCTGCCCTTTCTCCCTCCCAGCCCCACACTCTGCACCCATCCAAAGTGTGGATGCGGTGTACACACACACACAAACCTAGACTGAAAGAGCCTGCGATACCCTCCCACTCATGACAGTGACTCACCAAAACCCCAGAGCTATACCTTAAAACACAAGCACATTTTAATGTTCGACCAAAATTTAACTCGTATTTACATCACCCAAAAGTACCGGCTCTAAGGTTTGTCATTACTAAACTGTATGAGCACAAAGCGAGAATGCCACTTAATTCATCTTTGATATAAAGCAAATGGAAAAAGCAAGAAATTCTCTACTTTTGAGAATGCAGTAAACCAAAATCATTCCCCTTTCTTCGGACATCTGCATCAGCATTAATATTAATTTACTGTTGACACCCATAAAGCACAGTCTGCCCCATCCACACAACATGAGAGTTGCCAACAGCTGCAGAACACCAACAACCAGTGTCACCTGCAGGCATTGAGGATGCTGGATGTTGTCTACACCAAAACCAGTATGGATTGCACTGTCAGCTTTTGCTTCATTAAACACTCAAATTCAACATTTAATTTCACTTTGCTTATTGTGGCTGCCCCCTCCCTGGCAGTGTTCCAGGCCAGGTTGGATGGGGCTTGGAGCAACCTGGGCTGGTGGGAGGTGTCCCTGCCATGGCAGGGGGGGTGGGACAAGGTGAGCTTTAAGGTCCCTTCCAACCCAAACCATTCTATGATTCTGTGATTATCTACATATAAATTTGCAAAGACTGCCTTTGCTACATTGACAAACAATTCCTAGTCAGAAATAAAAATAGAGTGAATGGGAGGAAAATAGCAGAACTTCCAATGGTCTCAGGTAAAGTTTCCTCCATCTCAAAACTCTGCCTCAAAATCTCTCTAATTTTAAGGCTTATTTGTGACACTTAATTGAGGTACTTGCTTAAAGGACTGCTAAGATGTTCTTCTATAGACTATTTTAAGCTGTACTATAAATACACATATATTGAAAACTTAGTTGCTTATAATACACTTGAAAATATGCAATTCTTCTCAGAATTACATTCAGTAAAATGCTTGCACATGGAAGGGCAGCGCGGGCGTGCAGCCCGTATAGGTGAGAAGCACAGCAGCACTTGAGACAATGCAATTAGAATTGCAAACAATAGAATTTTTAAAGAATTGGTTTGTTCTTAACTAAAAAGCAAACTGCAAGGATCATCGGGTTCAGTTCTTACATGTGTGCATTCAACCCTGGAATGTAACAGCAGGAATTGAAAGTTACAGTTTAAAGATGTCCCACGGCTATTAATCCAGAGCCACCCTGACAAAAGAGCTCCTTTTGGAGTTCACAGATTTAGAAAGTAAAATGCTGTAAGATCTGCACATTATCCTGTGCATGCTAAGTAAACAATATTGCTAGAAATCCTTAAGAAAAAGTTGTTAATGCATATGCAGAACATGCATTTTAAAGCTCAGGATTTAAATTGTTTTATTATTTTATCCAGGCAAAGGCACTAATGACCTTCGTGATTTTTTGCTGTAAATTAAATTTGGGTTTTTTCAGGTATAGAAAAGCAAAAAAAAAAAAAAATCCTTAGAATTTCCTTTTCACCTTCTTTCATGATACAGTCTAAGACGGTCATATATACTTTGCATCTATATTTCTAGCCATCCTCAATCAACATCTTTGAAGATCTTCATCTATATTGAATAAATTATTGCAATACATTTTTTCTTTCAGTGGAGAAAAACATCTGCGTATCACATTTATGGTTAACTCCAAACCACATACAGCCACACAGCCTTGGTGGGGAAGCATGCATTCCCCTTTGGAGCACTGCACTCCAAAAACATATTTTCAGGGAAATTTCACTGCCCGATCTCCTGACTCAAAGTACATTGTGAACAGCAATTACAATACACAACTTGGTTTGGATGTCTCTAATTGACCTCCTAAGTGGTATACATGGGACTAAGTACTACTCAGAACAGGGTATCAGGGATACTAAATAGTCTGTAAATTATATTTGCGAGATCAGATTAACAAAGGCAAAGTAAGTATTTTTAATATTTAATTAGGAGAAAGTTTTCTTGATTTCTAAGCCAAAAGAGAAGTGGAAAACATAGAGGGGTGATGGAAAACTATGGCCAGGGAAACAACTACAGCCACAACTACCCATCCCAGCAAACTGGATTACTCTTCCACAGGATTTGCTCCTCTGCTTCCTCCCTTTAATGGTCCCAGAAGTCAACATGAGGCTGCAGAGCAGCAGATATTAATCAATCAATTATCTTCATATAAAGTTTAACATTATTTTGGGTAGCTCTTCAGCCAGTAACAGGATTTTTTTTTTAAAAAAAAAAAGTATAGATCTGAGAGTATAACCTGAAAATGCAAGGTTAGCAATTGTACTTGATAGGAAATTAGTTATTCTGATTTAACAGTTAATTATAAGCTCCCATTTGCCATCTAATTCAAAAGCCTGGAATGATGATAACTCACTTTAGCAGAGACTGCTATGGTTGTTTAATGGTACGTTGGTTTTATCCAACTTATATGGACTGTGTTTATGGTGCTTGAAGGCTCAAGACAGTTTACAAGATACATATTTTCCAGTATTGTACCTATTACTATAAATTTGATAATATTGATGATCTTGAAGGCTTATATTAGGTTTAAATAGATGAATGATACTTGACTTAGAATATCTCCAAGTAGATAGGGAACTAATAGGTGAGGTAATGGGAGATGTAGCACTATTTTTAAACTTGACAGGAGACATATTAGTTGCTAGTTCCCTATTACAGAAAAAGCACCAGTCTGGTAATAATGGGCTGGCATTTTGAAATCCCTCCGATTTATTAGGAATATGATGAGAAATGTGTTCCACACATTCTGGGCTTCAGACCAGTTTCTGTATAGCAAGGTAAGCATTACAACCTGCATTCATATATCTACATGATTGAAAAAGTGACTTGTAAATATTTTAACTAATTTTATTTGAAAAACTTAGTCTATAGTTCATATTAGCTAATTGATTAAAAGACAAAACTATTTTTAGAAGCCACCATTATTTGCTCTACGAGATAACAGAATCATCCTACATCAAAAAGTTAGTTTGTTTACTACAGCAAATTTAAAGCAGTAAAACCTTAAATGATGAAGTCATACTCATATCATGGAAATTTGCGATTTAGCACTTAAAACACTCTTGTAGAAATGCTGGAATTGCAAGAGTTAATTTAAACATTAATTTAAACATTAGGCTTGGTAGCCTGAGATGTTTGGCAGCAACTTTTGAGTGGGCACAAGCCAGATTTACTTTACAGTCAGAAACTATCCATTTGAATATGTGATGAAAGGATCTGCATCTTCAGTCACACCTTGAGTCAACAAAAAGGATGGGACGAGAACTATTGTCAAATCGAGTTCAACTGTGAAATCCAGGAGGAGTCCTGCATGGAGAAGGAGTACTGAGGGACAGATATGTGGACTTTGCAACACGTGCTAGTAAGGTTACTTCCAAATGAAATTCAATCCTGATGGACAATGGACTTCAAAAGGGTTGCCAAATACACCTGCCACGTTATCCACCTAAAGATCTGCAACACAAGCAATTTAAAACAATAATCATCAGGATTTTGCCAAGCTATGAAACCCTTCACCAAGTGAAGAGAATGAATCATCAGGGGTATTTTGTTTATAAAAAGCAACATTAAAGTATTCGATCTGTACAGCAGTTTGGGTATGATGGTCTTGTGATTCAAAGTAACTTCAAGGTTGCAAAGCTACCTGCACATAAAAAAAGTCCTTAATTTTAACTATTAAGTACTAGAATTCAACAGATGAAGTAATTTTTGGTCTTCCAGTTGCCCAACTCTTGTTTTCTGAGGAGCGAGCTGAACCAGTGTGTCACACTATGAATCCATGAGAACATAAATACAGCTCATTAACTTCTGTCCAGTCAGCATCACGTCACCTCTTCCAGAAACTGCTCAAAAGCCCTCAGATTCAACAGCAAACATCACACAACATTGAACGAGGACTTTATAGGGCACTAAACATATTTTTCTATTTCAAGAGTATTTACATCCTATTTCCAACTTGACATACTGAAGACACATTACCCACATCAATTTATAAATCTAGCACAATGAGAGATGCCAATTTGATTTAGTGGTGCAGCATCGTGTTTTCTGTAAATAATTTCCCCATAAAGTTTTGACTAGGCACTCTGACAGGACTGTAGCAATATTAAAGGCTCCAGAGTACGGCCAAAATGCCTTCTCATAGCTCACTGCAGGCATTCCCTAACACCTCAGCAGACCCAAGAACACCAAATCTAATGACTTTCACCAGTTGTTTCCATTCTGTTGTCCACAAAGCCTGTGAAATATTTCCAAGAATTTGCTTAAATTGATGAAAATAAGCATATTCATACATTTTATTTTACTTTGCAAGTATGAGCAAGTTAAGGGGTCTACCTCCTCCACTGGGTAGTATCTATGGATACACACATTGCAAAAAGCTGAAAAATACTGACATGAGTTAAATAAAGATGTCTGTTATCATCTGTCCACTGAAATGGTGAGCATTTCAGGAAATATTTTTTTTTCATGAATAGAAGCAATATACAAGCATCTCAAAACAATCTGTTTTGGAAGGTTATTTTGATTATTTTGTAAACAAGTTTAGGTTCTGAGCTGATGTTTTAAAAACAGATACTGCAAAAAGAATAAATATTCATATCTGGGGGAGACCCAAACAGACACGAGAGAAGCACAGCCCTTTTTGGCACCGCCACAGACAGATAACAGCAAGGCAAGGACATACACAGAGGACATCAAGACGTAAATTTTTTCCTTGAAGATTATCAGATGCCTGATATTAGAAAAGTGCTATTAAAATCACCACCATTTGAAAGCCTGTGCCTTAAAAACTTTGCTTTTGTTGCACACAACAAAATCTGGCTATAGCACACGAACTGCGTTGTAGTCTCTAATGAAGAGCTAAATGGGGTTTTAAATTTTACTTCATTATAAATCATTGTTATTAGTAAAACTCACTTAAGATATCTGTTTCAGTGTTACTTGAGAATCACAAGTCTGCATATTTTAAAAATGTGTTTGAAAAGCATTTACCCTTCCTGAGTCAACTGGCCATCCTCATAAAACTTTCCTCCTAAAACCTGAAAACCCTTATCAAAATCAAACATCCCATTCAACAAAACCAAAATGATGCTGTCACCCATCAGCTACTCCAACTTGAACCATTAAGAACATTAAGTACGGTTTATAATGGCCATGACTACTGGGGTGCAGAGAAAAACATCTTCACCGCAGAGCTCAGAGCTGAAGAAACTATTTTAAGGTCATTACTGGAAAATCCTAACTATTTTAAATTTAGCTATTAGTAGATGCTCTTACTGACATCGCCGATACGATGAAATGCCAGAAATACCATTACAAGCCAACATGAGAAATCGTTTACACCTCATGCATGCAAGGTCTGTGCTTAATATTCCCATTTCTTCATTTCAAAGTCACAAATATCACAAGTTTCACCGAGTTAAAGCACCAACAAATTAAAGATCTGCTCTAACTCATACTAAAGATTTAAGGGTTGTGCAGTTATTCTGGCCATTGGGAATTTTTTAGCAATACCATCAGCTGAGCATTCACAGCAGTTGTAAGCAGCTCTTTGAGATCTGAAGAACAGCACATCCACAGCTTGGTAATACCTTTAAAATAAAGGCAATGGTTATATCAGTGAGTCTTCCATACAAAAAACTGTTAAGATGAAGCAGAATCATTTATATAAATTAAATTTTTAAAATAGAAAATATAAAAATGCAAATTTTAACTGCTTCTATCTTTGCTACAGTTCCAGTGAATTCAGGTAGTTTTAAAGAAGTTCCTTCGCATTGCCTTCTGGCTGACAAAAGGGAAATTATGAACCATTTTCATCTTCATAAACTTCTGCCCTTAATACCTGCACCTTCTTCCAGCCAATGTAACAAATGCACTCTGCTGAGCAATGAAATCTTTCAGATGTGCAGAAATTTAAGCAAAGAAAACTTACGCACCCAAAGCCTGCTTTACGTCGGTGAATTTTATGGGTGGCACATTGGAAGTCACTCTGTGATCCAGGGCATCCTTACTCAGCAATCATAGCAGAAAATAAAGATGCTGCATTTGTGATGTGCTCTGATGGTGGCTCTGGACACCACTGTACTTGATTATTTTTATCTAAAAAAAAAAAAAAAAAAAGAGGCGAACAAATGCTTTGCATATGGAGATAACATTAAACTTATTTTCATAAAATGGATCTGAATCTGATTTTTGAAAATCTCAACATAGATAACTGAAGGTAAGAGAGGTGTTACATGGGTCTTATCTTATTACAGGGTAAATGAGATTCAGATCTTTCAGAATCTTTTCAGATCCGAACTTCTCATCGCTGTTTAAGCAGAGGTTGGTCCCACAAAGATCAGTTAAGATGGAGATACTTGAAGGTGTTATATGAAACTTGTTTAGCTCCACATTTAAAGCAGAAAGAGCTCTGGCAGACACATCACTTTACCAGTATGAATACTGGAGATATAACTGAAATATAATTTAAGAGGGGAAGGGGAGAGGAGAGTTGGATGTTCAGTATGAGAACAGCTTCTACCTGTGCTTGCACAGGTTAAGCAGCCTCCAGGGAACACACAGTGCAAACAATGCAGACAGGGGACCCCAAATTAAGCAGTACCAAATGCTTTGGGAATATAGAAAAGGATTTATTTCCACCTAACTACATCAATCACACATTAGTTTGCTTCCACTGAAGAGGACCTAATCCAGACTCTGTCTCTTCATTTCAAAGTGGTTAAGAATCCATTTGTGAGGTGCATTCAAAATGCGCTAAGATGAACAAAACCTGTTTTGCATGCCAATATCCCTGGAGAGGGCAATATTCATGCAAGCTGATTCAAGCTACTCTTCAGAGCTGCAGTACTCTGCCTTCCCCCTGAAGCTCTGAATGAGTATGGACAAGAGAGATCCATAAATGATTTTTCCTGGAGTCTATAGACAGCTGGTTTCTTAACACTCGTGGGAGCATCTTCTTGGGCATTAACAGAACGACTTAGAAAAAAAAGTCTGCTTTTTTCTTTAAAGCTCTTCTTTCTTTCAAGCTGTATAACACCACTTGGTATTTAGTGCACATTCAACTCACGGGAGCTACTCAAGCAAGCACTAGGCTTTGGCAGAGTGAAGGTGTGCAACGGTTGACTAACAAACATCGACCATCTCGCGTGTTTGTGCGCATTCACAAACACCACTCGCATACTGCTGACATCTGCAGTGACACCTGTGATGCTGCTGACACCACTACATTTGTAAATTTTGTGACTACAGGCACAGTCGATTCTAAGAAACTTGCTGGCGAATAGACACAGAATTTCCTCTGACTGTAACTAGAAATGTTATTTTGACTATTGCCTATTTGAATAGGAAAAAACACTTCAGAACAAGTTTAGCAAGGCTAATCCCCCCACTGATTTTCTTATCACTCAACACTAGTTCACCTGGTTACTTTTGTCAACCATTTTCTCTAAAATTTTCTCCTGACCATATTACTGGGTTGCTTAAATCATACTGTAGACACATATTCGTACATGCAGAGAATTTAATCTATTTCTTACTATTGTTGCCTGCTGACTTACTATTCTGAAGTCTACAACCTCTAAATACAGCACTTCAGCTCTTCCAGAAACCCTGACATGGAGTTTGACAGAGAAATACTTGGTTTGGGTTTGTATATTTAGGTAGACTATAAAGAATTCATCTTGCAATGGAGGCAAAAAGGGAATGTAGATGAATTATTCAACTTCTCAAAGTCAAAGGAGTTCAAAACTATCTTTGAGGGGAAAACTCAAGATCTATGTACATGTCGACGTGACAAGCTAATTGTAAGGAAAAGCTTGGATTTGATAAGTTAGCCTAATAATGATATAACTTGTAACCAAACAATTTTGCTTTTTTTAAAATACATTTTAGACAACAAAATGTAACCGTTCTATCTCCTCCCTCTAACCCCAGAATTGTACTACATCTGTCTGGTGTTTTCCCATTATTAACAAGAGGATCCATTTATCTGTCTTCATCTAAAAATGCTGAAGAGCTTAACAAGCAGTAATTAAACCTCACAACACTCCTGTGAGCTAGGTAGGCATTGTTATCTCTACTTCACAGATGAAAAAACTTCAATTAAAAACTGTGATTTGCACAATTTTCCAACAGCAGTTTTATAGTGAAGCCATGAGCAGAAGAATGGGGCACTGACTCCTGTGTCCCTCCCTTCCAGCCACCCCAATGTACCTTCTCTTTTGAACACATACAAAATGGCAAATTTACTTGCCATCTTACCAAATATGAAAAAATGATCTGAACAGTGTTAATTTTTCATTAGCATACGTCCTTGGAAGAAAATAAAGTACATATTTTACCCAGATTGTACTTCCATTTTTTTTTTTTTTTAAACTGAAAATAAGTCAAAATTTTGTGTCCTCTATTAATATCATTTCTCATCTGGTTAGCTGATGAATACCATCTTCAAAAGGAAAATCCACACTTCTTGAAACCATATGAATTGTTTCTCATGACTGAATCCTCGATTTCCTCTTTCCATTTACAATTCTTAACATCTTTTGTTCCCTATTCTTTTACCTTTTTTTTCCTCTAATTATTTCATGTTATTTTCCAATTATTTCCTACTGTACTTACCTTAGTTCTACATCATCTTTTTTTCTTCTTTAGATTTTCCCAATGGCACAATAAAATCTACAAAGGATAGACTTACAGCATATCAATTACTACCTTGATGAGAGACGTATCAAATTTTCGTGTCTCAAACTATCCTCACTTCCAACTTTTTCCTATGTATGGATATATCCACCACGTCTCCTATCCACTAGGTCTACAGTCTCAGATGTTCTTCTCTCGCCATCATGCTTCATTCCTCATTAAGAAGTCTCCAGTTTCACCACAGTTCTTTCTTCACTGTTCCAGGAGCAAAGCTTCATGGCTCCCTTGCCTGATCTCTGGTCTCACTTCCCTGCCTGTCACTTCTCCACTCAAATTGTCTCAATCACCTTTACAATCAGTCTTTCTTCAGCCTCCATCTTATCACATCAAATCCAAAGGTTTCCTCTTCACCTCCAGGTTTGGGTTGGTTTTTTTTTTTTCCTCCCAGTTAAGACTTAAATGCTCATTTCACCCTATTTTTCTCACTTTCTTTAGACTTACTTGGTACATCTCAACTCCCCATCAGAAAACATGAGCAGCTATTAACATGTTGCCAAAGAGTCATCCACTTTATCATCTCTGCTCCATATGTGCTTTCCAAAACCTCCCCAATCTTCTGTTCCTTTTCCCTCCTTTCCAGCCCCTGGTCATGAATACTTTAAGTTTACTAACAGTCTTCTATACCTATTCTGCACACACTCCTTTAAGTCTAAATGTTTCAACCTTTGGTCTTCTACAGTCCTACTCCTATTGTCTGTCCATGTCCTCTTCCATAAGTACTACAAGTTGAGACATCAAACATCTTCCCCATCTCTAGGAAGCTCTCTGTACCACTACGATCCAGACTGTACAGGTAAAACTACTTCAACAACACTTTCAACTAGTCCAAGAAGCATGAGAGTCCAGCCTTGCTTTTAAAATTGCTGAAACTTTTATTTGTGAAAGGTCCTGCTGAAAAAGCTGCTATCCTCAAAATTCGCCAAATAATTTTGCTTATTTTCACAAATCTAACAAATTTGTAGTCTATAAAAATGACAGTCTCCCACTTCGCTGTTTTACAAACTAAGATGGCATTAATAACTGTTTCTGAATGGACATGCACACCAATGAAGTTAAAGTCATTAAAATACAAGTAGAATAAATAAGGATTTTTTTTTAATTTTACTAAAATTTGTTACATTTTTGTTGAAGATCTATGATTTTCTATTGCGTTTTTATTCCTCATGTTTTGAAATCATCATTAAAAGTTAAATTAGGTCTTTCTTTTAAAACTATACACGTTAGCACATCTTGTTTGTACTGTCTGCTCTAAGTGCAGTTACCAGCATACAGTAAAAACATGTAGCTTTGTAATTCACATACTCTCTGCAAGTGGCAACTCACAGGCTTTGAGAACTGCTCTCATGACACAGAAGCTGCAACAAATGTTCAGTCACTTTCTCTTTCAGCTCTCAAAATTACAGCTGAATTCTTCAAGTATTATGTGGGGTTTCTTGTGTTTCAAAGGCTCTGAATGACTTGGACTGCAAGAAGCAAGAGTTCTGCCCACAGATACTTTCTTGCTACCACATGCTATAGCCAAAAAAAGTATGGAATGGAAGTAAAATGCTGCTTGTTCAACTATAGACACTGGCCAGTGTACACAGCATCCCCTTGACCATGTTTCAGCTGAGCAAGACCTGTATCTGCTTCAGCAGCACACAAACCCAGTCTGTTCCTTTTTCATCAGTCCACAAAGGTGAAGTTTCAGAAGAATCCACTAAGCAAAATATTTTATCACATAAGCTTAGGAGTACAAAAAGCCAGTGTAAGAAAAATTAGGGTTCCCCAGCAGCTTTTTGCTGTTTAGTTACCATCATACAATTTAAAATCCTGACTTTCACACTATTGAGCATACTACCTAGTGGGAAGAAACAGATGCACTATTGGTTACTCTCCATTTCCATTTTGAGAAGACTCTTGCTGAAGCTCTCTCCATTTCTGCATGCGTAACAAAGGTCAAGAGTTATTTAATCCCTGCAGGCAAAAAAAATAAGTTGCATTTTTTCCTTTCTAATATCCCCTAAGGTTATCCATTCCTTTGCTTTCAGCTGGTGACAGAAGAAATATCTGAAATCCTTTGAAAACTTCAGATCTGCAGTGCAGATCAATAAGTTTCATTATGAGAGGCCTCTCACAGCACATTAGTCTCACTCTCCACTACTGTCATTTACTTCTTGCTTGATTTGCAATGTTTTGGCTCTTTTTTTTTTTTTAATTTTAGTGAATTTTTACCTCCAAAGCCACAAATGATGTGAGCCTTGACTACCACTGAAACTGTCACTAATGAGCAAACACTCTCCAGTGCTGAAAAACAGGTTGGGACCCACAGAAAAGCAGCTTCAGCAAGAGACTCCTACTCTTTTCTTTTTTCCTCTTTAGATGTATCAACCCTATCTTCAGTGAAAACAGTCACTTTTCCCAAAAAGCTTCTTATGATGAGACAACAGAAAATAAAATCTGAAACTCTCTAACCATTATTTTTTAACTCTTTATTACACAAAAAATGTTCACCTCCACAATAAATGCTTTGCTTTGTGAAGACTGTAATAAACTACCCTCTCTGTGACATATGAAAATCCAGAGCAAGACTTAGTTCTGTTCTTCTAAAGCCCAGCAACATCAGACCAAAGCTTCTCGGGCATCAGAGAAACACTGGGAACATCAGACGCTGAAACGTGTGTAGGTGTATTAGCAGTCCTACCCTCCATCTGTCAGAAATCTTCGATGTTCCTGCACATCACCCACTGGCAGAGCTGTCTGCCAAGCAAAAATATTATGAAATGTTCATTATATACTCAAATCTCCCCCCCCTCCCAAGGAGGAAATGGAAAAACCTGTCCCTACACACGCACATACTCACATTCGTTACCAAGAAACAGTGAAAGACTTTCAAATTCAACCAGAAAGAAACTCTACTGAGAGACCAGGACTGTGAATTTAGATTTATTTTAGCAAACTTTACTTACCAGAAGATAGCTGGCTTTTAGTTCACATATATCTCATTTTTTAAGGTACGTTAAAGACTGAGTTTACAATTAACTGAACAGACAGCGTACAAAAGGCTTTTAGAACTACACCATATGGTCGAGGGAAAGGAACAATCTGGACTATCCACATTTCAATCTGCAGGCTTGTCCACCTCTATAACACATTGTATTGCTGTAATAAAATATTAAGATAGAAATGTAAAAGTGAAAATAATCTATCTTTTGCACTACCAGGAAACCAGGCATCCTACAGTCTAGTGCGTTTAATAAATATTGTAAGTTTTATGATTTTGGCATGCTGAATCAGATATAGCCAATAAAATTCCCAATTCATTTAAAACAGTATTTCCAGAAGGATATGGGTGGGTATTCATCTTACGCTTCAGGGAAATAAAAAATACCAGTTTACATGGGGTATACTGGCAGCAGTTTATGCAACAGATGACACATTCTTGGAAATCAAATAAAAGCAGAAAGAAAATACCCATTGTTGCTTAGTGAGGGACTAATCACATGGTCACAGCTGGAACCAGTGTAAATCATTCATTAATAAAATTCTGTTGCAGTAGTCACTTTTTTCTGCTTTTCAAATGCCAATAGGAAAAAAAAAACCCTCTTTCAATTCTTTGCAGAAAGGATACATTTTGAAGTATTCCATAGTAACCATTAAACTTACTAAATCTTCACAGAAAACAAATTGCCTACAATGAAAGCATTGTTGGTGCTAAGAGAAAATATAAATACTTATCTATTTTACATACAGTCCCAGAACATAGTCCAAGAAGATACTTGCTACACTTGGAGGTACTGGCCTGACTTCCAGTTGCACAGAATCCAAATCTTGAGAAAAATCAGCTGAAGTCTTTTGTCGAGTACATTTCATAATGTAAAAGAATATACATGACAGCCATATGAGTCATATCCCTCAATGCAAACTAGAAAGTTGCACCAGATTAAATGCAGACACTACAGAAAAAGATCATGCAATACTCAAATATTCCATAATTACATACTCTGTTGGATATAGGTATCATCAGCTCATGGCCAGCTCTGCTTTGAGCAGGAGGTTGGAATAGATGGCCTCCAATGATCCCTTCCAACCTGAATCATCCTATGTTCCCATGTTCTTTCATACTACTCCCTTCTTGAGTTGCAACCCTTGTTTTCCCTTTCACTTCAAAACAAAAAATAACAACTATTTCAAGTTTTGTGTTTCATTGTCTCCACGGGCAGGAAAAAAAAAAAACAAACCACCAAACTGACACAAATCTACATGACTTTGCAGATAGCAAATTATTAAAACATAAAAATCAGATCATCCTCTGCAATTTTTCTGAAAGCAACCTCCTGCTATATCAATGCTGGTATGTTCATTGTAGATGAAGTAGACCTCACAATATTAAAGAATAAGAGGCCTGTTTTTCTTATCACTTTAGAGAAACTACTGAGAACAGTAAATATAAAGTATACCATTTGATGCTTTAAACTTCAGTAATATAAAGTAAATGGGATAGTGTTTTCTCTAGTCCAAAAGAAAAATCAAAACCACACTATTTTGCACCATTCAGTGCAAACGCTGCAGGAACAGAGCTTTTAAAATTGTCAAAAATTTCTTTAATTGAAAGGTGTCTTTGAATTAAAAAGCTAAAAATATATTATCACCCTCATTCTGTGCTGACTAAGCACTCTGAGCAAAGCCTTAAAGCATGCTGGTTTGACAGGATATCTGAGTTTTACTGACAAGCCTGCTAAGGGCTTCTCAAATCTCTACCAAGCCACAGACCCTTGAAATACAGCTGCGTAAACCCTGGACAGCCAGGGGGAATGCTCACGTGTAAAGCTCAACACATGCTTACGTTTTCATATGATCAAAGGCTCAATTGCTCTGTTCTTCAGTTTATTGCAGTTATTCCTACCTCACAGTGACATCCTCAGTGAGGAGATATACTTTATATGAAACTGGTTAACGTAGAAAGGAAAACCTGAGTTTTCTAGTAATTAGCTTCCAAGTGGTATGAAATGACAGTTCAAAGCACTGTCGCTGCTAATAGCACGACTTACATACAGGAAGAAATCACTCCCTAAGAAAACTAGAATATATAAATGAACGGTAATAATTTTGTCAAATTCAGAAACAAAAAAAAAAAAAGACACCCAAATTTCCTGCTAACTTCAACTTCAGCAGTTATCCGTGTTCTCTTTCAAAGTAAAATCTGAAGGCAGGCATGTGAATTGAGTACATAAGTGCTAAAGAAAAATCTGTAACTAAAGAAAAGAAATGGCAGAAAGCATCCGCTCTCACACATGTATAGGCCGTGATGCAGATAAGCAGTTTTTCTATAAAAGATACCATTTTCTGCTCTTCCTCTCTTACAAAGAATAAAAATACTGCTTTTTTTTGGTAAGAGTAAAATGCAGTAAAGCAGATCATGACTGGCCAGGATATACTGGTAGGTTTAATTCATGCTGTTTGGTGATGTGTTTCCATCTCAATAAATGTATTATTTTTATGTATTTATTTTTAAAATAAAAGCTGTGGAGGAATGTATCTGACCAGCTTACGACTTTAAAAGAACTTTTGTAGAAGATTTAGCTAATATAATTCTCCCTCTGATCAAAGGAGGCTGCCATTACTCTGAGGAAGAGCAGCCAGGCACCTCAATCTTCCCCATCCCAGAGCCTGCCAGACATCCTGCTTTTCAGAAGTCTGTCCAAAGGGCTTGGAAACATAATGCAAACAGGCCTAGGAGGACTCCTCCATATGCTTCCCACAAAACACTTGATTTTCTTCATCATTTGTCTGCTTCTAGATGAAACCTGAAGGAAAAAAATAGTTACAAAATCGCGGGGAAAAAGGCACACCAAATGAAATTTGGGCACGTGTCTCCCTGTCACGCTTTGTGTGCCCACTCACTACATCCTCCTTGAAGCTACACCACAGATACCTGATGGGTACTGTACTTCTATTTTTGTAAGGTGTGTGGCAGCAGATTAAAAAGTGCATTGTTTCTTCTGACACTGGTATCATCGAAAGAACCATGACTAAATGGTTTTAATGGTTTCCATGCCTAATTTCTGTTATCTGGCAGCTCCCCACCAGCCATGCAAGGCCATCATTGAGGCCATCTAAGATGTGATGGCTCTGGTTGTAGCCATACCTCCACTAAGCAACACCACCAGCACCAGAAACTAGTCCCCACACATGTATCTGCACAGTTTGGATGGGTGTGCAGTGACAATCAGGAAAGATACACAGCATAAAAACCAAACTTGTGAAAATACACGTCTATTAATGATTTTTCCTCACTGGAAACCCCATACCAAGTTCTAGGTAGACTAGTTATTTCAAATGAAGTGTGACTGAGTAAAAAAAAGAATACAAGTGTTTAGTTTAGCTCGGAGACAAATATGACATATATAAGTTAATGTTAATGGTATGAAAGCTAAGATTTATCTTTACTAATCCTTCTTAATGAAAACAATAGGACAGAATTAAAAATTACAAATTTAAGACAAGGGAGCACATTTTGGGGAGGTATAGCTAGACAAGGAGGCACATGAGGAAGGCTGCTGCTGCCTCACCTAGAGAGCTCCCACTTATTTCATCAGCTCCACTGAAATCAGTGTAAGAACTTTCTCATGTAGACAAGCATCAGGATTATTAATTTCAGTGGATATTAGCTGAGCATGCACAAGAAACACAAGTTCAGGCATTTAAACTTCTGGGCTGATTTACACTTTAAAGTCAGCAGTACTCATCTAAAGTATCTCTGCTGAAAGGTAACGAGCGAGTTAACTTATTTAACATAGATCATTAAGGCACAAAAGTCCTCACCACACTTACATAAATGAAGATGAAGCTATTCACAGAAAAGGAATAAATGTTTCCAAACCATGTTGCTCCTCTGCAGCAGAAAAGAAACCACCGCAGAAAGAATGATGCTGCTGGATGAGAAAGGATAATAAAACTGTACCAAGAATTAACTTCAGGCTGAAGTGAAGAGCTGATTAATATTTTTGACAGTAACAAAATAAAAAGGGGCTGGGCTTCACCTAATAGCTATTTTACAACCTGAATTTTATTAAACTGGGATTATATTTTGTAATTGTGTATTAAAATGTGTCCCACATTAGGCAGCAAAGAGCTTTTAAGTAAACATTTTGTTTTCTTCAGCAAAACAAATCTCCAACACTGACTGCCAGTTCCAAACCAGTCTTTCACTCAAATGCTTTGGGAGGTGTTTTTTTTAACTCTCATTTCACTCAAAATATACAAACTTGAATGCTTACGACTTGCACATAAACCTGAATTACGGTATTTAAATCCATTTATTAAGAGCTAAGCACTCAAATGGTCTGAAGACACAAGTTTAAGCAAAAACAAGTACCCCCCCGCAGCTCTGATTTTCCATGAGGTTGGTGAGGCTTCTTTGAAAAACCAAAACCAAGTGGCAAGCTCGCGTGACGGGCACAGGACGGTGCTCTCCAAACGCTCACTGTGTCACTTTTCATCTTCTAAGACATAAATTCATGTGATCTTTTAACAACTATTTATTTCACACCAAACCAGATATCTCCCTAAAGCCTACCAATACAGCCTGCAGGCATATTTCTTAAATAAAAGTACTGAATTCTTGTATACTTAAAATTTGCATAGCAAAGGGATGAATCAGCTATCAGAGAAGTAGTAACACTCTGCAGCAACTGCTCACCTCTTGCAGAAGAAAAAACATCCCTGTTTATCGGCTTTGGGTGGGACTCTACACCAAGTGCATTTCTTCACAACTGTGAAATACCATTTTCTCACAGAATTGTGACAAGCAGGACTGCTGTTCACGCTATTCAATGCATCAGCCACGTTCGTGCAACTTCTGTTTTGCATATGTAAACCACAGCACTTGCAGATTTTCTTTATTCCTGCTTAAATGTTAATGAGACTATACAACATCAATTTAACTAAATTAAATAATATTAGCATGACATTTATTTTATTGGACTATTTCAGATAATTTCCTGTATTATTCTCGTAACAACCTTGCTGTAAAAAAAATAAATATTTCTGCTTAAATAAATGCTTCAGTTTTAACAAAACTGGCAAACTATGAGACTTCCAGCAGCACCTATCTTAAATGGCATATCAATTTATTTTTTTAATAGAAAAATGAGGTCTTGCATCAGGGCTGCATTTGACAGAATTAAATCAGTCTGTTGCCCTGGCTCTGTTTCAGTGTTCAGAAAATAAGTTGTTATATTTGAAAACAGGAAATGAAGCCCCCCAAAATTTAAGATGTGAATTTTAGAGCATAAGTGTAACTTCATTTTACCTAAAGAATCAGACACTACAAACAGGTAAGAAACAAAGTCCAGCAGGAAAGCTCCTGCCCATATGCTCCTTTGAGAAATATTTAAGATGAAATTAACTCTTTTTCACAGAATTGCCTTGGTTGAAAAGACCTCTAAGATCATCCAGTCCAACCATTAACCCAGCACTACCAAGCCACCACTACACCATGTCCCTCAGCACTTCATCTAAACATTTCTTAAATACCTCCAGGGATGGAACTCTGATTATAATTAAAGCTTTTTGAAAACTACTAAATGAGATCTACTGGAAAACTGGGATGGAGGCTATTAATGCCCAATACAGGATCTCCTATGATCTAAAATAATTCTTATCTATTACACAGCAGAACAGAAGCTGGTGGGGGAGGCTAACAACTCATTTCTTTTTGAAGACATTCCTCCAGTGAGCTTTCTCAGGACTGGGCACAAGTGAAATATTGTATATTCTTATTATCTTGTCTACAGTCACAGAAAACCAGGTATAACACACGAATTTCCATTTTCAAAACACAGCTTTACGTTTCCTACCAATACAAAGCCACCAGCACTGTCCCATGTAAGCAAGAGTGCAATGTAATCTCCTAAACAGCGTCATGACAACTAATGTAATTATACCAAAATAGTATTAGCTATATTTATATTGGGGATAGTCTTACCACAGTTCTTAAAGACCTGTTCTGCTGCTCAGGAATTACCCTTATCTCCTCGGCCCTGTAACAGCATAATTAGTCATTTTGACATTTTGCCTTCCGCAGTGACTAACAAACTCCTCCCACTCTTATAATTCAGTGGAGATAGCTCAGCTTTAAATTATATGGTTCAGGTAATATATACTCACATGATCCCATTTTTTCCTAATATTTTCTTTTAATTCACTGCAATGAACTAAAGGAATTGTGTTGTTTCCTCCCACTCCAAGTGGAAATTTAGGGGGTTTTGAAAGCACAAAACAAACCTCATAACTGAAGGAGCTTCCACAGTAAGATTTCATGTTAACATTATTAAATAATAATTTAAATAATTTATTTAAGTGACATCGTTCTTACAACTGTGGTTTTATGAAACACAGCACTGGTGCCTGCTGTCCCACACTGCTGAAGAAAGTTGATTCCAGTCAAATATTTCCTTTGGACTGAAGTGCAGAATTCATGATCTGAATGGATATGAACTAATTAGCAACGCAGGTACCCACGAGCCATGGGTAACTTCTCTCTCTGCAGGCCACCTAACAGCAGCTACTTCATGACTTTCAATGACCATCATCCCATAAGCATGACAGACAACTGAATCGCACTCAGCCAACAAATACGAAGATATTTTGAGAGATGTTCTTACTGCTTATTATTAATACTGAAGTGGAAGATAGCACTTAAAATACTTTGAAGAACTACCCTTACTTTTGTGTTTACATCACTGGAGGTATGATTATGGCATGCAAATCCCTTTGGATTAAATGCCCTCATCAAAGCATCTTATAGGTACATTAAAATTGAATGGGCATAAACAACTCCAGCAGCTTGCAGCCTGAGTTGGTATCGCAGTGATCTTTGCAATTCATAAACATGGGCTAGTTTGCATGGGAATACAAGCAACTAATTATTATCTTTTGCTTAAGGGCACGTCTGGTGTGCTCTACAGGTATCGCCCCTGCTTTTTGCCTAATGTATTGCCTCTTGAAGTCTTCCAGTATAACAACTTGCTGATACACTCTAAAGCATTTCTAGTGTTAACCAAACTGCTTTATATTCAAAGAGAACCACTGCAACTTCTGAGAAATGTTGCTAGGAAAGAAGCAGTAGTTACAAAACTGTATGTGACTGGCAAATATTAATATCATATTGTTCACTGAGAGACAAATTAACTTCTTACTTAGCATAGAGACAGTTTTTTGACCAAAAAAAATGCTTTATAAAACAAAGTGCAAGCCAGTATCTTTTTATGGAAACTACTTGATTTTGCAATATTACTTCTACCTTAATGACTGACTTAAAACCAAAATTAATTTACAGTTTATAATGTCTTTTTGCACTGGTGTCATTAAAAAAAAAAAACAGACCTGTTGGGACAGGGTGGGGAAATGTTGGAGGACACAGAGCTGCCCATTATGTTCCCTAAAAAAATAAAATCTTATTACTGAAGTGCATAGAATACATTGTCGTTAAAAAAAAAGTAGTACATATTCCTATTGGCTTTTTTCATGATAAATAGTTTCTCTCTGATGTATGACTAAAAACATGAAATTAAGCACTGAATCCAGATTACTTCTGCCAAGAGTCAAATCTACATGGAAAAGGGAGAAAGTATTACATGATAATTTAAGGAAGCCAACAGCTTCTCTAAACTATGCTCCCCAAGAACCGACCCTGTGGCTGAAGTACAACATACCTCGATTGCATCTCCTTGTGCCAACTTGTTCTTACTGCTGCTATACAGCAGTGTGTTATTTTTCTATAGCTGAAAAATCCCTAGGTGCCAGAAGTCAATTTAAAGTGAGCTTTATATTGATGGAACAGCCTAAAGAAGGCCTAACCTGGGCTGCGAGTCTAAGCCAACAATAACTTAAGGCTCCGTCATCCCTAAACATTGAACACCAAGAGGTTCCAAAACCTTCAGAAAAATGACAGCTAAAACCTGCAAAAACATGCTGTCACAGCTACAGCCAGCAAAAGGCTCAACTAGAAACAAAGGTTACCATTAGTCTGTTCTTCAGAGACTGTAGAGAGAATTTTAAAGTAGGTAAAGTATAATTACTCAAAGTAGAAGACACTCAAGGTCAATTACTCAACTACGACAGATAAAAAGAAGTTTATTGACCACCAAAAGTCAACCAACCTTGAAGCACGAGAGCAAAAATTGCCTCTACAACACGACTGGGGAGAGAACACCATCCACCAGCACAACAAGTGCAGCACCCAGAGCAGCTCTGCATACTCACCTCCAAATTCTTTCATCCCAATTTTTGACTAGCTGACAACAAGTTTTGAGGTGCATTAGCCATCAACTTTGGAGAATCTCGTTCCTGACTCTGGTTCACAAAACGCTGACTCTTCATATTTTCATTTAATTTAGTCATAGCAAAAAGATATTAAAAATCCTGTTTGCAATCCTGTTAAGATGATCACTCCATGTAATACTTTGGATTCTCACCATTTTACTTCAAAGCAGAATTTGGCCCACTAAGCCCAACTCAGTATTTTCCACTCAGAACTGTAAACATTACTTTCATTCCTTCACAGAAGTGATTGGTATGATTGGTAAGGAGTAGTTTCAATATTACAAATAATGAGGCAGCACAACTCTAGAAAATGAAAACTTCCTGAAAACTAACAGCCTCTTCAAACACTATTCACAATGTTTTGTTATTAACTGTTTCCTCACTAAATTACACTTTTTTTTTTTAAATTTAGATTCACAGATATGCAAGGCTGTTAAATAAAACAGCAATTCAAAGACCGAAGACATTTTACACAGTTTACAGCTAATGAATTTCAAAAGTTGAAAGAAAACATTGCAAAGGAGTTTGCTAAAAACAGTAGTGAGATTCTGCCAATAGATTCAACTCTTCAAAAGAACATCAGTCGCTGCACACAGCTTTAAAGCCTGTCTTTCAAGTTAGGACTAAACTAAACCTTTATTTAGCAAAGTGACACTAAATAAACAGTACGGAAAGATGCAAGTGTAAAACAATACTAATCACCTCCAAAATACCCTTTTTTTTTTTGCTAGAAGCAGCTCTACAGGTTCCAACAGCACTTCTTGTATGAGGAGGTTGAGGGCCCTGCTCATTTAAGTTGCATTTCCTTCACTTAACTGTATGTGCTTATAGGAAGACAAACAGAACGACCTCACCTTTATGACTGGGGAAATCTTTGTGAATGACAGCAATATTAGGCAGATGAGTGGCTCACATTATACATATGACTTCCAGTAAGTTAAAATTCATGCACAAGACTAAGCCAAAACAGTGTTTCTCAGTATGTGGCACAACAAGACTTTTGCATGCAGTTATCTTTGATGCCTTAAGGATTTTTTTTCTATTTGTTTCATAACGTAACATGAAGGCTAGAAATAAAATATCCTAATTCACAGATTGATAGTCACTGGTACACTACTCCTTACAATCATAGCAAGCATCCAACCATTAGGATTTCCCCCCATTCCTAAGATGTCCAAGGCTTCAGATTTATTCCAAGGTATCAAAGACCCAATAATGCAGGCTCCTGCAAAGAACCCAAAATGGATGTCCCCCTGTAAAGTGAAGCAGAGTTGAACACAATCAATAGCACATATAACTAAAACTTACTGGCAGTTAACACACAGTGTCCTTTCAAACACCACAAGAAAGCTGTAACCATAGCAAGCAGCCAGCAGAGATAAAACACCCAAGTCAGAGGAAACCTTTAGTAACCAAGATAAACATTTCCCAAGAATTTACAGTATGTAATTACCTTGCTGCCATATGCAAATCTGGTGTCACTGCATCTGCACCGCTGCTGGTACCCCCAATATCTAGGCTGATTCAGTATAGGTAAGTTTAGCATATCTTTAAAACAACACACCTTCCATTTCGTGTCTGAAGACCTCTGCTTTGATTTACTGAACCATGAATATAAAAAAACAGAAATCCTTACAAAGAAATTATAATAGCTAGCTGCTCTGATACCTATGGCAACACGACTGCAAACAAGCAATTCAAAAAACAACTAATTCGTGTTAAAGTTATGAAGTTATGAGCCTTTTTTTGCTGTGGTCTTTAACTCATCTGCAAGGCTCTTTCATCCCATTTTTATGAAGAACTGTAAGTAGCCATTCTGAATTGATTATTACAACTTTAGGATGAGTGACATTTGACTGAAAAAGTAAAAGGATGTCAGTCTCTTAATTTTCAAAGAAGGAACACAAAACCACTCTTCTCCCTCCATGCTTTTTTTCTATTCAAAAAAGAAAACTAAAGACTGCAGCTTGGGCCCAGAGTCTTGGACTCAGCTCTCCCTCCACAAAGACTAAATACAGAGAAGTACTTAATCTGGCAGTTTAGATAAAATCATTCAACTGTCTGGACAATGCAAGATGAACATGTAGTCTTATTTTACTAAAATGAGGTCATATTCCTGCACACAGTATGCCTGCAGGATTTGGTCCAAGTCACCTGTAGTCTACATATTCTTCCAACGCATTAGAAGTTAAAGAAACATATGGTTCTTCTTTCCTACAGCAATTCAAGAAATTCAAGGATGCAGGCATTCATTCAATATTTTTCTTTTTTTCCTAAAATTTATGTTTGGATCCCAGCAATTCATCTTGTGCCATAAAATGTTTATGGTTTCAACTTCTATGGAGAATCCAACAGCCTTCAGAGATCGAAGGGCCATTCTTACTGTCAAAACTGTAAGCTTCACAATAACAACTTCATTTTCCTTACAGTTTCACAAAAGATAGAGAAATACATAACTCTTCTAGCTGCCAATAACCTTACAGAATAAAAACATGCAACACCAAGTAGTAAGTTTTTGCTGACCACAGAACACAATTAGCTTTTGTCAAACGCTTTTAGAATGGCACACTCCCTTAAGCATTTTTAAGACTATAATTAAATTGTCAAAATTTCATAACGTGACACAAAATGCAGTTTTTCCTGCATTAAAAAAAAAAAAAAGTTTTTTAAAAAACCTTTATCTTTTTCCAGTACAAAGATAAAAGCATATTTTAAGTCATTATTTCCTCTTTAGGCTTCCCTCCCAGGTGCAGGGAGGGGTTTTAGTTTCCATTCTAAGCAGGCTCGTTCAATGCTTCAAAGCTATCACACTGCAAATCCAGGTTTTACTGCAAAACTTTTCCACCCCAGGTTGGCCAGGGCCAGGAGTTCTGCACAGGCTGTATATGCCCATCCTCAAGAATGACATTACATCAGTTTGTCACTCTCATCACTTAAATTATATTGATGGCTTATTCAGTGATTCAAGTAAGTACATGGTACCTGAAAAGGTACCTAATGAATCCTTTGACCTCATTAAAATCTGGGTATTTGCTGTAAGCAAGGAAGCCACTGTTGTAAGCTGTAGGCTTTCATTTTCAGCTGCTGTTTCATGAACAAAAGAGGAAAACAAGCGTCTCTCTAATCTCAGTGAGAGTATTACATCCTATAGATCTGCACCCCTATCTGTTACAGGGTCTCTAAGCCAATAAAATTTAAATATCCCTTAAGTAAACAGATATATATAAATATATTAAGTCCATATTTGGAATTGAGTCCATCTTAAGTGATATATTTAAATTGTTTGTAACTGTGCCCCTATACACATCTAAAACATGCTTAGAATTGCCCTGCTATATATTATTCATGAAAAATTAAAAAACAACAATATCCCATGAACAAACAACAACCAAGTACAAAATAACACAGAAAATTGGTATTTTAGGACTTAACTTCTGCACAGCCTCCTGTGGCTACACCAGGGTCCTACCAAGCACGTTGGCCCAGATGAAATGGCAGCACATTTACAGGTTCTATGTCAGCACCTATGCAGCTGTTGTTTCCCAGCAAACATCTGAGCAACTACCCCTGGTTTGTCTCATTTTAAAAAAAAATGATGAGAAGATACTGTTACAAAGTATGGTGAAACAGTGAGTTAATGAGATTACATACTGGAAATCACCTAAAAATAATTATTAACTGTTTACCAGAATCCTGCAAAATTTCCAGTATATAATATTCAAATTCAAGTTGTCAGGAAAAAAGCACAGAAAAAGAACACATCAGCCTATGTATAAACATACATAAGTACATACAAAGCACCAATTCATGTTCTGCAATTGCCTTTTCTTATGCATGGGAAAAGCCCATGCTACCTCTGAAAAAAATACAGCAATCTTCCCCCACGCCTCAGCCACTTCCAGACCAAAGTGCTGCATGACATTTCATACGCACGTCTGCAATCCGCCCTTTGCAGGCGTGTGGTAAAGTCCTTTTTAAAGATGATGTGAACTACAGGTAGGCAGATGGAAGTGCTAGAAGGGGTTCTGGTTTCAGACTCTGAAGTACCTTCACGGCAGTAACCACATGGTTCAAAACTGTCTGTACTCATTGCTGCTACCGTTTGAACACAGGATATTGTTTTGCTTTGCACTCAAACGTATTCCTCAGATTTTAAAGCATTACATTTTTATAATTCAGAAAAAAAAAATAAAAGTGCTTCTAACAATAACAGCCTAAAAGAGCAATGGAAAACTCTGGAATTTTTCTTGGGTTTAAATTAAGCTTTATCATTTGTAAGCCTCCAATAATTTCAAAAAATTCTTACTTCATCAGCTAGGCTTCCATTATGAAAAGTGGCCTTCTTAAAAATGAAATGAGTAAAATTTAAAACATAGTTGCATGTCCTTTGTGAAAAGGACAACTGACCACACAAGAAAAAATCGTATGAATTGCCTTCAAACTCCAGAAATGCATCAGATACAGTGTACAGATGCACCCCACAGCCCAGCTGGTCATCAGCATTCCAGCTTCATCCCACTGCTTTTCCAGAGGGGATGGGGACAAGCTGAACACTCAGAAGGTGCAGGAGGAAGGGCTTTCATAGGAGATAGGCAGTTGGGAGAAGTCCACAGGAGAGAACAATCCTTGGAGGCACTCATCCTTCTAGAGCTGAGTAGCCAAGAACACAATTGTCACCTTTAATTCTGCAGCCTGCATGTGGTCTCACATTTTTACTAGCCACAGTGCAGCAAAGGAGCCAACAGCTGAGACATACCCTCAATTTTCTTTTCCACTTAACACCACTACTTGCATATCAAAGCCTACATGTGGAAATCACTAACCTTTATGGAGCCACTTAACTGCACACTGGAGCTTGAAACGAGTTGCAGATGGACAGGTTGTGCTTACCTATGCAGCAAGCACAAGGATGTAAATAAATAAGAAATTGGAAGGTGGTCACCTCTGAAAACAGCACTGGTGGTCACCATCTAATCTCTACTCACCCCAGTAAACACCCACCTGCCCTTGGACTCACTACTGCTTTGCATGTGCTAGCAATATCTCAGTGCATGTCCCTCCTCGATGCTCTACACCATATGAAATGGAGCATGATCAAAGTATTTCAGAAAAAATACCTAAGTGACTTGGAGCCACATTTTCCAAAGGAGAAGCTGAGTCTCATAGAATTACAATGAGACCTAGGTACCTAAGTATTTAAATCATTGCTGAAAGTGGCTGTTGAGCAAAGACTCCTAAAAGCTTTTAAAAATTTTACTCTGTATTTTATATCATATTAATCATAGTACTGGCTTCATAAGATACAAATTTTTTTTTTACACTTGATGATAAAATATACACTATGTATAATACTTGTGTGAACTAGCATTTCTTTTGCCCCCCCATAACATAAAGTTCACTTGGGGACTGCATCTGATGATACAGAGATAATGTTTTTCCCATATGAGGCTGTTTCACCCCAACTCTGAACAGGGGCTGTGCTACCTCTCCTCTCCCAGTCTCCGATACATACTGAAAAAAGACACTATTTAAGTTTGTGTGACTTTCATCTCTGTCCAGCTCATGAGTCTACTGTAGGCTCTGCACATCAGTGCAAGCAGCAGCCTCAGAGGCATGACAGGTTGAGGTGGTAAAACCACCCACTGAGAAAGCATCTTGGTGGCTGGTAAGCAATGGAAGGAAGGAAGGGTCTGGAGTTTGTTGTTTACTTCTATATTTCAAATTTAATTAAACTCACAACATAGCAGAATTTAGAACACAGACAACTAATTAAAACATTTCATAGAATCATTTGGGTTGGAAGGGACCTCAAAGCTCATCTAGTACCACCCCTATCCCATGGGCAGGGACACCTCCCACCAGCCCAGGTTGCTCCAAGCCCCATCCAACCTGGCCTGGAACACTGCCAGGGAGGGGGCAGCCACAGCTTCTCTGGGCACCCTGGGCCAGGGTCTCACCACCCTCACAGCCAAGAACTTCTGTGAGCAAAAATTAAATCACCAAAACTGCTGATTAAGTGTAAATGGACCATGAACACATTGGACACTCAGTAGATGTAGGTCCTTCTCATCCCATTCAAAGTTATACTTTAAGCAGCAGGACATTTTTAATCTTTTCTGTGTCACAGCTACATATAATCCAAGTTTTTATACCAAAATATTGTGTTGCAATGATTTAATGCTTTAAAATAAATTAGTTTAATGTGGCAATATAGGCCAGACACACAATCCTATTAAAAAAATACATCAGCTTTGTCTCACAAGGTCTTCTATCACAAAACCATAGTGACTGGCATTAATTATATTATTTATTATTTTTTTTTTAGCTTTTAAGCCTTCACTGATGGAAGTCCAAGTTAACCTTTACTTTATTTTGTCCTGGGCTAAATCCACTGTGACATCCTTTTTGCCCTTTTAAATATAGAAACTTTTTGGAAGTCTTCCAGTACTTTGAAATAAACACATTTACAAGATATGCAACAATTAACATGAGTGGTTCTAGAGGATCCTGAGACAGTTCTTAAATCCCTATGATGTGATGTCCAGATCTGTTCATATATTTTTTTTTTTTTTATTTAATGGTTAATTTCAAAAATCACTCCTTTACCATCTTTAGCAAAGTGGGTGTGAGATTTCTACTCCAAACAAAAAATGATACGGGAAAGGAGAAAACACTATAATAAAGTGTACAAAAAGCAAAACTACATTAAAAAGGAAAAAAATACCTTAAATAGTACAAGTTTATTCTTAATGATGTCTAAAAGAAAGAGCTGACTGTTTTTATGGGACATACTGAAAATTACCATTTCACCCTGTAGATGGTTGCCCTAGAGCCAGAGGACCAGCTGCACCACAGAAATGAGAAGACTGTGATGTTTATTCCCCTAAAAGTTGATACCTGTCCACTTTGCAATTGCAACTTGGATTACATGTTTCTACTTATTTTTCAAAATGGAAGGTTTAATGCTTTTTCATAGAATCATAAAATGGTCTGGGTTGGGAGGGGACCTTAAAGCTCATCTCGTTCCAACCCCTCTGCCAGGAACATCACAAGACACAAAACTGCACTGTGGGAGTAAGTATCAGTAGTTTGCTATGAGAATGGCAGTTCTGTCCTTCAGACTGTAGTTTTTCCTGTGCTGAACTTCAATGTGGAATAAAAGATTTCAGAAGTAATTTTGAGTAAAGTCTATGTAACTGTCCTAATCCCTACACAAGCTGTTCTGCAAAGCGATAGTGCTCAGCCAGTGTTTTTAGAAACACATGCATTTAAAAGAGTTATCAGGGAAGCAGTCATACAGTATGTTCTTCTAATAGCTATGCAGACACTATGGCTTTTCAGTAACTAATGAGTAGAATGCAGAAACATTAAACCTCCAAACTTTTATAATTTTTTACGATATGTAGAAATTACTATTTTTAATATATCATTATTTTTGCAAGTATAACTAAACAGAGAACTACTATAATCTTACAGTTAAATATTTGCTAGGTTTTAATGTCAAAATGTTTAAATTATGAACTCTTTATTTGAAGATGACTAATTAATGACATTAATGACTAATGACTAATTCCACTTGGGGAACAAGAGTTCAATACTGTAGTACCAAGTCAACAAAATGCATACTCCTACTTTAAGATTAAAAACTAAAATGCAGCCAAAAAGTTTCTTCCTCGTATCTGTAAGATCACAAAAGCATCCAATATAACAGGATAAGGTTCCATGAAAACACTAACATTTTCAAAAATGAATTATTTCATGTATGTGGCTCAGCTCCGAAGCTGAACCAGAAATGACACCCCAGCTTAGGCTAGTAAGCCTTTTTGCCAATGAATTTCTTGTAAAGTCAACAATTATAATTTATTCTGATCCTTTGTGTCACCATATTAGTAGTTATTTTTCAGCAATCCCAGAGCAGCAACAAATAATGCCATAGAAGAGGGCTGATATAATTACAGGCTGAAAAAGATAGGCCAGCACCCTTACACTCAAAACTACCCTCTGTGGCTCCTTCATACCCCATATGTTGCTAATAAAACTGTTTGAATCATACCTATGAGACAGTTTCACTGATATTGTATCAGGTCCCTAGGTTCTTTGTATGAGATACGATGTCACTAGCACTATAACTATGCAAATTTTGTGATACAGGATCCCACTGGACACAATATTACGTATGTAATTCGCAGTATGAAACCCTGCATTAACAATAAGTCTAGTGTTATATAAATGAAACCACTATGCTTATTGAAAAGCTCGCCACACTACGATGAAATCGAATTTAAAAAGCAATAAAGAACAACTGATGTGCTCATAGTAAAGATGGCAACACTGGTATTTTTCCCCAAACAATGTAAATTTTGCTTTGTGTTCATGTGACAAGGCTTTACAGAAACTTTTAGCACCCACACTACACAAATTCAACTCCCTCTGCCCCCCAATATTAATTAATGACTTAAAATACAAACCTTCTGAGCCTCATTTTTAGAAACAACCATGTGATTTTCAGCAAGAATCTGAACTGTATTCACATGCAAGCATGATTCTCAGTTTCTACTACTAATAAAAGAATAAATGGCAAATGATAATGATAAAGACTAAGAACTGCAGCAGTAAAAAAAAAAAAAAAACAACAGCTTGGGGAATATCAACGCACATTGCACTGAAGCACCTCAGAAGTATCATCTTCTGGTCAGAAAACACCTGCGCTCTAATTCTGCATCTGACTTCAAATATCTGTATGACCTCAGGCAAATGATGCTTCTTCCCAGCTCACAGCACATACAGTAACATCTCTTATTTCCTGCATAAGAATGTGGTCAGTGCTTTATATACATACCTGTAAAAAAGGCATGTCTGAAAGATCTTAAAAATCCCTGTTGCAAGAAGAGACAGCAGAGGTACAATCAGGAGTGTGACAGTACACGCAGCTTGATACACATTCCTCTTTTCTCTGTTTTCAGTGATTTCTTCCCTCCTCTATTAATTTATTGGTTTGCTGCAGATGGGGAATATTGTGGTTTGTAAAAAGAAGTCTGTTTTTGAAATAAATCTGAAAAAAGGTAACAGGCTAGCATGAGAAAGTGAGTCTGGTAAAGAGCTAGACATAGGAGATAGAAGTACACTATTTCACCAAGGTGAAATTAATAAACCAGCCAATTTTGTATAATAAATTGTACAGTAAATGTGTAAATTGTCTAATATGTAGAGGGTAAAAAACCCACAGTATTCCCTTGAAATATTTATAATGTCTCTGATAGAAACAAGTAGCTAAGAAATCTCACACTGAGAATCACTGACTTTAAATGATGCAAGGTTTTACTCGATGGAAGAAAACCAGAGTGGCAATTAGGCACTCAGTAAGAACAACAACAAACTGTTTCCTATAACTTGTGTGCTCCCACTACAGTTGTAGCTTAAGCAGTAACTTTTCCTGAAGTTTTCCTTGACACCATCCTTGGTGCAATACAAAAAACTGTAATAGTTTTATTCTCTATCTAAAAATAAACAAATGGGAGCTTAGGTAACATCTTACAAGGCAGAAAGTTCACGCTCCATCCCATGAACATTCTGCCCTCTGGTATTGCTGCTATGTTTTATCAGCATGCAGTTCAGAGAATTATATATCTATTTTCAAAGTTTGAAAAAAATAACCCCCTCCTCCCCAAATACGGCCCAAAGCTGTTATGAAGCAACTTATTTTTAGAAAAAGCACTTATGCAGATAATTTTAATTAATAGTCTCACTGACTTCAACATTTGCACAGCGAGACAACTCCACGCTTCAATTAAAGCATGCACATAAATGCTTTGCTGATTCATGGCCAAAAGTATGACAGGAACATCATTATATAAAATGCTTGTAAAATTTAAAGAAAAAAAAAAAATAACAGCATCCTCACCCTCAAACAGAACATTAGAAACCCTGTAAAACTCACAGCTTGAGCATAACTTACAGGTGGCTGAATATATGAACACTAGGGCTAAGATACACTCAATGAAATTATTTCAGAGTGGGCAAAAGAGTTTTGGGGAAATATCTTAAATAAATGGAGACTACATGAGTCCCAGCTCTCCATCCTTGGCATCTGCTATCTGCCAAGACTGGTTTTTCAGGAGTTGAGGATTCTTTACCAGAAGAATGGAGGCAGCTGCACCTTTACTTTTGATGATTATTCACTTTTTCCATTATTCACATAACAGATAAGCAGATTTCTTTCAATAACCAATGACATCCAGCTCAGTTGCACTGCAGATCATACTGAACATCTCCAGCAGACATTCACTTCCAGGGAACAGTCATTCTGAGTTGTAATCCATAACCATAGAATAGAATCATTAAGGTGGGAAAGGACCTCCAATTTTGAAATAATATGACACACAAGAAACACTAGTTAAGTTTTCTTCATTACCTATGTAATAGCACAAACTGTAAGCTTTAACTTTTAGACAAAATGCTTTAAGGTAGTCAGTAACAAATTTTTGTTGAAATACTCTCTGGCCCTATTGATAAGCAAAATTGTGGCACTTGATGGCCTATGGCTCACTACTACCAACTGATAATTTGAGAAGTTTAAGCCTTAAAAAAAGCCCCCTTTCATTCCAGGACAGCCAAGCAATACTTAAAAGTAATCCCCCACACACCTTTATTAAGGCATCAAGAAAATTACAGCTGATAGCATAACTTGAGCTGAACATACAAATACGAAAGCAGTAGCCATCAAGGGTTAAATTGTTTAAAGAAATGCTAAAGATGAGAAGCAGTGTCCCAAATAACCTGCTTCCTTTCTCCTTCACCACGATGAACAACTGGGTGCTGTGTAATGACAGGGTGGGTAGAAGCCACAGGAGTTTGCTGCTAGCTGGGGTGTTCACCTCCTCACGATGCTCTTTTGGGCTCCAACCAGCCCCTGACCGACCACCTCCTCACAAACCATTGCACTGAGCTGAAGACTCTTCCACTTGGACAAACTGCAGCAGTAACAGCCATCAAATGAGGCTTAGCATTACAAAGCTGTGCTACAACATGAGCAGCAAAAAGAGACCAAGTCGCCTCTTCGTCACCTACAGCAGCAGGAACAGGATAGTCCAGATGACAGACAACTCCAGCAACAAACAGATACAAAAGTACAGGTAGAAAATGGCTTGGATATTTTCTACAGGACCAGTTTAGACCCAGGACAGCCAGTTAGCTGCCTGCCAGGCTGCCCTGTGTTCACACAGCAGCATACACAAGCTCAAATAAAGCCAGGCCAAACCTGACTTGGCTCTGGCAGCACCAGCTTGTGCCTTTCTCCAACAGTTTCACACCTAATTTACAGAGTACATCATCCATCCACATATCCCTGAGACCTAACCTGAGAAGTGACTAGAATCAAAATCAGTTCATTGATTAATGCTCAAATGAAACGCAGAAAGCAAACATAACACATAGGAAGACTTTCTGAAAACGCATTATTTTGATTCTGACTCCATTAAGCAGTCTAGTACTTTTGAAGGATTAATGAAAAAGCTATCAAGAAATAATACAGAAGAGGAATGCTGATCATGGCAACACATGATGAAGTGCAGAGACTTTTTCAGCAGTGAAGATTCAAGCCAGGATGTTCAAAGAACTACAGGGACATGTGAACTTGCCCAATTGATCCAGAAGCCGAGTTTATTTGATTTTTATGAGACAGCGTTTTGATAGTTCCTCCCTGAATCACAGACTCACTCTAATACTTCTCAATTAACAATACAACACAGTCAATTTTATGAGAAATAATGACAACACATTTTTTTCACATCAAGGTTTAGTAAAGAATAAGGGTCTGTATTAACATCCAGAACAAAAAAAAAAAGTTTACCTTAAAATTAATATCAAGTTACTTAAAAATCAGTGTATGTATACACATAAGGTTTACTTCCACAAACTTTACTTGTTAAGCAGGACACAATGTTTCATTTACAACTGTTATTTTTTAATCAGGAACTGAAGACAAGTCCAGGAAGAGCAAGAATAAAGAAACTTCTAAACAAGTTTCTAAACAAGGAGTAAATAAGTTTCTAAACAAACAACTTACATACATGCTTTTTAACAGAAATGGACAAAACATTCCTTAAAGTTGCATTTACAAGCCATAGCTGACCTCAGGCATCACATTCAGTATGTATGAGAACCTATGTGGATACTGACCTTAATAATACTACAGGGGAAAATTTTGCACAGGGAAGACATGCTCTTGAACAAATGTTTTCCAATGTATTAGGCATACAGAAGCCTTTTTCTGCATCAAGAACCACATGTCACATTCCTTAAATTGTTTTTCTTGACCAAATACGTTGCAGACAACCTATGGAAGATACCCCTCTGTGTTCCTCTTTGAGGTTCTCGTCTACAGTTTCCACTAACAATGAAAATATGAGGATTTTTCCCCCCCCCCTCAAAAATCACAGTCACATTTAGGATCAGTTTTCTTAAACTCACGTGCCAAAAAAAATACCATAAGTGATGAGAGACTTTCAACACTACCAGAAGCTCTGATAGAGTTTTTTATTGACTTTAAATCAAGCACAGATCCAGAGCCCAGAGTAATGCAAAGGCTGGGAAAGCAGAGGACAGTAAGCAGCAGGAATGGCCAGAAGATGCATGAGAACCTGATAACAAAACTAGGGACTGGTCTAATTTAAAACACAAATGGAAAGAAAAAGCAGCAACTCCACGCTTACCAGGCCTTCCTGGAACTACTTATGCACAAAAGACTGGTAAAACGAGATGAGATCTATTTGACTGTATATCCCAATGTCAGTCCTTCAGGTGGGATGCTTCACCTGTGACCCTGACAGACCTGCAGCCCCTCTCCAAGGGCAGGTAACATCTAGATCTTCCAGTTCTGAAGAGTGACCCCTGCCCATCTGACCAAGCATATCCCTTCAATGGATCCTGAAATTATTTTAAAAGCTTAAAGACAATGCCTCAGACTCTTTTTTCAGATGTTATAAAGTGTTCTTGCAGCCTTCATTAGGAAAGTCTTGTTAGCAGAGGCAACAGGCTCTAACAGCATTCAGCCTTTAAAACAACTGCAAACAGGCCAAAGTCCCAGCCCCACATTGCAAGACCCAAACTGTAAATCATCTCGCCAGGCACAATGAGATTTAACAAAAGTTTAAGCCTGGACACATTTAATTCTTTGTACTCCATAGATTACAGAACAATTAAGAGGCTGGAAACAGAAAACTGGCTTAAACTGAAGTTACACAATTGGGTGGGCAGAACACTTTTGTCCACAAGAAAGCATTTACATATCTAACATATTTTAAATATGTTTCTATTTACTTAAAAACAGAATTTTAAGTATAGTCATGGCAGTAAAAAGCATGCTTTATATCTGAGTAACTAGATCACCAGATATAAAAGATCCCACACCCTTCACAGATTCCCCAAGCAAAACATGCATGCTCTTGATCATTTATCTTTCTGCTTCAAACTTTTCAAGTTGTAGAGCTTCAGACCATCACAATAAATCAAATAAAACCCAGAATAACACGTTCTAATAGTGTCTTTATAGTTAAATACAATACTGGCAAATGTTTACCAGGTTACACATGCTAAGCAGTTCAAGTGATAATCATAATGATGAATGTGTAATCTAATGCCCATTCACTTTGATTTATATGAACTATCACATGAAAATCTTGCATATCCATTTTAAGTCAATGGGAAGGATCCCATTTTTCCTGACCTGAATCAGTGTTTGGTCTAAACTTAGGCAGTTTATATTTTTTTTTGCATTAAACAGAATCAGTCTTCACACATAGTTAAAGATGCCTGGGGCTGCACAGTCCTTTGCAATCGCAGCAACTGGCCCGATCATTCCCTGTGATAGTCTTGCTGAAAAAAAATAAGACCAACAAATTTTCCCCTACCCTTCCAGCTGTGGGAAAAACAGATCAGCCTATTCCTTACTTCAGAAGAAAAGGCCCTGCAAAGGTCAGCCTTTCACATGAAATACGGATCATTAACACTGAATACAGAACTACTTAGATACTCACTTTTTGTTTGTATAACTAGGATTCCATTGTACCTATTCCAGCATGCTCTATACTTTTTAGGTATATACAGACACCCCTATGTGTATATATACACACACATAGCTTGTTTCTGAAGCTAATGTATAATGGAAGGCTTGCTTCGTGAATCAGAAAGAAGCCACCCAATGATAAGTCATTGCTCTTATTCTCAAAGTATCATGCTCATGAGACAAACTGCAATTCATCAAACAAGCTTCGCTGTAGCCTGCCCTGAATGCAAAGAAAACTCAACACTAAACCACACAGTATGGATGGGAAAATGTAGGTGGAGCGCCAACTGCTAGCTGCCCAACTGGTGTTATTAATTTTTACCACAAGCCACAGTTATGCTGGCTGTCCCATGGAGAGAGACAGTCTTCTCCTCAAGACTGTTAATTCTCTTCTGGAATATAAAATCTAGACCAAAACCTCATTTTGCAGCATCTAACCCTATGCAGTTTCCATGCAATGCTCTGAAAGTGTGTGTGATGTACACTGAACCAGGCAACAGCCTACCACATCACCCTTACTTCAAACATAGGTTACACAGAGCAAAGGACTGATTAGTTATATCAGTCCTCATTACAAAACAGCAATACTGACAGATAAAAAACCCACATGATTTGTGAGAATAAGAAGAGGTGTGGGTTGCAACCATCTTGAGTCAGACCAGTCAAGTCACATTACGCTATCTGATGCTACACCACCAGGTGCTGTAAAAGCAAGCCTGGCCCAGCCTTGTAGATCCCACAGTCTACAGAAGCCCCTGCAAATAGAAAAATTCATGGTTAGGGAACACAAACATCACAGTATTATTCAAGAGTACAGACAAAAAAAAAATTGTCAACCATATACAGGAAACTTCCAGAGTTTGGAAAGCATGTTAGCCTGGAAATAAGTGTCCTTGTATTTTGTTAATACAAAGATATGAATGAATCAAAGCTTGACTTCCTTGGCTGAAGACAGTTAACTGATGAAAGCCCAGGTTATGAAAAACTAATCGAGTTTCATAAAAGTGTGTGTGGAAAATGGGTTATTAGGATATTAAAAGCTTGAGGAAGAGAGGTTGGGATTGAAGGCTCAGACTAGCAAACTGAAAATATAAAAATTTTGAACCCCTGACCCTACATGCAACACAATGCTTGGAAAAGAGGGATACAGCTACAGCCAAGAAGGCAAGAACCAAATCACATTATCAGTAGGCAGTTGTAGAGGATGACTGCTACTACTCTAAATTTTATCTTATAGTCTTGTGACAGTAAGTTGTGAAGGGTGTTTTCTCTCCATATCTCTTGAATGACTGGGATTTAAGGACCCAGATATGTTTAATTTCAGAGACCACCAGTTAAGGCCTGAAACACTGTAAAACATGTATGTCAGACAGGCTCTCGCTCCATACTACAAAGGTACTTCTGATGAGATCCTTCCATTGTAGGTACTCTTTCTTGATAACTCAGTACACTACAGTGTCAAAACATCACTAACATTTGAAATTCAACCTCTCCTAATTCCATCACTAACCATAACCTCCTCAGCTGAACAACCTGCTTGGAAGAGCACATTTCACAAGATCTTCCAATGAGTCAGGACTAGAGAGAGATATACACACTTAAAATGGAGACTTAAAAAAAATATAGCAATTAAAGACTCCATAACACATTCATGTACTACTCCTTGGCTGAAAACACAGCTATGTAGAGAATTTATGACTTTTATTGACAAAACCAAATAGCTTTGTGTAGTAGAGACAGACTGAATGGAACCATACCCATTTGCTTTCATGCAGACTCTCACATAATATGAGTTACATGCAAACACAACACCTGATAGCAAGACTATGTGCACAGGAAAACAGATGACTTCTCATTCATAAATGTATCTATATCCTAATTAGAATAAAGTAATCTAGTTCCCAAGCCTCTAAAAAGACAGCTATGTTAAATGATGAGAACCCCAAAGCCAAACTACCACCTTGAGAAATGCTTTAGCACATGAACACTGAAAGAGGCAACAACAGCAAAAACCACTAGTTAGTCTTATAACTTCAAGACTAAATCCTAAATATAGTATGTTTTCAAATTGTCTTTCCTAAAATTCAAATAATATGCTCGTCATTTTAACCAAAAGCTAGCAGAGTACAACTTGTATTGTGCTGCAGGCCATAAAGTGGATGTTCTTTATTTAAATCACGGATGGATGAAGATGAAAAGTAGGTTTTGAAAATTAAGAACAGCTCTGACACTACTGTGTGTGCCTCGTTACAAATTATCCCTATCTATTTATTAGACTTAATCCAGACCTTTCACTACCTTCAAAAAGATAATTTTCATCAATTCTTCATCTCTTTATACCCAACCACAGGAAACTCCATAGAATTTTCTATATAGCACCTGAAAGGGCAAGGAGAGCCTACAACTGATTCCGGAGCTTCCCAGATGATCCCAGGATGCTAGGTAGAGGTGAAAAATGTAGTCAGTCTGTCACCACATGCAACAAAGTCTTGCAGGAGGGGGAGTAGAAGGAACCCTGACCTTTCTGCAAGCCGCCTTAGTTGCCATACCTGTAAGTCTGAACATCACAAATAAATGACTGCTGCTGTTTTCAAAGACTTGACACTTTAAAGGCTAAAGCTCCTATTGCTAGCAAAGCCCTTTGCCAAGGTTTTCTTTCTCTCCTCCTTTCTTCATATACTGTTCACTGTGGGATAACACAAGAAACTCCCAACTTCTGTGATGCTTCAAAGGACTCTAGGAAACACCTGGAGATCTTGCAAGATGCAGGACACTAATACCAGCTACACTGCAACAAAGATGATCTTAAAACATCCAAGCTTGGACATGCAGTTAGTTAAGTGTCCCAGAACTAGAAACACCATCCAGAAATCCAGAGCCATTTAGCCTGAAATCACACAGGAATTACTAGCAAATGCACTTGTGAGACATCATCCTTACAGAAGAGCATCCAGTTAAATGACAAAGTGAGCATGGACTTTGCTGGCAACTCTCAGGACTCCCTGAATACTCCCTCATGCATTAACACCACATACAGTCTAAAACACCATCAATAAAACCCTTATATAACAGCAGCCCATTAATTATTCCAATTCAATTTTTTTTTTTTGCATATATCTATATGTACAAAGACCTTACATGCATATATGACACCTCAGTAAAATAAAGTGAAGGGACATGACCTGCAAGAGGATTTTTGCAGGTCAATTCTTCTGTAATTTATTTTCTCACTGCTTAAAATGGCTTCTGTACACTTTCTTGGTGAAATAAGCCAAGTAATAGTTAACTCATCACAACATTTTTCAAACACTTATCACTACACACTGCTGATAAAGAAGCTTTCATCCTATAACCACTAAAACTTTTTCTCTCAAAACAAGATATAAGCAGAGGCTTAATCGCTATTCTCATAACAGAATTAGAGTTTTTCAGAGAAGTTTACCAAAAATTTTAAAAAATATATTATTTCTCACAGCAAAATAATACGTTGTATTTCGAAGATGCTGGTTCTCAGTGCTGAACAGCACTTGCTATATACCTAAAGGGGTTTCTTAAGCAAGCCAAATCTCCCCAGCAACTCTGGGCTGTAACTACACTGATCAAGTCAGCTTCAGATGTGTTATAAAAAATGGAAACCAAGAAAGAAAGGTAGAGTCTTACTGTATCAACAGCTTCTTCTGATTTCATAGAGTGCACTAAAAGAATAAACATTGAAAATCCTGGCCATACATTAAGGCAATTCTTACACCCAAACAATTTGATAATGTAACATTGTGTATCAAGCAAGTTTTTTCATAAATTATGATCTAAACAGAATACTAGTCAATTCACCAAAAGATATCAAAGATATCCCTTTATTACAAATGATCCAAGTATCCCCCTTGAGGCTATGGCTATCAGAAAGCATTTAGTTAACTCCCAAGCCAATATTTTTCATATCTGTTTTATTATGAAACTATAACACATTTTCAATAACTTTTAGCTTTGCTATACAGAGCAACAAATAATTTCCCAGAACCCTTTGGAAAATCTGACATGCGAAATGATTCTCTAGTCAACTTGTGTATTAAGCTGAAAAAAAAAAAAAAAAAAAGGTATATCAGATCATTTGATCACTGGAGGGAATGGAAAAGCATTGGGAGCTTCAGGACAGATGGACGAACTTCAGGTCATATAAAATGCTACCAAGGCTGTATCTGAAGAAAAATGTGAAAGTTCGTGAAAGCGCCCCGGGTGAAAATACTTTGTGTTGCTAAGAAACATCATCCCTGATGATGGATGACTTAAATTGTCTCAGTTAGTAGAGCCAACTCCAGGCATACCTCGTTTATTAGTAGAATGTTTTCTTGTACTGGTAATTTATTTCAACAACTACATACAAATAAAAAGCCCTACCTTTAAATGAAACTGAGAATTTCAAACTTGTATAATTAATGCTAGAAAACAGAAGAGAGTTCACATCTTGAACAGAATTTAATAACTACATTTTCAAAGTTTACATTTTTAAATGTAATATTAATACATACAAATGATTAAGAACTTATTTTAGGAGAGTCTGCAATGAAATATACTGTTCAACTTTCAAAATTATTCTATATACAATCCAGTGAAGAATAAAACTCTTCAAATATATCTAAGAACAGAACAACATAAATATTCAGGTAATCAAATTTTAAACATCACTGAAAGAACAACATATTCATTTGTCATGTATTGCTATGATAACACCAACATAAAAACTAAGCATGGAGGAAATAATGCAAACCACCTGCTTTTCTCATTTGAAAGTTGTCTTCATGTTTCATCCAGTTCCTCTTTTAACGTATTACTTACAGGCTGTTTCTTCTCCAGAATGTATTTGTGAGCCTGTAGCAGTATATCTTTCCATTTCTGAAGCATGTGTTTTCTGCTGAACTCCCCCAGAGCATACCTGTTTCACCTGCCGCGCACTGTAAGCGAAGTCCTTTCCAAAAGGTTACAGCTGGAGCAGAGGAAGGCCACCGGTTTGCCTCTTCCCACAGGCTGCACGAAGGGCCAGAGGAGCTCTCCTGAAAGGGGAAAGAAAAGCAAGCACATCTCACCTAGCACAGCCAAGTTAGAAGTCCCTAGTTTAAGCACTAGAGTTCAATGTAAGGAAAAACTTGAAAAACTCTCTATAAACTGTTCTTTGGATCCCATCATAGCTTCAAGTCAGAAAGTACCATGCACAGTTATGTGTAGAGGCCACAAACTCAGCTAGTCAATATACAGAGGCAACCATAGAGGCTCTTCTTCCCAAATAATGCCACCACAGAGAAGAATTACCACTGGAGAGTCTGAGAAGTATTTAATAATGACACCAATTTGGCTGCACTATAGGAGATGTGCTTCCTGTGGGCTTAGTAAGGATGAGCTTTACAATCTAACAGAAGCATTTCAAAACCTCAAAGGACATGTCTGATCTGCACCACTTCTGCTTCTGGAATCCCAGAAACCCTGAAGACAGAAGGCAGATCAGACTGCAGTCTTCCTAGGCACAGATGTTGCAATCACATCTGCCTTAACTGTAAGCCCTGGTCCTTGCTACTTTCTGACTCCCTAGTAGCATCTCTTAGTTGCATCATTTTTGGAAACGTAGTGCAGAGGATAAGATGAAGTGTTTCTGGTCACATCAGGTACACTAAAACACTAACATAAAAGAGAAACGCCTGCAGATTATGTTCCAAGCAAACAACCATGAAAGAAAAGATTCTGAAGTAGAGATAACCTTTATTTCCCTCCTCCCTTTTCTACATTATTCACAAAATAACACTTACTTCAAATACTGAGATCTGTTTGACCAAAATGAGTTTTTGTAAAGTGCTGATCTAGCAGCCACAAAGAATGATCATTTGTGTATGGAAGCATCTGAAACACAGAAGCCTGCACATATACATTTATAGATAATTACAGGTGATTTTTACACACCACTCTGAGGAACTGAACCAACGACCCAGGTGTGCAGACCCATGTAAACATTCTCCAAGTATTTTCTTTTATCTGACTAAAGATTCCCTCCCTAAGCACCTATAGCTACAAGGTGTCTGACTTAATTTGTCCAGTTCCAGGCTCCTCAGTACAGGACTGACACGGACATACCTAAGATCAGCACATGGCCCTAAAGACAATGAAGAGGTCAAAGCACAACACAGCCATTCTGTGACTCCATCTCCAAAGGTCAGGTCTGCATCATGGTACAGGTTTGCAGGACTCCAACCACAAGCTTCTTCCTCTTAGCTCACTCATCGTTAACGCAGACAGCATTTTCAGTGCAGGATTATTTGATTTTTCATTTTTAATTTGGATGATGAACCATATAGTTGCAAAATTTCATAGTTACCTGGGAAGAGGTGTGAGCATTCTGAGAAGCAGAGTTGGAATTGAAAAAAGCAAGAATAAGTGATTAACAGCAGAAATAAAACCTAAAGTAAGGAAAGAGGGCATAGGCTTCCAAACAGGTTAACAGCAGTTACAAAAGTGATTCTCACATCCCACTACTGAAATATCCACAGCAGAAAACAAAACAAAAACATAAAACAAGAAGCTTAACGGGTTAGGAAAAAAAATGAGAATAGTATTAGAAGAAATATGCTGCCCCTAGAGATAGTTAAACAATGGATTAGGTTATGGAGGGGTTACACAAATCTTCCCTGATTGTTTTTAATACCTGGTAAGATGAACATGTCAGAAATCATCTATACATATCTATCTGCCTTTATGCTGAACTATATATGCTCACACATACAGTAAAGCATCTTAGCATAAAGTGGATGATCTCCAGAGATGTGAGTTTTCTTTTCTAAACCTAAAGGCTGTACGAGTTTAGGCTCCTGCCAGGCAAATCAGCAGGTGACTTGACTGCTCCTTAGAGCTCCAAGCAGGCTTTTGATATCTCTTTTTTCTAAATAGCCAAGGCAGTCTGTGATTGACAATTTTCTATCACATCATGCATGCTACCTTAAATACGAAGTACTCAGAATTATCCACGGGGGAAATAAAGTCAAAGTACAGAGAAGGCAATGGCAACTGATCCCAGGAATCCAGTCCTGAGAAGGAAATCAAACTGCTAAACTGGGCAAGAATACACATCCCATTAGTTCCTAGAAATACAGGTAATTATTTTTGTTTCTAGCACCTACAATAAATAAGCCTTAATAAAAAAGAAGTATTTAATAAAGCACTTAGAAAAATAAAATGGGAAGGTTTGACGTTTCTAAGTTTAATTTTCACAGCGGTATGAAAGGAAATGAGGTAGAGTCAGAGCTAATTCTCCTTACATAATTTCACATGGAATGATTAGTTCTGCCCCAACAGTAACAGCTTTCCAGAGGGTCCTACTTGTCGCCAAGATTGCATACAGATGCTCTAAGTGTAGCTTCCCTATTCTCCACTGACAACCAACTTAAAAGGCCAATATAATATTCATTTTACTATAGAATGGAATTCACAGCATGAATAGTAAAATAATGTCACAGCTACCATGAAACTGCAGTTACATGTTGGGGGTTGCGACTTTTAAAAGTTTAATCATGAAACAGATTCATGAAGAGGAACATGTAAAGGAGATCACTGCTCCAGCAATGTCCTGTGGTCATTACGGATGTCAAAGAGCAGCATAAGATGTGGTCTCACAAACCATGGAGCAGCATTTGTGTCACAAATCCCTGCTGATTTTTTTTTTTTAAAGGCAGGTTTTCAATCAGTTCTGTGCTAAATGTCTCCCTCTCTTAAGCCTGATTAGGAAAGACATTCCTCAGGCACAGAGATGCTGAAGGTGGTGGAATTCCATAAGTCACCTGGGTCACTTCTGGGTGAAATACCAATTACTGGCAAGTCATCTCCAAAAGGCCAACAAAATAAAATCATCACCCAGCCCAACGGTCAACGTATCACACAAATAATCCTAAAGCTCTTCACAAAAACTTGTAATAAATATGAGTACTTTTATAAAGCACTGTAGTGTTTTGTATTTAAGCCTTGATTGGGTACTAACAGAAAAGCCATATTCCATTCCAAAATTGCTACTGCAAGTTCCAGCTCAGCCACTACTATTCCTTTAAAACATAAGAATATATGTAAATATACATTTTTCCAGGAAGAGATAGCCTACCTTAGTAAGTTTAACTATCAACAAAAAACCTAAATGACTCCCCAGAACAGCATGCCAAACAATAAGCACTTTAAATGTGTCTATTTTGCACCTATTAGCACAATCATGTTTCACAAAAAACCTACAGATTAAATGCAAAGAACACTATTTGTTATCAGCACAAGAACAACCACTTTTTTGTGCCTTGCCAGAAATAATGACTAATTAGGCAAGCATCACCCTACAGTCATTTCCATAAATCCTGCCATTACATTTAAATCACAACCAAAAAGAAAACTAACTTAATGATAACAAAAGCATACTTCTTGCTAGTCTTTTTTTAAAGTAAGATCAGGACAATAAATTATTCTCTAAAGCCAAGAAGATGTTATTGTTTATTTGGAGAACTTGAATTTATCTCAAACCACACACGAAGCCATACTCAGAAATGTACTGTATTAAACTGCAATCCACCAGGCAGACAAGGTGCATGGCAAAACTTAACTGGGAAGTCAAAAAAAACCAGAATTGCACAGAATATTGCTGGATTACTTATCCTGCAAAATCATCCTACAGCATATTCCCTGGGTAAACCTTCAAAGCAACCAGAGTAGAGAAGATGCAGTATGCCCAATTACTTGTTGAATTTTTGTTTTCTGGAATATTTGTTTGTAAAGTAAATATCAAAGCTGAAAGATATACAGGAAATAGGATGCTGAGCACGAGACAAAACAAGAATCTGTACTTCAATTAAAAGATTTTAATCTTTAAATGATGGAAACTATGGTTCTTCTGAGAAAGCCCTTTAACTATATGCACAGGCAAGTTATCTATTAAAAAATACCTTATTTTCACAATGCAACATTGATTTTATTCCTATTTTCAAAGGTAAATAAACCACTATGAAAACAGACTCAAGATCTACATTGTCAAATAATCCAAAGCAATGTCATTAATGCACAACTCTGAGGTGCTTTTTTTTTCCCCTCCAAACCAGTCTGGCTAGAAGAAACAGGAACAGGCTATCTTTCAAAGAGCTACTCCTAGAAATGGAGCTATCTTCACTGTTCTTCCTCCCAAACATTCTGCCACTACAGTCACACACCATCACTGCTCTAGCTAATCGCTCCATTCTGAGTTTTCAACATTCCCAAACATTTACTCTTGCACATATGCACAAAGCTTTGTGCTATTCTAGAAGGTCTTCTATATAACGGCTTTATAACCATTCTGTTTCTAGGATGTACTTTTTATTAGGCTTTAGGAGGACAAACCAAAAATCTCAGTTCTCTGAAGAAGCAGCTTCTCTTTGTCTTTTCAGATTGAAAAAAAAGCCATTTGGCAACAACAAGGTCTTCATCCTTCATTCCAACACACTTGACCATTGAATTCTGCCAGGGTGAATAATGCCCATCATGGAACATCAATCTTCAGTCCCAGAGAAGGAATAAAAGACTGCATCATATTAAATCTGAATCCAACTACTTCAGTGTGAACTTAAGCAGTGTGGGATCCCCCTCCCCTCAATGACAGCTTCTAATAATGACTATGAAAGAAATCTTGCACTCTGGATGGTATTTTATTCATCAAGACCATGACCACCATGAGTCTTCTGCTGCCAGAGGCACAGCCAAAGTAACCTTTCTAAGGACCATTGTTATACCTCTAAAGGGAAAACATTCCCACAGTATTTATGGCATTATCATACTTGTACCATTCAGTATCAATAATACAGACAACCTGTTGCACAAACAAGGCAACTGACTGCTCAGAAATAATCTTGGAACAAAACTGGAAAACAGCATGGAAAGCCCCATCGGTTGCACTGTTGTAGACACAATATGTAAAGATTTCTCAGATGCAAAGCTGATTAAATTTTGCTTTCTTTTCAACTAACATTAAATTTACTAATAATTTTTTATAACAGTTCAGTGCAACAACAACAATTCAGCAAAATTAAGGTACAAGAACGTTATTAAATCCAGTTGCATCTGAAGTGCCAATGAGAACACTTCTGCTAATCACATGTATTAAATTTCACGTTTGATTGTATGTGAACCTACACACATGCAAATATCTAAAATCAAAGTCACTTACAGAACACTAACTTGAGATTTATGCATCCCAACTGTTTGTTCTTCTGTGTCTTAACCCTATTAAAAAAAAAAAATCAGGGAAAAAAACCCACACCAAACCATACTTAGTGCCTGGCATTGCCTGTTTCCCTCCAATTCTGCATTTCATCATTAATTTTACATATTTCATAACTTTAGACATTCCTCCAGTTCTCATTTGGACATCAAAGAGCTACTCATACCCACAATACCAGCAATCCAAAATGTTGGCTTCCCAACTTATTGTCATTTATAACTTGAAAAGATCTTTGATTTCTTGCCTACAGGAAATACTGTGGATCAAAAATAAAACATACATATATGCTCCCATACATACATTTATCTGGGGTCCAGGATTTAGGATAATAAACTGTTTGGAGACATGGGTTTCAGATTTAGATTTCATACTCTGTCTGGTGCTTCACACGTTTATTTTTACTTTCACATCTGACGTGCAGCAATATGGCTAGCTAAGGTGTACATTTAAGACATTCTTTGATACATATCTGTTCAGAAGTGAAATTCACACTGGGGTATGTGTCCTTACAGCACTAAGGCACTGCTTCACCACTGCTAACTGCACCACTTACTGATGGCTGGGGGCAGGGGGAGGCAGGCTCGCTGGAGCCCCTCGTTAACAATTCTGCCACCAAAGATTAAGTTGATTTTTCTGCTTTACAAACTTGGAAAAGAACATTTCTCACATACAAATGGAAAAAACCCACATTAGCCACTGCATTTCTAAAATGCCTGCTGCGTGTGTTCCTAACAGCCTTGAGTATATACTCAGTTCGTTCACTTTTGCATACTTTTTTTTAAAAGTAGCAATATTTCTCAGTTATACAAGTCCCAGACAATGAGATACTCATTTTGTTCAAGTAAGCAAATCCTTTGCCTTGGTTTTGTTACTACTCCCACTACACAATGGTTTATGTCTCAAACAGTACACAAAAGCCCTCAAATAGAGCAGTCAACACTAAGGTCCCATTATTTGTACTAATATCACTGAAAATCTAACCTTAAGAAATATTTTCAGTGTATTTCCTTACAAAAGGATACAATTCTGTTCACACAGGAATAACTGTTTATGTATGTTATATGCATTTCTTCCAAGCACGTAGTTTAGGCTCCAATTTATACAGAAACAACAGTTCTTTAACTGAATTATTTAAGCAGGTAAGCTCTCAAGCCTTTGGACAAGACTTTCTCTTTGCAACTCCAAGAGAATATTCCACATTAAGTATTTGCTCAGCAGCTGCTGCAGGAGAAATGTCTGATCGCAATGGCTCTCCCAGTCTGGAATATATAGGACTGTATTGAATAAAACATATGTTGATCTTATGAAGCCAAACAATGCAGGATATAAATCTTTCGTTTTTAGTAAAAATGACTACCTACAAATTTTCACTTGTGGTCAGGGACCATAAACCTTCACTGATCTGATCAAAACAGAAAATAACAGAAGCCCGTGGGGTCAATCATGTCAGAGGCCCCAAATGCTCTTCTTTGAGCTATGGGCATCATCCAACACTGCAGTCATAGGGTGTAGAAAATATTTATGAAAAGCTAAACCAGGAACTTTTTGTTTTCAATTTATGAAAAGCTAAACCAGGAACTTTTTGTTTTCATATTCTCAAATTTTACTGAGCAGAAATGTTTGAGGATAGTTTATTACTTTTACCAGGCCACTCTAAAACAGGCCTCCAGCCAAACAGGTCTTTAAATTAAGTCTATATTTTTGTTTTAAAACAACATTTAGGAAGTTGTATAACTTGTACATTAGAGTCTAAGTGACTTAGCAGCAAAAGTGACACTTTTCAGCTGTAATGGAGGCACTTTGCAAGCTACGAGTAGGACTTTCACAGCAGTACCAGTTGCACTTGGTAGTGATCCTAACGCAGCAGGGATATCCACAAGGGATAACTAACAAGTGTTTGTAACTCATGGCAAACCCTATAAGGCTGAAATTCAGGAGATGTTTGCTGGTATCATATTAGTGACTCATGTGCCAAACACCTTCCCGCATTCAGGCTCAACTCTGTGGGACAAGATAAACCCACCAAGTGCTGTTCTTGCCTTCACAGGGCTTTACTGCACTACTCCAAGCACAATACTGGCAGTATTTGTAACAATACTACTACATGAGAACTCAAACTGTGAATTTATGAGTGGTGGGAGGAACTTTGCACTGTAACTGTAAAGTACCAACACCTTGAGCTGGACAGTGGGTTTGCTTCCTGGGTTTTACTGCTGCTGCTACTGGCCAGCTTATAATTAGACTGGGAAACTGTTCAGAAAGTTTGTCAAAACTGATATATCACACTACTAAGAATGATTCTCACCTTTTTATATGCAGTGGGCTTGTAAATAAAAAAAAAAAAACCACAAAACAAAATAGTACTGTATTAAAAAATCCCGCCTTTAATTGATTTATGCAATCTGGATTCGTAGCATTTAACCTTATGTTGGAAAGTATTCTTCCAATGTATTTTACTATGACTGGACTTCCAAGAAGGAAAAAAAAAAAAAAAAAAAAAAAGATGAAGCAAGAAGAATACACTCTACATTAGGTCTTGAAAGCTGCAATTAAAATTCAATATTGTACTTTGTATGGAGACTCTTTACATGAAAACCCTGTCATGGTTAAGATTTAAGGTTAACCAGGTTAATAGAGTCCAATAAAATAGCTCTATTTAATTATGCCAAAGCATTGTTATAAGCCACACTAAAATCTGCTACTCATCCTTACCTGACTATTGGGCTAAACCAAATCACAATGATGCCCACCCACTTCTCATCAACCAGAAAATCCCACTGTAAAAGTAAGCTTCCAGCTCTTTCCCTCGCTCCTTAAAAAAAGTGCATGCATTTGCACCTCGGATGCTTTCTTCCCTCCAGTCTGCTACTCCAGTCATCACACAGTCATGTGTTAAAAGATTTGTGCAGACCTGCCAAGCCTCATTCATCCAAGACACGCTTTTCCCCAAGTTGGGATTCACTCACAAAGTGTACTTAAGCGGCTCCTCTGCTACAAAGTCTTCCATCACGTGGCTTTTTTTTTTTTTTTTTTTGCTTAAAATAATAAAAACAAACCCCTAACATCCACACGTTTTGCAGAACTGAAGTTTCTGCGCGTTCTCGTATGTTTTTGTTTCCCTTGCTCTGCGAGGCATGACACTGTGTCACCACAAAGGCTATGACAATTTCTCCTGACAGTTGCACCAGCAGAACTATTGACACACATTACCATTTTAATTGTACTGCAGTCACACTTCGGAACGAAACCGGGCTCAGATTTTGCACCTCACTTAAGTCACTGCTGACAAAAAGCAGGTCCCCGCCCCACACGGCTTACATTTAAACAAAGTCAAGAGTGTCTTCAGCAAACAACCCCCCACACCGCTATTTTATCGGCTCGGGGACCCGGGGCTGACCGAGGCCTGGCAGGCGCGGCCCGACGGCGGCTCCCCCGCAGCCACCTGCCCCGACCCGGCCTCAGGCCCGGCCCAGGCCGCGCTCCCCTCCCCGGCCGCCCCGGGCCCTGCAGGACACCGGGAACGGGGCCGGAGGGTGCGGGTAGGCCCTGCCCGTCCCTCCCGGCCCCCGGCTCCGTGGGGCCGAGGCGCAGGCAGCCATGTTAGGGCCGCCGGGGAGGCGGCACCCCGTGCCGGCAGAGGCTGCTCCGCAGCCACGGCCCCGTCCCGCGGGGGTCCCCGTGGGTCCGGGCGGCCTTTACCCCCCCTGGAGGCCGCCGCCAGGGTTGTGGAGCCATCTTAGGGGGGGGCCGGGGCGACGGCCGTCCCCGACAGCGCCTCCCCCGCCGCAGGTGCCGGGCAGCCGCGTCAGGCGGAGAGCGCAGCCCCGCGTCCGGCGGCAGCGAGCCGGCTCCCCTCTCCCTCCCCCGCCGCCCAGCGGAGCGGGGCTCGCCGGCCCGCAGCCCCCCCTCTCTTCCCGCGGAGCCCTGGCCGCCGCCGGCCCTCGCCCCCGTCCTCTCCGCCCGGCCCCGGGCCGAGCGCCCGCCCCGCCGCTCCGCGCTGACCCCTTCCCTCCCTCCTGCCTGGCTCGGGCGGCCCCGCTCCTTACCCCACCCAGAGGGAGCTCACCTCCTCCTCCTCCTCACTCCCGCCTGGACACCGTCGGCACCGACGCGCCGGCGTCCCGGCCCCTCCCTCCCCTCGGCGCGCAGCAGAGTCAGCCTCCCCCTGCCGCCAGCCGGGCCCCCTCCTTCCTCCGCCCGCCGCCCCACGGCCGGGCCCCGCCGCGGGCCGCTCGCCCCCGGGCCCGGCGCCGCCTGACGGAACCCTCTGCCCGCGGGGCTCGGGGCCCGGGCCCGCCCGGCGCCTTCTGTGGGGACAGAGGGGCCTCCCCGGCGGGGCTCGCCCACCGCCCGGGCCCGGCGGCAGGGCTGGGGAGGAACAGGGGTAAAACTGAGCAAAGTGATGGAAGGAGACACAAACCATGCGCTGCCGTAGCTGCCGAACAAGCGATGAGGCCGTTTGAAAGAGCGCAGGGCTGGAGGGGAGCAATAAATAAGGAGGAACTATACACCAGGTGGACTAGGGAAAACAAAATCAAACAGAGAGATGTTTTTCTGAGGGAAAATCAGGGCTGTTATCAGTTCTGTGTGAGTAGAGGGTGTGTTTTTCCCCTGATAAATAAACCCTTTCAGGTGGTGGAGGGAGAGGCTGGGCAGGTGTCCCAGTCCCAGTGTGAACCCCCTTCCCCATCCGCGGTGACAAACACCTCTCCAGCAAAGTTTGCCACTCAATTTAACATAATATCTCGATGTAAACTGTTTTGGGTTTTTTTTTTTACATAGGAAATCAAAATGAGTAATACCTAATGGAGTGATAAAGCAAAATTTCCAAAGCGTGCAGCTGTGAGAAGCATCAAGACCAATAACTTGAGGAATTATGTATTATTTTTTTCCTACTCCAGCTAATCGCTGATTATGAAAGAGTGACGAGAAGGCTGATTTGCATGAGAAATACCCTTCGGATAATGCAGCATTTTGTTTCGCAGTTTTCTAGGTTCAAAAAGCTCAGTAAAGTTGTTTTCCACCTCTGAATTCCTGATACTTATCAAGCCATGGAAATACCAAAGTGTCACAAGGCAGGCAGCTCTTCCTGTTATTTTCTTACCTAGGCAGAAGTGCTTGAGGAATGAAAATCTTTTAATACTTATTACTCACATTATAAATAATTATATAAATATAAGATTTGGTCTTCCAGACATTGTCAGGGTGAGAGATGAGGAGACCTTCAGTCCGGCTGAACAACTCGCCCCCGGCATGCGCTGGAACGCAGACAAACAGGATGTTTTATCCCCAATTTATGGATAGAAAAATTGATGCGAGGAAGTGAAGGCATTCATTTTTCAAGCGTAGAAGTGCTCATTTGTAAGCAGGCAATTTAGGCTTGAACTTTTTTTTTTTTTTTTTTTTGAGGAAAAGCACCGTTTATATACAGTTCCTATTGAAATTACACTTGAGGCACCCAAGCAGAAAGACTTTGGCCATACTCTTTTGGGGTCCTGCAGCCCTAATCCCATGTTCTAATTGGCCAGTAATCTGTGGACAGATATTGTAACAGTTCCTTTAGAATATTTTTCTACTTCTCACTCATTTGCATACTAATGGCATAAAAATAGGCACTTCCTGCCAGTAATTAGTTGGAGCCCAGAATTTAAAGAAAGAAAAAGGCCACAGCATTATGGTAGGCGGATGGTACTGAGGAAGCTGCAAAAAAGAGTCACTTTTCTGGCGCTCAGAGAGTGCCTTTAATTTAGAGTTCAAGGCTGGCAACTCTGTTACCTCTGTGTGACAGGGATTAACTGTTTGCTTGGCCTAATAACTTTGCCTCTAATGAGCCCCTCTAACTTTTTTCATGGCAAATCACTCTATCTGTCCTCCACCCAATCTTGGTGCTGTAAAGGTTTTTCTTTTTTTTTTTGCCTTTTTTCCCAGAAAGAATAATGCTGGCGGTGAAGTCTGCACTGTGAGGGTAGTTCCTTGTGGAGCACCGTGACTCAGACCAACACAGAGTTTGTTTGAGGGTCCTTCACCTAATGAGGCACCATGCAACTCATAACTACATCAAGTTGTATGAAGCTCTAGCTTAAAATAACCTGTTAAGAGCTTTGGGTGTATATACAGAGTTATTTGACTTCTCATAGACTTGAGTGCAAACCAAGTTGGTGCTAGCTAGGAATTTTCCTCTTATGATAGCAACATAGGTGGCTTTTGTTTAACATCAGCTTTTTCAGTCAAATATGTAGCAGAAGAGTTTTCTGCATCATAGAAATGTCTCCATTCCTACTCTACTGGTGGCACCTGTGGCAAGGTGAAACACGGAAGCCTGGAGCGACCCGCCCAACCCCAAAAAACAGCCATAACTTCAAATGAGACAGAAAAAAATGTGTATTTTACTACTTTCATTCCCCTAACTTCTCTGGAGATAAATATTACAGATTGCATTCTCCAGGGCTATCGAACTGACACCTTCAGCAAAGAACTAAATGCAGAAGCTCTTCCCATGGTATTACTTAGAAGAAATTTCAGCAATTACTGTTTGCTGTCTACGATCGGACAATACTGATCTCCAGCGATGCAATTTAAAAGCTCATGAGATGGAGCTACAGTTAATTATATACCTTTAACTTATTTACCTCTTTCAATAGCAAAGTCATTATTAATGTATTAATCTCTCTAATACATTGACTGTAACAATTCGTTTCTTTAGAGCCGCTGCTCTCAAAGAACTGTGGGATGGACCCAATAAATGAGGCCTGTGCTCCTTAAAGTTGAGACCTCTATTGCAGCAGTAAATGTTTGGTCCCCTTGATGGGATCCAGAATGAAAGTTAGATATTTATTCAGACCTTCTAGGGAATGCTTGGAGAAAGTTTATGCTCTTTGTAGAGCATGCAATACCTACCTCAAATTAAGTCAACATACTCATTGCATCAACACAAGTGCGTCTGCCCGTTCAGTCTTGAGGGAGTGACAGTGTCAAACAGTTGGGGTGACTCTTTAAATGACCTGTGAGACTGCAGCTGCAATGAAAGACTGCAGTATGGAGGGGAAGCTCTGCCACCCCTTTGCCATCCACCATGTAAAATCCTTTTCCAAGGACAGCCTTTTGTAGCTGCTTCTTCTCTGGGTGAGGGAGGCTATGGTTTGCAATTGCAGCCTAATGGGTCAAACACCTGCCAAGGAAATGGAAGATTTCGGCTGCAAATCTTTCACCACTTGGTACAAATCCAAAATAGTGTCTCATGATGGACTCTTCTGCCCTGGGTCAAGAGGTGGAGGAAGAAATGAAACTTTCGGCGGGAGGGGGGGGGGCTGACGTTGAGCTAGTGAAAGTAATCCTGAGTCTACATCACTGTGATCCGGGTGCTTAGCGAGGAGCATCCTCTTGATTTGAAACACTAGAAAAGCATATTCCACACCTTTTCATTTCCCTTTCCCTCTATCCATCCCACTTTGTTGCTAATCTTCATGTCAAGCACGTATGAAACTCCCTATTACGTTGTGCTGAACTTAGAAGTGAAATTGTGTCACTTTTTTTTTTTATCTTAAAGAGCAAACCTTGTGAAGCTTGTATCCAGCAGAACTATATTAACAGAAAGTACTTTCCTCAAAACTTTGAGACTCTAGCTCATCAAAGCACAGATCCTTAAGATGATTGGGTCTATTCCATTAGTAGTTTTATAAAGTGTGCAGGCTGGGTAAACAACAGTGACAGCTTGGGGAAGTGTATGCACCTGTTTATTAAAAAGACGTTAACAAGGGCAAATCTAAAATAAGAACATGTACCACAACCCAATTTTCAGCAAATTTTTATGCATGCCTACACTTAAGGTTACCAATGTTATTGGCAATTTCTCTCTCTCTCTTTTCTCTCTCAGAAGTACACGGCAACTGATGAGCACGGAGCATCTGTGGCAAAGGAAAAAAACACCGTCTTCAAATTTTGAGGAGCAAACATGACCCTTTCTGTTTCTACTGTTTCCCACCCACATTCAGTTAGTGTGAGAGAAGAAGGAAAATGGGGGGGGGGGAAAAAAAAAAGCAGGAATATTTTCTTTGCATGGAAGGACCAAAGAATGTATTGTTTTCTCAATCACAAGCAAGCACTTTCATCACTGTTTTTGCTCTACATCATAAGTGACAGCGAGTTTTCTATATTTTACTGGTATAACTTAGAAGAGGTCACGTTTCTAAAAGTCCTTCTGCAGAATTGAGCCTTCTGTTTGGATGTATGCAAATTCTACAGAGCTTCTGCAACTTGTAATTTGCAGATAGGTATAAGCATATGCAAAATGGAGATTAAATGTGTGTATGCAAGTTTGCCGAATTAATCAACCAAGAATGTACAAAAACTACAAACGCTTTGTTGAAATTTGGCTCTAAAAAGATTTATGAATTAGCCTTCTATAGCAGCTTTCCCTCAAGGATGCTAAATAAACTTCATTTTTATTAATAATTAATAATTTGTAAGATTTGCATGATAATATTATTCCTCCAGAATAGCATCCTGATCTTGCGAGGACCTGTCGGTACTTATGCCTATTCACAATTGCTGTAGTGGTGCTTTTTATGAGTATAAAATGCTGCCAGCCTGGAGCCCTTCCAGGATTAGATCTTAATCCCCAAAGATATCTAAGTGCTACCACCTCCTTTTTACAGACTGAAAACTGGATACTGCATGGATAAATCCATGCAAGTTTACACATAAGGTTAATAATATTGTAAAGAATCAAAATTAAGGCTCCAAGCTTGCAAAGTGTATTATAAGGACAGTTATTATCCCTTTTTGGAGTCCTCTTCACATCAGTAGCTGATGTGAATGTTACTGAACATAAATCAAAGCACTAGACCTGACTGTGAGTCGTGTGTTTCAGCGTATGGCCAGGTGAGCCACAGCATACATCCCTCAAACACTTTTGGTCACTTCTGTTGTCATGAACTGAAGCAAAGGGTCTTTGAAGGGTTCTCACAATACAGGAGGCAAAAAAAAAAAAAAAAAAAAAAAAAAGCAGCAGTGTTTTACTTCAATGCACCTTTTACTAGAGCTGGGTACAATAGGATGTGATTATTTTAGGAACATTAAAAATATCTGCTATCTTCCTCCCATGCTAGGTAGAATAGTAGTCTGAAGTATTTTTGCTTTGTAATTTTCTAAAACGAAGAATTCTGATTTAACCAAACTTCTTCAGAAGGAAGCTGGCTGATATTATCTTACTTCCCTCTTTTCTTACTGTAGAATTGTTGAGAGAATGCCAGTTGTTGCTACTTGTCATCACAACTTTCTAGTCCATAATATTGCTCGTTAAAGACAATAAATATTAACCAGAAGACTACTTAAAAACTGTCCAGTGTGCAGAATTTGAGTGTGTAGGTAATAACACAATGACAATATAAATCTAGGTTTGCATTAGTTACTTAACTACACATACACATATGTGCACACACACAAATCATACCTTCTGAAAAACAATTATTTATTTGTCTTCATGATATTTGTTCAGCAATTTTTTTTAAGATTTTTATTTCTCAGCTATTAAACTCTACAAGGAAATGGACACCTCTGCTTCTCTTTCAGGGGATTGCAGCATGAGTCATTGACACAAGGTGGGACTGGAGTATGAAATGCAATACCAAGGCTGATGATTGCTAAGATTCTCTAGACTCAAAAGAGAAGGCCTATCTCATTTCACATGCATGGTATTAAAGGCATGTAAGGTACTGTGTTTGCCTCTGAACTGGGTGAATGACTCTGAGGCCAGTCCTGCCAGCAGTAGCATGTATTAAGGGATCCACACAGGTTTCACAGCTGCACAGCACTGAGTTGCTCTGCTAGGCATGAGCTAATGTACAACTGAGTTCTCTCTGGAGGGCACTTTAATTCTGGGTTCCAGAGGGGACCCTTACAGTATTCCTAATGATGTTTTTGGCTACAAAGCCTGGCAGCATTATAGAGTTGCTGTGGACACCGAAGAAATGCAGCCTAAAGACCTGTAGGAAAAGAATTCATACCGCTGCTGCACACTACTCAAAAAGGCAAAGGTATAAGTACACCCCCAAAAAAATAAATTCAAGCTCTGTGAGAAGATTAACAAAGCTGTTTGCTATTGTGGACAAAAGCTTCAGGGGAAAAAAAAATGAAGAGGAAATGGGCTGTATTACTGTGAGTTGGCACAGAAACGAAATACCAGGCTGCAATTTATGTATAGTAATTGTTCACGAAGCATTCTTTGGGTTTTGATAGTGACTCATTGTGTTCTTTGTGACCTTTGATGTACAGGATGGGCTGCTAGAAGACAGAGGAAGCCACAGTAAGAATATAAAACTTTATTAACTTAAGATTTTGTTGGTTTGTTTGGTTTTGGTTTTTTTTTATTGCTTACTGATAGGTAGTATCTCTGGAAAAGACTACCAGAGGCTTTTACCTTGAGTCCTCCTGTTTTTTGCTGTCTCTCCCAGGCTTTTACAGTTGAAAAAACAGTTCTGGTTTAACTGAAAAATAGCTTTGGTTTTCAAAAGGAAATTATTAAACAATTGGTTGCTGACGTTGATTACTGAGTTCTGAAAAATAAGGTAACTGGTGGAAATACTACTGTGCTAGTAGCCCAGGTAATGAGCGGTAATAGGCCCTGCACTATACAAGAAGGCAGAAAAGTTATCAAGAAGATATTCTTCTGAGTGAATATTTTACGTTTCAAAGAAAATTATGGAAAAAGCCTTCCATAGAGTCATCAGAGTTGACACAACAGACTTCAGCGCCGTTAAGTTCCATTATGTAAATCCACAGTGATGTAAGCCAGACACTGTCAAGTTTGATGTGCCCCAAATTTGACCTAATTAGCCATTTGGTTGTTACTTTTTTCAAAGCTTGTGCAACTCGGCTCGGTTCAGGATATAGATGCTAATTGAACACGTAACCTACAGGTGCTAAAGAATTCTTACAAAAGAAGGTCTGTCCTATTAGGAATGCAAGTCAAGGCTCAGGGTCATCGGCTCGCATACTGGGGATGGGAATAGAAATCCCATCTACAGCTCTTTTCACATCACCATTTTATTTCCAGGAGTGAAATTCAAATCCAGAATAAATCAATGCAATCTAATAGATATTTGCCAACTGAACCCGCTCCGGCTTCAGTCAGTTGAACAGGGAAAGAATGTTTCCTTAAGCTTTTAAAAAGCTGAGACTATATATAATGCAAAGCCTGAAGTGGTTTACTCTACCCCCCAGTAACAAACATACTCCTGTGCAAATCACAGTTGACATTTTCTCTTGTTCATAGACCCACCGGCCAACATCCAGCCTACTCATTTGTAGGTGACTGCCGCTGCCTTTCACATTTCCCATCTCCATCCGTGCGTCCCCAGCCTAAGATCATCTCCTTTGCACTCAGGTCCTCTTCCCACTCGTTTGACAAGCAGGAATACAATAACCTTTTGTCGTGACTACACCTTGGGCCAGATGCCTTAATGTAAACACTCTATCTCTTCTTCTGTTTCCCTGCAATCCCCTAACCAAAATGAAACGAGATAAAAAGAGCTGCACAGCCTCTGAGTTTCCTGGCTTTTATCTTTTTCTACCAAAGCCTTTGTGTTAATTTTGCATAGCTATTTTTACGTGAGGAATAATATCCTGAATTACTGCTGTCACGTGCACTTAAGAATCCCACCTCACCGTCCTCAAGTCATCTGGCAACCTGATAGTGTTTCCTGCTCCTTCCTTCACATCAGCGCTGCAGAGAGCCTTGCTAAAGGTTTCACATCTGAAAAAGCAGATGATTTGGCAACACCTTCCTATAGATATTTCTTTTTCTTTTTAAGAAATGTGCCTGTCTTTGAGTAAACTTTTCTTCCCAACTGTTCGTTTTTGTCAGCTTGCCAGCTCGACTTCCAGTATTGTTCTGTGGAGATTGCTGTAAGGAAAAATGAAAGAGAAGAGAAAGGTAGAGAACTGGGGGAAAGGGAAAAAGGGTTCAGAGGGCATTCAAAGCCTGGGGAGCCTAGCATGGGAAGGGAGATAGGCTTAGGAAACAGGGAATAAAATGGTGGAATGAGAGATAAAACAAGAACATAAAGGATAAGGGATTAGAGAGATAAGGAGTTCAAGAGATGAAATGTGAATAAAGGAAAACAAGAAAAATAAGGATGAAAGGAAAGAAGTGACAGGAGTAAGACATGTAAACAATTAGCTAAAAAAATATTCTGTTTATTTTAGTGAAAGAAAATTATAGTATCTTTATTATTCTCTGGTTTACTAGTTCAGAGGAATTTTTCAAACTAAGAGCTGACATTTGGGTGGTATTACTGAACAATTATAAATACAAGCCTTCCAGTTGTTGAATTAACCAATTCCTAATTTGGTTAATTAATATGTCATTCTGGCAACTAAAATTTGGATAAGAAAACAAAGCAATAATAAAAAAAAAATATTAACAGCTGCAATACAAAGCACAGATCTGGAAGAACTCTTCACAATATTTGCAGTTACATCCATCAGCTCAGCAATAATTGCTCCAGCAGAGAGGGATCAGCTCACTGATGCTCTGCTGTAGATTAATACCAGAGCTGAGAAGTGCAAAAATACTTGAAATCAGTGCTGGGTTCAAGTTTCAGCATTGCTCACTGACCAGTAGAAAATTTGCTCAAGATTATGATTTGTCTGTAAAAGTCTTTCACAGTATTTTTTTTTTCCCCATCTGGGTATTTATAACGTGTTATCAGGTCTCAGTTTCTGCCTGATTTGCCTGAGCTGTTCATGTGGGTCACATAATGTGATGGAACTTAGATAATATTGCTTGTTTTCCCTGACTGTCTGAACACGTATCATCAGGAAGCTGAAATTTACTCAAACCCACATTAAATTATTTTTTTTTCCCCCCAGAAAGGTTACATATACTTGCAAATCTAATAGGCAGCATCAAAAAACCCCACACATTTTTTCATTGGTTTCTGTGCTTGACTCTGATAGGAACTGACCAAACATTTTATTAACTATCTTAGTCATCACCCTTCCCTTTCTAATACCCTTAAACTTGCATAAAATAGTTCAGGTCTATAGGGAAAATATTCCTTGAGGTCAGTCACTTGGCGTATGAAACCTCAAATCTGCCTATTCAGGAAAGGAAATTTTAAGGTCCTGTAATTTGCTAGTTAACAGCAAATCTCATTATTTTGGATTTTGTATATATATTGGCAAGCAGTCATTATGCCACCGCTTTTCAGATTTTTCTTTCCTTAATGTCCAAGGCCTTTCCTGACTTGACTGACTGTATGTGTCTCCATCTCCCTCCCCAAAACACATCAGGAATATGGGGCTACGGAGTATAACCCTGGAAGTGCCATACAGCATCCTGGAGGTGAAATAATGACTTTTACATGAATAGCATGAGCAAACATGAATTTGCATCTCAGAAAGTTGGGAGATTTAAGTTTCCACATGGTGAGTCCTCTTTGTACTTGTATTACAACCTCCCTTTCCTTTCTTTGATGCAGAAAGACATTTTGGAAGCTCATGCACCTTCTGAAAGTGCCCTGAGAAATGGAGCTAGAAGAAACAGAGTCGTCTTCTGCTTCACAAAGGTCAGGGTATCAGCAGTCAGTGGTTTTTGTTTTTTTTTTCCACCCTCTTTCTTGATTTATTTTTGATGGGCTGAGGTGCAGTTGAGCTGTAGTGAGTTTCCATGTGAGCACAGGGTGCCCTTTGCCTGCTGCAGACATGTGGAGCTCCACCAGCTTCTGAGCAGGTCTCAGGCTGTCGTGAAGGTTTTTGAAGATACAATCAAGGTATTACATATCCCTTTTCCTCATATTTGATGGTACAATCCCGTCTGGAGGATTTCTTCGTACAGAGCATCCACAGAGAAGAAAATCTCTGGTGAGCACTGGTCCCAATTCTGGTATCATCCAGTCTTGTTAATTCTGTCAGAGGGAGAGAAATCTTAAGATTTAAATGTTTTGTTTCAGTGCAGAGCCTGAGTTAGTCAATGGAAAACTCAATGGATTTGGTTAAAAGCAGAAAAAAACCCATTAAAACAACCCTAAAAAAACCCTTGCATCCAACCTTGTGAACCCAAACTGAGCAGCCTAAAGCACCTAAGAACCATAGTCACATATCCGCAGAAGGACCCGAGCCCCAGGTCCCCTGCCAAAGTGTTTGAGGTGTTACAATGAGAAAACCGGTAAGAAACAGCACTTCAAACATCCTAAATTACATTCTGTAAAGTCTCAGCTTGCCAAATGCCTGAATGAAAAAGGATGTGAAAGATGGGCTCTCCTTCATTCTAATTCAACCCAGATTCTGGGATTATCTGTTAAAAATAGGACATTTTCTATTCTCTAATAATAATAATTTTCCATAGACAGCTGTTGATGTGCCCATAGGTTCACAATAGCTCTTTTTGCAGTGGATTGTAATAACAATTTCTTCAACTATGTCTTTCAATTCAGAGCTGTACAAGCTATTCAGAGTGAACACTTTAATCAGTGAATCTCAGCTTTTATTCTGCCTGTGAATTGTTACGGATGCTACGCGCAGACATTTGATATAAATAAACTTTGCCCCACCAGTTTCTTCACAAGATGTTTTTGCTGCAGTGTTTCAATATGCATCATTACTATTGCACAACTGGTCACCTTGGTTGACCAGTGTTGTTTGTTCTGGGAAAGAAGCAATAACCAAAAGGAAATCCATGTCGTGGAGCCGTGATGGTCCGATGGATAAGGTGTGCACTGTTAAGTTAGGAGGAACGAGATCACAAGACTAAAGAGGTTTTTTGGACTATTTTAATATTTCCTTTCCAGTTCCCTTGACTCAGACCTTGCTTGTAACATCGCTAGGAGAACAAAGAGGCCACTTGAACATTATAGGCTGAGGTCAAATTGAAAATTAATGATCTCTTATCACATTCAGACAAAGCTCCAGCTGCAAAGGGTGGGGTTGGGTCCTTTTCTGGTTTATTTAATTGCCACTGAATCAGGGCTCTGAACAGGGCTTGCCTAGTCAGAGCTGCAAAAGATGAGCTCACATGCCATTTTCCAAGTCCCTTAGGGGTGCCCATGCCAGAGCCTGGCCTGGCAATCCTCTACATGGCTGGTATCTTCAGTGAGAGCAAACGGAGTGCAAGTTTAATATCTTAATGAAACAAATGTCAGGCATTTGTTTTATATGAATAAAACATCTTTGGCATAAACCTCGGTGAAAAACAAATTCCAAAAAGGTTGTAAATCAGAATTCAGCTTTCAGTGCGCTAAAATGTGTGTGTGAAAAATTATGCTGAAGAGACGGCTCTATCTAAACTAAATCGTTTGGCAATGTCCTGTCAGCGCAGGAGAAAATGGATGTAATGTGCACATATGCACAAGGAGTGACTCAGAATGATGTACAAGTGTTGCTGTGTCTAGTCCAAAAGAAATACCTGGAAGTCAGGAAATAAGGCTCCACAGTTCAGCAGATTTGTCTGAGGATAGATGTTCTGGTTTTGAAACTCTGTTTTTTCCCCAGAGTGCCGTAAAGATGTCTCATGCAAACAAATACAGTCTGGGTCAACCAATATCTCTGGGACTATTGCACAAACTATAGTTTTATTTGGTATTTATGGCAGAAGACTTTCAGGAATAAACCACGACTGCTAGCAGCTTAAGGACTGAATCATAGATTGATATCTGTAACTCCTGGAGCTAGACCTGTAAATTAAACACACACTCATTAATCTATACGTAAGTCCAGGCATTTCCTTAAGTAGTCACAACAGTTTAATTGCCTATGAATATTCATATAAACGAGTTTTGTTTGCAAGAAGGGCAGCAATCTCAAATACTTGTACCAATCTGTATTCAAGCAGAGAAATCATCTGAAGTCTCCAGTTTCCTGTTTATACGAGTTTGGGCTGCCCAGACAAAACACAGCAGCAGGAACAATAGCACAGAGCTTGGATGACTCTTACGACACCTCCGAGACCGTGTTTTCTTAGCGAGAGGTAACATCACTCCAACTTACTCTCACAGTGTTGGAGCTGGCAACTTCAGAACGACCTGGTATGTATTTGTAAAGTCGGTGCTCAAGTGCACAGTGAAGTGGCACTATAGACATAGAATGGTTTGGGTTGGAAGGGACCTTTAAAGCTCCAACCCCCCTGCAGCAATCAAGGACATCTTCAACTAGAGCAGTGTTCTCAGAGCTCTGTCCAACCTGACCTTGAATGTTTCCAGGGATGGGGCATCTACCACCTCGCTGAGCAACCAGGGTTTCACCACCCTCATTCTTCCTTATATCTAGCCTGAATCTACCCCCTTTTAGTTTAAAACCATTACCCCTTGTGTTCATTAGCTGGAAAGAAGTCCAGCTCTGTCAGGTATAGTGATTGAGGTTTCTTGGAAAACTCTGATGAGGAGGCTTGCGATGAGAAGACAGAAGAATGATGGAGGCCTTTGTCAGAATAGCAGATCAGATATAGCTCTCTTGGTCACCATGGTGAAGTGGGAATCCAGCTCAAATAGAGCAACAGACTGTCTCCCACTAACCAGACCGTGATGCTCCAGTTCATCCTACTGAAGGGCATCTGTGAGACAGTGCTGAGCACCACTCATGAGCTATTACGTAGTAGGTCACAGTGTTGACAAATGTTTTCAATTTTTTTCTAAAGTGCCACTCATGTCTGACTTTCCCATCTTCTTCCCTACTGTTACCCCAGTGTAAACAGTGCGGGGTCGTACAGGAACCACTCTCCCTCTCTCCAAAATGGAACTGCTGGGGATCTGAGGATGACTAATCTCTCCTGTTTACAGTCTGCTAGCTGTTTGAATCCTAACATAATTTAGATGACAGGGTTCAGGAGACTAGAGAATTACATGTTGCCAAGCTACTGAGGAAAATTTAAAGAAAGACTTTTCATGAGGTGTTTGGTAGTTTCCCTCACTGCTTGTACCACCACAGCCTTCCCCCTGTACTTACAAGAAACACATCACATATTCAGCTTACCCATCTGAGACCTGAGAACAATTTCCAAGATACCCACAAGAAGGTGAAGAGGAAGAAGGAAGTAGAGCTAGTAATTGAATCATGCCTTGGACTCACTAGCCTTTATATAGCTGTGTTGGGAGATTTCCTACAGAAATTCCCACTTGAGCATCTAGTCCCTTCTCCATACCTATAGCATGTATATATAAATATATAACTCCCATATATATATATATAAAACCTCCAGGTCTATGTTCACTAACTGCCTTTGTAACTGTCCAGTGAGTGCTCAAACTATCTTTTGAAAAAATCCTTTTCCAGTTATATACCCCAAATTTCAGTCTCCATGTGAGTCCATTAAATAAATCAGAGAAGATACACAATTCTAGAAGTCCTTATAGTTACAAGATAGATACAGGCATAAAATGGTCGTCTGTCTATAAACTGAAGCTGAAAAAGTTATATGAGAAATGAGGTGTAAATTTTTAACATTGCACATAATTTAACTGTTGGAACAATTTAACATTTGGGTACTACACATGGGATGTGGGATAATTTTTGTCACTTGAAGCCTTTGAAATTGGAAAACTTCCTAGAAGATATGTTCTAGCTCAACCACAAGTGACTGAGCTGCAGACTCAATAACTCAAAATTGAGGTAGACTGTGTAAATGTCTGTGATCTGCCTCACATGGGATGGTTGGCTGGAGAAGCGTGATGGCCTCGAAATCTATGAAAAGACTTTGTCTTTTCTGCCTGGTATTTCAAAAGGAGCTGTCACAGCACAATCAATTAAGATAAGATGAAAGAGGTGCAGCAAATAAAACTGCAGTCAATTAAAGATTGAAGGTGGAAGATGTCCCTACAGAACATGAGGTGATTTGTAGCAATTAAACAGAATGATCCTGATAAGTTAAATAACGAATCACATTCCAAATTTGATAAAAACTCATATTTTCAATACAACACGTGAAGAAAAGGAAGAATTCAAATAGCTCTGGAAGAACTTCAATACTCATTTTGAAAATATATTCAGCCAAACAGCTGTCATAGTAACCTTTGCAAATAAAAGTGTTTAAGAGAATCTTTACTGGAGAATATGACATTAAGTGGTATATTTCTTCCGAAATCTGGCACTATTACTCATCTCAAACTGGTAATATTTGACAAGAATGGGAAAACTCAGCTGTACCAGCCTGGCAGGTGTGAGAGAAACAAAGGTTTCAAAGCAAAGCCCACGGTGGTTTCCAACGTTGTACCATTTTGGGGCTCCTTGCAATGAGTTTGGCCTAATGGCAGTTATTTGTTACCAGCCAATGGATCAGCAGGTGAACTTTTGAGTCATTTCTGGAAAAAATTATGCGTGGCTGTTTGTGGCGTCGTTAGTGGAACAAGATCTGTCCTAGATTATGCTCAACTTTTGATTTATTTATTCTTTTTTTCATGATAAACTAGAGTTTTTTGTGTTCCTTTATTAGCACAGAATGTATTACCAAGTAATGGGGAAGCATGGTCACATCCATTTGCAGAATATGGAGGGGGGATACAGTCAATTTAAGTTGAAAAGCTACTTTAGCTACGCTGGCATGTTTAAAAGCTAAACTGGGCCTCTTCTTGTCTCCATCTGTGCATGGGAAGGAAAAGGCAGAAAAATCTGCCTCTAACTAGTCCAACTGCTGCCTAGTGGTATTGTTATTAGTAAATGGAAAAGTTGTTGCAGTAGGAATCAGCAAAATGCTGACTGTGATGCTTTGGGCTAATTTCACGTAACCGTTCTGACAGGTACTGTTGGAAGCATGGGTGGGCGGGTGCTGATAACAAGAGATGCTTCTGAAATTAATAAACATCATGTCAACACGGAGAAAAAACAACCACTTACCTTTGACACCATTCTGTGGGAATAAGGAAATTTTGCAGAATGTGAGTTTACATCTAAACCGAGGAAAATTATTAAGGGGAAAGGAAAATAATGTTTATTATGGAAAATACCTCGGTAAGACATTTACACAAATAGGAAAGAAATACCTACATTCACAGTGCTGTGTTCCAGTTACACCCCACAGAGGAGTATCCTCTCTGTGTGCTGGTCCCACTCTCCCCATCCCTTTTTGACCTGGGCACTGTCTTGTTCCTTGTTGCCAAAATTCCTGTCAGGAATATGTTCGTGCAGGTCCATCTTCTGTTGCTAACAGAAAATGCTGTTAAGTTTGGTAAGATGACTGGTAATCACTTCTTTACTATTTTTTTGCCCTATCTCTGGTCTTAATACTGATACTGCATCTTCACTTTTAACAGTAATATGAAATCTAGGCCTGCAGCTGATTACAAGGCTTGAGCTGCTCTATCACACTACCTGGCCTCTCATCCTATGAAACTTGGTCTTATTCTTACCCGTGTCCATTTTGCCTTCTTTTAAGCTGTGGCATAAAGATTGTCCTTGGCATAGAAAACTCCTGAGCAATGGCTTTTACTTTGGCATAAGGTACAGTTCCTTTTTCTCTTCTTTATTCTCTGCCAGAAGAGGCAAACATAGATTGGTGCAGCTCGTCCCAGTGAATTTTTACTACAGTGTTATTACACTTTGGTCAGTTGATAAAAATAACTGCAATTCACTGCTTCTGTTAACTTGAACTGCAAAAAAATCTTCACGTTAACCATCATCATACCAGGACAACGGGAAATTAGTTTTCAAGTATGGTCTGAGTCATTCTCTCTCTTGTGATCTCCATTAAACTATGGCAGAGAAATGCTTCCCAGATCCTCAGTGCTGTTACAGGCTTATTTAAGTCTTCCTTGTGCATAAAATCCTGTATATTCTAGTATGTGTGAGTTAAGATTTGTCATTTTAAAAGGATTTCTTGCTTTAAACTTCCTTTTTCTTGAAACATAGCCTCATATTTAGTTCATCATTGGCTGTAAAAAAAAAAGAAAAAAAAAAAAAAAGCAGCCTGGTTGGAAGGAAATTAATATAGAAGTTAGAAGTAATTAAAACTCAGAGTTGGCTGGACACTTCTGAAAAGTGCAGCTGACTACCTGTGTCCACATATGCAGTGCATTTGTCTAAGTTACTGGAGTGTGAAAAGCAAGGAAGGGAACGAGAGCTACTCTTTGCTGCCGTAACTACAGCAGATGCTGCGTGATGCCTGCTGTAACACAGAAATATGCTCTCATGCTTTTACAGAAGCCTTGTCAGCCCTTTCTGTCCTACCTCTTGTGCCCTTGATTTCAGACCTCTGACCTTGCATTTCCTCTGACTTCCTATAACAAATAAATAAATAGATGAGTAGATGATTGTGTGAGGCTCCAAGTTATTCATTGGAGAAGACGACAGGGGAGAAGATGCTGCTCAGAGATGCTCCATGGTTGGCAGTTTAAAATTCTCTGTTTCTCTCTGATTTTAATTAATAGGCTTGTATTTAAGATGAAATGTATTCAATTTGTGCACAGTGTAGAGAATGTCACACTACAAGATCGGTTATATACGTAGCAATATAATTATCATTCTGTGCTGACAAATGTACCGTGATATTGATAAAAAAGCAATAACTTCAATGTACATGTCAAATTCAGCCCCAATAGCTTATTACAGATTGTTAAATGAACATAAATATCTAATGTTCAGCCTGTAATGTTCATTCATACCATGGCAGAGGAATGTATAGGTCAAAGAATTAATTTCAAACACAATACCAAGTCTCTAATATTCACTGAGTCTAAGCTATATCTCTTTGCAAGCATTCATGAGAGTATGAGGGATTGCTTCCCCACCCCAGGACCAGCCTGCAGAGAACTGATGACGTTCAGCTAGCTAAACCTCTAAGTGTCCCTGAGATCTTCTGGTTCCGGCTACAATCCTCCAGCTTATCCATAATCACCTTTCCATGTTTCCAAGAAGAGAGCAGTGGCTCTGCAGGCTGCCTGGGTTGCTGCTGTCCCCCTCCCAGCTCCCTCCCGCATCGAGCCAAGGCGAGAACAGAGCGATGGTGCAGACTTTCCCAGCGGCTGGTCAGTCTGAGGCTTTTATGAAAAAGTCCCCACCACATGAACACATTTGCTGATTATTACGTATTTTCTAAAGGAAAGGGAAATGGGGAGCATAGCCTCTGATAGATCCCATTTCCTCCTTCATTCATCAGCTTTCTTACCCATATTTAGAAACATAAGGAAGCAGATTATGAATGATCTATTTTGGAGACATTCTAGATTAAAATAAACCCATTTCTACAGTCGTGGAGCTGGTGAGGATGTTGAAAGCCTCAGGGCTGAAGTAAAGGCAGTGTCGAGACCAAGAACCTGCCACAGTCTGCTGCACCTAAGGTTTGGACATCCCCTTGGGCATTGTTACGGCAGCATCCAGCAAGCTGTGAGGAGACCAGGTGGAGTTAACCTCTTCTCTACAACTGTCTGAAGGGAGGTTGTAGTGAGGGGGAGGGGTGTCAGTCCTTTCTCCCAGGTAACTAGTGATAGGATGAGAGATAATGGCCTCCAGTTGTGCCAGGGGAGGTTGAGATTGGATATTGGGAACAATTTTCCCCCCAAAGGGTTCCCCAGCACTGGCCCAGGCTGCCCAGGGCAGGGGGGCAGTCCCCATCCCTGGAGGGATGTCAGAGCCGTGGAGATGTGGTGCTGAGGGACATGGGGCAGTGGGCACTGGGCAGTGCTGGGTTAATGGTTGGACTGGGGGAGCTTAGAGGTCTTTTCCAACCAAGGCTATTCTATGATTCTTTTCCATGAGAGCACAATTGCCACAGTCCCTGCATGAGGACCTGTGCAGCAGAAGGGGCTTTTCCACCTGCATCAGCAGAACAGACGCTAATGCTTTTGGTTTATTTCCAAGTGACTTCTACCTCTGCTTTGTGGAGAGGAAATGAAAGGTATATTCACTGATGGCAGCAGTGTGAATTACTGTGGTGCTAGGGATTTTTAAGGTCATCAGCTGCATGATCTCTTCACATAGTGCTTTCAATTGATTACTGCTTTTTAGTGTTTTCCTGTTGGTCCTTTTTTCTTTCATTACATTTTTTTTCCCTTTCTACTACATTTCTCCAATGAAAAACACCTATTGCAAAGAGCTTGTTCATTTACTGTTGCTAGAGGTTCAGTAAGATCAGTACCAGCATCAGCTTCCTTAGAAGGACATGGATGAAACTCATCCAGGTTCCTCTGGAGGGAAAATTCCCACCTTTTTATTCAGATGTGGCAGAGGAACACTCCAGAGATAAGTATTTCATCTTTAATAACACTTTATGGATTTTAGCTGACTTGATAAACAGTTCCCTATGCAGAAGAAATTTGTTTCACTGATAAATATTTTCCATTGTAACAGTACAAGCCCAAGTTCTCAAAACAAATGGATTTCATTGTGAAAAGGAAAATAAAGTTAATTTGCACCAACTTAATCATCCTTCTTCTCAAAGCATTACATCTGTTTAACAGAGAAAGTCCACCAAAAATATGGCAGGTAGTGGAAACTATTCTGCCATATTAAAGCTGAGATATAAAACTTGGCTATATGTAAATGGCAAAGTACTGTGGCTTTTTTTTATGACAAGTTGTGTGCAATATTATCACCTGTTTCACATTTTAAAAACAACAACTACACCCCAGTTACTTGTATTTTTCCTCCTCAGTCAGTTGTGCCTTGCTTCATGTCTTTTATTGAATTATAATACCATGTAGTATTAAGTGCTGATATTTCTCCTACTACAGTTAAAAACAAAGCTGTCACTGAGTGCCACAGAGCCCTTTAACAGTTTCCACATTACACTGTAGAGGCATCAGCTTTTAAGTAAAATGGCTCCTTTTAAGTGTATTGACTGAGTACATACGTAAAGTGCTTTGGGCTGGAATCCTGTACATCTCCTATTATGACTCAGCTGCCCTATATTTGCAACCTTTATTTTGTCAGATAAAAGAAAAAAAAAAAAGAATCATCATAGTGCAGACCAACTCACTGCTAATTGTAGTCTCTGAAGAAAATGAAGATGGTATAATACATCATTACAGTCTCTACAATTTGTATTAGGCACCCAGATATGTTTCTCTAATTAATAGTTCCTTTAGAGTCCAGATTAAAAATAGCTATTAAGAGCTCTGGGTAGATGATACAGCAGTATGAAATAGCATCACACCTGTCTCCATGTTACAGCTTCCCAAGTGTAAGTAGGAGGCAAAATTTCCCTCCTCATTAAATAAAAACACTGATAGATAGTACATCACTTGGCATCTCCAAAGTGATATACCTAAGACATACCATCTGCTACGAAGTTGCAAAAACATAGCCTGAGAAAAGTGGGACATCAAGGTGGAGCTTAATTTTCTTTAGTCAGTTTTCTGTCTATCCTGGACTTGAGCGTGGATGGTGCAGGCACGGCTTATGATGCCTGTAACTGTAAAGGCACAGAAAAACAGTAAAGGAGCATGACTGAGTGCAATCATGTAGGAATAGGGAAATTTCAGGTCACTGCTCCTAAGACAGATACAATTTTTAGTACCTGGGAAGATATTGCTTTTGATGGTAGCAGGAATCACAGCTTAGGGTTCCCCTGTTCTGGTGAGTGCTCTCAGCACTGAATTACAAAGCCATATTTCTCCTTCCTTTTCCTTCCCCTGGTTGCAGGGATTTTTTGCAGTGTTAGAAAGCACAAGCAATCTGACTCAGAGCTCAGCCTCTGCTCAGAGGGCTGGGGGCACTTGCTGAAGGTGGAAGATTGAAGCTTGAGACTAAGATAACCATAAAACCCAGATGTCCTACTTGCTGGAGAAGTAGGACAGAGAGAACACCACTGAAATGAGCAGACACCCAACACCCACCTTTCTGTGCATCACTACATTCAGACCTGGGTGTCAGGCTGAGAAACAGCCTGAGAAATCAGAGTGAATAAAAAAAGAGATGACTTTCCAGCTGCATTTGCTATGGCATTTTTTGGGCACCGTCCTTCAGCATTCTGAGCGCTGTTCGTCTCCGTCAGGTCCCTGAGAGCTGGAGACAGAAATGCGGGAACATTCCCATCTGCTCAGAGCCAGCCTTAGTCTTTCAGACATCCAGCAGTCCAGCTGGAGACACTGCTCTGCTCAGGTTGCCAAACAAATAGACAATTGCATGCAATCTGGGGGCAGAAAAAGTGCCTCCATTTAGAATAACAAGGTCATCCTAGTTCAGCAACATGATTTCTAGCTCATAAACCAGGGATGCAGCAGCAGGTCTGACAGCACCAGACACCACCACACAGCTCCAGGCAGTGCTACCTGCATCCCTCCTGAAGGCCACCCATCTTCCCTCTTATATAGTTGTTTAAATAAAGATCTCTGGCATAACGTCCATACCTCTCCACTTTAGCACACACTTCGGCTCAGAAAAAGCATCTCGCTGATGTGCCAGTGATTATAGCCCTACTACACAACAGATAGTCTCCTGAACCCTTCAGAAATTAAAGAGAATCCCAATCCTCCCCATTTCAAAATCATGCAAGCAAAAAAAGCCTCCGCAGCTTACAGCATCCTAGTCCTCGAAAGCCACCGCTGCACCAAGACCTTCCCCTAGTGCCACAGGAGCTGATAGGAAGCATGGAATTGCTACACCTTCTTTCTGCATGTTTCAACTGAGTTTTCTGAACTCTTCCCACGTACAGGTGTAGTAAATCCACTGCTTTCATAGAATCATAGAAACATAGAATGGTTTGGGTGTGAAGGGAACTCAAAGCTTACCTCATTCCAACTCCCCTGCCATGGCAGGGACACCTCCCACCAGCCCAGGTTGCTCCAAGCCCCATCCAACCTGGCCTGGAACACTGCCAGGGAGGGGGCAGCCACAGCTTCTCCTCGGGGCAGCCTGTTCCAGTGTCTCACCACCCTCACAGCCAAGAATTTCTTCCTAACATCTAACCTAAATCTACCCTCTTTTCTGCTTTCTCCTCCCTGCTTTTCTCCATGCCTAAGGCAATGGCTGCTGTGGAGACCACCTGGGTTAAATTAACACAATTAAACAATTTTAAGCAGCTGTAGGAAATGCAACGCTGTTGTCTGCACTACTGACGACATGGTGTGTGGCTGTCAAATTGCTGTCTGGGAGCAGGAGGATGACCTGAGCATGGAGCCAAAGCCCTTGCCCATGTACTGCCACTGTGTGTAAAGCTCCATCTCCTCATCTAAAGCAAATACCCATTAATGTGCTACCCCTATTAAAGACCAGGTACACAGGGGAGCTTTTCACCTGCCCATCTCCAGGATGTGGCATTGACCTCCAGCAGCTGAAACCAGGGAATTTCTGCTGCTTGCTATGCAAGGATGGATAGGATCAGGGTCACCCTGTGGTGGAGAAAGGCTTGCCAGTGCTGGTCGCTGTTTCTTAATTATATGAGAAATGGATTTTTAATATTGGCACTCTTTCTGTGTAAATAAAAACATTTGATGGGGTTGGGTGTAAGCACATGTAGCACTGGAGGGAAACCACACAGCAGGGCTGAACTCCCCTTCCACATCCTCAGGTCTCAGGGGCACGTGGGCTGGAAGAGGTGGGAGGCTATTGAATTGGTCCTCTTGGGCCTTCCTCTCTTATCTTTGAGGGTGGATAAATGAATCATGAAGCACAGCATTTACACTCAGAGGTAGCTGGTATTGCAGGTTTTCAACCCAGGGAGAAGGTGGGAACTCTTAGTAGTGCTCCCTTTCTGGCATCTACAAAGTCAGAGGAGAAACACAGTACAAACAAACATGCAAGCATTGGTAGTGGAGAAAAATAAGCATGCTTTTTGCATTATATTAACCCACAATATTACTTGTATCGTAGGGGATGATTTTTTTTAAGCCTATCCCGTTAAGAAAGGCTAGAAACACCCTTCAGAGACTCGTAATGAAATAACATTATTTAGCAGTATTAAATATAGATAAACAAAAATGAGAAACAGACTTAATTGAAACCCTCTGTGAAATCCAGCTAATCAGTTTTCACTTCCAGGAGGCTTTAACTTGTGTTGTTTAATTTATTATTTATCTGTTCTATTTTGATTTTGCTCTTCAGGCCCAGTCTTGGGCTTTGGGCACTTTAGAAACACTTGGTGAGAGATTGGAAGTATTGCCCCGACTTCTATTGGGCTGATACTGCACCTGTGTTTGAATCTTAATGAGGATTTGATAAGCTTAATGATCATACAAGGGTTTTCCTGACTTCACCAGCGACACTGGTCTTTAATCCAGGCACATCACAGTGTATTTCCTGACCACTAGAGTGTTTTTCCTTTTGGACCTTGTTTTACCTTCATCCCATGCAAACACATTGCCATTTCACTTTATTTCTTTAATTTATAGGCATCAAAGTTGCTGACTCAGGAAACTGAGGTTATAGCTGTTGAAGAAACGAATCCCACATTGTGACAAACTGCTGTTTCGTCAGATTTTCTTGTCTTCCTCATTCTGAGTCATTGTCACACATTTTAAAGGCCAGAGTTACATATGAAGCTCTTGATGGTGAGAGCTGTGCCCTTTCTTGTGGTTGCTGCAGGCAGACAATTGCCATCCTGTGTCTCTACTGGTTGCCTCTCGCTAACGATGCTTCGTTCGCATCGCAGTACTTCCTGTGTCGCTGGAGCGTGTGACATTGCCCACCAGAACTGGAAGTGAAGTGGTTTAAATTTGACTATGTTAATAGGATTCTAATTAGCCTGACAATGCTGCTCATCTCTGCTGAAGTGTGGCTGGCTGGGATTCCACCTCTTCATAGGGAGGAATGGGAGAATTTGGGGGAAGAAATAACTTTTTGTGTTTAGCAATGGTAGTAATTGGCCATGTACTTCCTCAAAACTCAAAAATATGTGTGGCATTCCGGGTAGGTAGCCAGGGAAAGCAGAGCATCGTTATCTCTTTAAAACCAAGATGGACCTATCCATTGAGGCAAGTGTTTTCTGGTCCCCAAGAAACCATGATCTGCAGCTGTATACACAAACTTATCCTCATGATATACCTTTGAGATAAAGAAGTCAGTTTTATCCTCATTTTCTAGGCTGAGGGGACTGAAGCCCAGAGTGATTGTACGAGTTATCTAAAGTAACATTGGAAAGTCCTAGCAGAAGCAGAGAGGAGCCACAAGTCCGCGTTGCTCCTCTCCAGCTTGACACAGGAACCTTACAGTACTTAAGGAATTATTAAAATGTTAAATGAGTTGAAAGGAAAGGCTGTGTCCAGAGCTGGAGTCATCATTTGGATTATTCACTCAGCTCTTTGAAAAATACACAAACGCGGCAGTATTATGAATGCAATTACAGCCAATGGAGAATTCTCAAATGAAGGGCAAATCAAAAGGAAACCATCTATGTTTTATATTTCTGTGGTCTCTTCCATCTCAACAGTGACAGAGAGCATGGCTGCGCACACATATCTGAAACATATGTTGATTTTTGTGCTTGTCAGCTAGCAAGGCTCTAGGGGAATTCTCCCACAGGGGTTAGGCAGAGAGAGAGCAAGAAAGAGGGCAAACAGCTCGTGGGCTTTAATATCTTCTTCTGTTCCTCCTGGAGATGCGAGTGGGAATGCCTGCCCTAGTCCTCTTCCACCCACCCTCATCTCCTTTCACACCCAGAATTCCCATCCTTTTCTTCACCGAGAGCACTCGGGAGCAAATTGTTCAGGATGGAGGGAGATGGGCACAGATGTGACCACCTGCTGCATGCGCCTTTCTTCTCAGGGGCTTTTAAAAAGGCACTTCATATTTTAAAAAGGAGGAGGAAGAGACAGTGGCCTTTGGTGTCGCTCAGCACTGACACAGCTGGAGCTGGCCGGGGGTGGTGGGGTGTTATTTTTTACAGGTTGGCAACCAGACGCTTGTTGCAACGATTTTTTTTTATTTTTTTTTTCTTCCAGAGATGGCCTGAGTGTAGATGTGCCAACACGGGTTCCGGTTTTACCACAGCTAATTCTCTTATTTCAAAGAGAGGAAATATCCTCGGACAAATCTGCTTTGTCAAGGTTGAAAACGTTCCACACCACAGATGGTGACCATAAGGTGCAAGTGAGTTTTCAGCTGAACTGGTGACACCCTACCCATTTGCTTCACTGCTGAAGATTTTAAAACTAGTTTTTTTGTTATGAGAAGCTGAGCGAGATACTTCTCTCCAAATGTCTCTTCCTCCTGTTAGCTCCTCACTTCCATATTCATGGCACTCCTGCTGCTACTAGCACTACCATGCGTAGCACCTACTGCAAATTGTCCAGTTCCTGTTGTTAGGATGGCAGTTCCCTTTGGTTTTTGAAAAATTCATTAAGCAGAGGGGATGGAAGGGGCAGCAGAGTCCTGTTATGGTCCAGCACCCTATTGTAGGAGGGTTTTTTTCCCAGGTGTACTCCTATACCATGGTTGGATGGGGTTGTAATCAGACGAGCAACTCTACTTTTATGCAAAAGCAACTGGTTGAACTTAGATGATCTGCTGTGTTGTAGCACAAAAAAATTCTGTGTGTGGGGATATTGTTGGGGGGGAGTTTCCCACCAGTGGCTCGGGGATTTTCAGGCCCTTCTAACGCGGCGTGAGGTTTTTCTTGTGGACTCAACAGAGCCTCGACGGGAGTGGCGATGGCAGCTTACAATAATTGGTACCGTGCTCTTCTGATTCCTCTGAACTGAAGGGTTTTATGTTAATATGAGAGAACCCACCTGTGGTTGGCAGCCTCAGTAGCTGTATCTAATTTTTCACTTTTGTAAATTCCCCGAATTTGTGGTGATGCCTCTGTTACTATTTCGTGGCGCAGACATTGGTCCTCACTTCTCTTTTCTCCCTGACTAATTCCTCCCACAAAGAAAAATAAAGTATAAGGCAGGGGGGAGGTATAAAGGTTGGCTTGCTCCAGATGCAACAACAAAAATACATCTAAAAGGAAACCTGATTCTGTCTCTGGGAAACTAAAACAAAAAGTGAAAGTGAGTGGTGAGAAGCTCGCCTTCCTTTTCCGTGCATTTCTTAATCTGACTGACTTCAGGAGGGTTGTTTTGGCAGAAGGGCAGCAGGCTGGGGACATAAATTGCTTGGACCTTGTAAGGAAGTGGTGTTAAGTATTAAATGTGCTTTGGGGCAGCTCCTGCCATTCCTTGCCCTCCTCAGCTGAGGTACATCTTTTTAGAGGGAAAAGCTATATATACATCATGTTGGCATAATTCATGCTCCCTCTCTTCCTTATTTTGGGGCTAAATTCCACATAAGCAAGTGCAGATCCCTGGGTTAGAGCTGCTACATGACTTCTGCAAAGACAATCCTGGTATGTATGGGCCCTCCTCGCCTCCCTCACTGTTATCCTAGCACCAGTCCTAGCTATTGCTTCACCTCTCATATGTCTCCGTACCACCACTTCCCCATTTCTCTGCTGTGCCTCCAGACCACATACCCCTTTCCCTGCTTTGCTCCACCTCCCTTTGGCTTCTCCATCGTGGGTGGCGTTTCCATCCCAGCATGTCACAAGCTCTCAATTTACCTCCTGTCCTGCCATTTTCTAACACAGCTTCAGGCCATTCAGCTGCTCTCTCCTGGATCCCGTAGCACCCCTTGTGTTGACTGCATAGAGCATAAGCTGTTTGACTTCTCTTTCAAGACCTACCATGACATTGCCCTTCTCTGCCTCTCATTTTCATTTATCTGCTGCCTTGATATTCAGTTTCCCAGCTCTCTCTCAAACTTTCTCTGCTCAAATCTATCCTTCATTATCCCATATTGCAAAAGACTTGACAATAATTTGGTAATACCCATCACACTGACTCGTTTGTCTCATTATCTACTTATGTCACTTGCTCTGGTTTTATCTAGTGTTCAGCTTTATCCCATGTCTTAACATGTACCTGAGGGTTTTGGAAGCTGGATGAGTTATGCTATTATGGAAGAATCATGATATGAAAAGAAGCATCACTAGATATTTGGAAGAAGCTCACAGTACTGACAGCTGGGCCTGACTCTTTACAGAGCTTTTTTCTGATGGCTTCAGTGGGAGCAAGACTGAGTATTTTTCTCCCTGGTGCAACTGTAGGTTATAGCAGCCCCAACTGAGTCCTCTACTTGTCAAATGCTCATTTCCTGCCAGATCAATGGCAAGTTTTTAGCTTTTTTTGGGGCCCACCTTCTTCAAGCCAGTAGACATGATCCAGTCAGTGAAAAGAAGAAAGATGGTCTCCATGCATACTCAAAATAACCATATTAACAGAAACTGTGAAAGTATTGTAAATAGGTGCTTCCACTGCTTGAGGAGACGTGCAAACTATTTGCCATTCCTTATACGGCATGTAATTTAAATATTTTAAAACCTGAAATAAATTACTGATAATAAAATTCAACAGTGTAATACTTCTTTGAATATTTTAAATCAGATATAAATTGTTCAATGAAGTTGATCTAGTCTTAGCAAACTTTTTGAGAGATTTAATAGTGCATGATTTAAATGTATGGTACCGTTCTGGTATATTGTATGGCTTATTACATAGATTTAAATAGTCCTGGTTGGGCTGAAGGTTCCATAACTCCGTGTCTCTGTACTTTGACAGATAACATCTGCTGGTCCAGCAATAGTTTCTCTATGCAGTGTCTGATGATCCTAACGTGAAGGAAACTTAATTTCTACATAGCAATTGTTAGGTGGCATGGTAGTGCATATTAAGCACCATCTTCCAACATATATCTGTGACCATTTTGACGATACTTTTACAGGGGGGAAGAATTAAATCTATATCCGATATATGTTACTAAAAACAATGTTAGTGCCATCTTTTGGGCAAGATTTTAAAGCACATAAGTCAAGAATTTTGATGGTCTAATTCTACAGTAACAATTCTCCAGATCATTTGTACAGCTCATGTTTTCCAAGTGAATATGCTTAAGACAAATGAAAAAGCTTTACGACACTTCTGCGGTGATGTTATTTTGGGTTGCAGAGCAGTCAGACAGTATTGAAAAGCAGGACTTTTTAATAGTGTGTAGTGGTGTCACTACTTCCAACTTCTGACTCATCAGTAACTAGTGCATATTTCTCAAGTGGAGGATTTTTTCCAGTAACTTGATGTTCTGAATGAGTTTATAGTGAAATGCTGAGCCAATGTTAACTCTGAGTAAAACAACAGCTTTGATAGCATCTACATTCATTCAGTTTTTCTCTTTCCTTCACATATTCTTCAGCTCATCAGAAACTTATCTCTCTAGACTATTGGTTCTGTTGAATACCGAACAGACCACACATCCCAAATAAAGATATTTTAGCTGTAAAATAGAGCCATCTCTTTAGCTGATGAGACGGAAAATTGGGTATGTCCCATAATTTCTAGAGTTGGTCTTAGACAATGGGCCATCTTAGGAAAAAATAGGATTGGTCCACTAAAACTGAACTGATGGTTATCTATTACACTAGTCTATTATTGTCTAAAACTTACACCATACGCTTAATACCAACACACAAAACTTGTTTAATCCAGGTGTAAGACCAACAAGTGATTTTTCAGTTAAGGTTCAATTAAGATCTTGTAGCTGTTTTGGATTTCATTTTATTGGCTTCAGCTAATGTACATATATTTTTATGTCTATGTAGCTCAGGAGTCAAACAAACAGCTCTGTTTATTTAAGAGATTGCATCATCACACATCTGACAAATGCACTCGCTGCATTTACAGCATCGTCGCACTGAGTGCAGTTATTTGAACTTTCTACCATGTACATGGGATCACACATTCAGATAAACACAGCTGTGTTTATTTCAGGCTGCACAACTCCAGATTGTAGATGTATGTCTGGAGCCAGTGGACTGCACATGTACTGTACAGGATTCTCAAACTCTTATAGCTTCATTATTTGTCAACCAAATCTCTAAAATACGCTGAAGGTTCTTGTCTCATTTAGAGCTGGGTAAAGATATAAAAGGAGACCTTTTCATTATGTACTTCAAAATAGCATATTTGCTGAATACTTTATTGAGTAAAAAATATTTAACTATTTTTGTTAAGTATTAACATCCAAACTCCCATTTGGCTGGACACATACACATTGATATCTTCATTTGTGTCTTACTTTAACTTAAAAACCCCTCCATTGACTTCAGTGTCTTGACCCTAAGATTATGATGGGTTGTTCACTAAGGCTCTGGTTTTGCTTTTACTACTCAGGCAAGTAACGTTGCTCATG